>JACEFZ010023392.1:0-10000 GCA_014155875.1 Cepaea nemoralis
GTTTTAAAATAAGAAGTGATAACAAACGCAAAACAGAACACCGTATGCTCAAACAATATAAAACTAAAACCCTAAAAAAAAAAGACGTTAACCTGTGCAAGCAGGATACATAAAACTGCAATCAATTGCACTGGCCGAAACATAAACTTTGTAACCATAGACATGTGTAGAACAGTCATAAGAACTCTAGACAATGTTGATAGTGGCGGTTGTATTCAGAGTGGATATAATACCGTCCAAACAGGGAAATATATAACTCAGTGACTACCAAATCGATTAATTTTCTGTGATAAGACATGAACAGTTTTTTCTTCAAGAAATGATTAATTCCAGACTCAAGCAGGAGGAGCCTAGTCATTCATCTGAGTGATGGATATCACCACTAGTATCACATCGTGGTGGTCACCTCCGTGCTTTGGAGTAAGCGCCACAGAGGAGTAGTAGAGCTATTTGACCAAATACCAGACAGTACAACATACTACAGTGGAACGCGAAGCGAGTTATAAACGGAAGCAAAGAATACCCTGTACCTAAGAGCGTTTGAGCTCGTAACATAAAAGACGAGAAGAAACGCACATACAATCAACACATCCCTATCTTGCAATCAACAATAGCAGACAATACCACACATATAACATTCCATACATACAAGACATAGTTTTCTTAATAAATCTTTATTAATGTTGAAAGGAACTGTCCGAGTATGGCTGAAGAATAACAGAGAGAGTGAAGAAAGAGATATATGAAGCAAAACAGAGGAGGGGTGTACACAAAGTCAGTCAATAATCCCAACAGATAATAAGTTCGAGATGTGATCTTTGATTCCAACCACACCCATCCTGAAAAACAAGCGACATAACTTCGTTGGAGCGAGCGCGTAGAAATTAATACCATATGACCTGGAGCATACAGGACATATGCATAGCGAGGGGTACCGATATGGGCACAGGCAAGCGGGGGTACATAAATGTTGGACACATTACTGATGGGAATAAAAAAATAAGTATACATTGAGATTTTAATGGAAGGACGTCCATGGATAATGGTGCAATTACATTTATGGTAGAAACATTTCATTAACGTGGTGACTTACAGTGAGGAAAGTTCCAGACAGAGTGAATGGGATAGGTGGTAAGATAAGACACATTAAATGAACTAGTCACACGGTCACACGTCTACATTAAGTCTCTATCCTATATTACTCTTGGGATGAGCGAGGGTTCGTGACGTACTGTGTGGGGTTGTAGCTTAATAATATAGATATGCATAGATAAATGTATATAGGTTATCTGTAGATTATCTCGTTCATAGGAAGGACTCTACCTATTGCTTTTGAAGGTCTGTATTCACCTTTTTTGCGAAAATAACCTGCTTAACTTGGCACTCCCAAAATAAATACGCCGAACTGAGGGAAAAACGGGGAGGGAAACGGTTTAGCTGGCTCTGAACTAACTGATTACAAACAGGAAAAGAGAGCGAGAGATCCGTGCAAGCGGAACGAGAAGAAGATCGAAAAGGCCGAGGGACTAATGAGAAGAATAGAAGTGGAGACCAAACGAATGGAAATGGAACAGGAGACCAAGCGGACTGGAAATGGAACAAGAGGCAAGACTATGACCAGGAGACCAAGAAATGGAAATAATGGAACAGACTGCCAGGGGAGACAAAAGAAATGGAAAATGAATAAACGCATTGAAAGAGTTAGAACTAAAGACACAAACTAAGGGTGAAATAGATACAGCAGAAGGAAGTTCATCTCATGGGGCAACCACATGAGTTGCACAGAGTTACCATGCCATGAAGTCTCTTGGCGGTCTTTGATGAAAGGTAAAGAGAAGATATACCCGTTTTTGGATCGGTTCGAGGCCATGGCAGCCGCTATCGAGGGAGAGGACTGGATAGAACCCGATGGGGCTCGTAAAGTATCCCAGGCTTCGTGCGTTCAGGGTACGAGGTCTCACACGCCTACCACCAGGTACGACTGAAAATCGAGCTACGAGTGAATTGGAAAGCACGCATCTTGATCGAAACATTGAGTGAGGACTCCTCAAGCACAACAGTCCCATACTCTTCTCAACATCCCATCAGATTGCTACATGGCATTTCAAGAGACTCTACACCAGATGTCACCGAGGACTAGAACCAGACATACTAAGAGAAGAAATTATAGAAGCCATCAGATCAGCCCCATCTGAACAAATCACCACTGACAAGATGAAATCAAAATAACTAATTAAAAAGCACAAGGAACAAGGAAAAGCATGGCCATAGACTATTCAAACATGTTTGGGTACTAACAGACACTCACGAGACGTTGGGGAAACGCCATCATATCCCACGATTTGAAAACCGACCAGGCAGTCAAAAGAGATGGCAGCACAAGTATACACGATGGCTTTTCACTGTTGCTGCAATACTGAGTGAAAAATATTTGGCAAAACTTACTTGAAACAAATTAGAACTACGTTAGAACCCCAGCTAAGCGAAACGCAGCTTGGCTTTAGGAACACAAAGGATGCACAGACGCCTTTTTGCTCGTAGCCACACTTATAGAAAAGCACTCTGATTCATGAAAACTCTAATAGGCCTTTGTGACGCAAGAACAGGCATTTGATAGCGTGATAGAAACAAGCTGTGGGACAAGTCCTTAAACAAAGATGGAGCTGAGTACACATCTAACAACTATGTGTAGTTTATAAACGACAACATGAGCATAGTCGAGATGCAACTGGAGGACACTCATGACCCTTCACCATAAGATCTGGAGTACCGCAGCGTTTGTGCTCTGAGCACCTCTCTTGTTCATAGACAGATATAACAACATATGTAAAGTAAACCAGCCAAGCAAGACAGCAAGAATAACGCCATGACAGAACACAGATGAAGACCCATCTGCAAATCTAACCATTAGAGAACTCCTGTTTGCGCGAGCGAACCAGGCACTATAGCAAAATCAGAAGCTTGAATTACAAGACCACAATGAATAGTCTAAACGAAATGTGTAGGGAATCGCATAACATGAAAATAGCACAAGAAAACAGAGGTAATGACTAAACGAAAGAAGAACAACTGCCACAATTCACATTAATACGAACATCCCTTGTTTGTACTGAAATCAAGTAAAGAGCATTCAAGTACCTTAGGCTGAAGTAGTAATACAGCTCATCAAATGGCAGATCAGATAGACGAGATCGTACACTCAATATAGTGCATATCAAAGGCAAATCAACTCATTGGACAAATGGGCCCAATACTAAAAGCAACAAACAGATGTATCACATAAACTACGTAAGAACGCAACTTATACAATACAAGCTTCCCTACCAACTCCTTGTGCTACCACAAAGCCAAACCTGGACAATGACAGAAATAAGGGAGAAAAGAAAAATCACACTAACATCATGGAATGAGGTTCGCTGAAGAAGTAATACTCAACGTAGCAGAAGAGATAACGATCAAAATGAAAAGAAATCAGGACAAAGTCGGGGTTTAAGCGCTCTAGATTTTATTAGAAAGCAGCAAGTCAAATGGCCTTTGGGCTCATGCGAGAGTAGTCAGGTCTACCGACTCAGACAGCTCTCACATACAGCAATGACGGACAGTACCAGATGCATTAAAAACAGAGTAACGTGAGCCAGACCACTGTAAAACGACTGGACGAGAGGGAATAACAGAATCCATGGGAATGTCATATATACGAAGCCCATAACCGGGGCCTCTCACGAGCTCTTTACTTCACCTCAGACATGCCGCAGGTGTTACACGAGGAATCATGAGAAGATTAAACTCCAGATGAGCACAAACGCTATAGGAAGAAGTTCAGATCGTCTAGAACGTAGCCTTGGGTAGAAACGTATTCGCTGCCTACAGTCTGAGGCTGAATCCGATCGCCAGAAATGGATTGGACCTGGCAGAGTAATTCAAGGTGGATTATGCTAGTCCTCGTGAAGAATGATGGTGGTTCGATACCGATGCTGAAAGTAAATTTGTCTCGAAACCTCGTGCTCGTAGAACCTTCTTGGAGAACAAGGGGCGGAACGGATTGATGTGTGTAATAAGCTGGCGGAACGATTCATAGAGGTACATGGGTGAGGCTCGGCAACTCAGTAGTGCAAGACCAAACTGTTCAGACGGAACAACAGAGTGAAAAAGAAACCTAAGAATTGGCAAGGGAGAAAAAGTGGAAGCCTTATCTAAGCACACGAGAGGAGAGTTCAGAGAAGTGAAGGAAGGGGAACCAGAACACCTCGAATTCTCCAACAGCGAAAACGACAGTGTGTCTGAACGAAGTGGGTTCATTCTGCAAGGTGCCATCTCATACCGAAGGACTGACAGATCGAAAAACCTACAAGTTCTTATTTCGCTGCTGCAAAATGATTCGACGACGGTGAGATACACAGCCCAAGGCCTAGAGGTCAGGCCGTAAGGGCGAAAGGAACCATAACGGACACTCGGAACCTTAGGAGAGGACACATGGTGCACACACTGCCGGTCGAACACACATAAGACTGGTGGACGGCAGATGCAAGCCGAAGACGCCATGTGCATAACGCAACCTCAGGAATCAAAATGAGGAAGGCCAGAACCGGTCAAGGAGCTGAAAGATCTACCAGGACCAAGAAGACCACCTGGGGTCGAACTGATTGACGTCGGGCCAGCAGGTTTGCTGTGTCTCTACGTACTGTTTTGGTGATGGGGAGGCGTGGTGGACGCCAGATTGGTAAGCCCAGACCAACTTACAGGGGAGACCACTAGATGATACAGCCGCATGATGAGTGCTTGGTTTACCATGACGCTGCCAATCGCCTAAGGTGGGATGATTAAAGTCCAGGTCGTCCACGGTAGCATTATTCCAGCTAGCTGTATTATCTGACTCCTTATTTTTCCCATGATCCTTGGTACGAAATATGTCTTTCTCTGAGGAATGTCCAAAACAGTAGCCAGCCCACAAGGGAACAGTATACAGTGGATCTCAAGGGAAGGAAAAAAGAGGCAGAGACACTATGCGACAACTCAGGGAGAGGAGAATGGCATACTGCCCAGAGGAAGGATCTACGTTGCGTCCTTGCTACAGGAAGCTGCAAAGAGTGCTAGCCACACAGAACGGGGAACAGTACTTTCTGAGAAGCGACTACTCTATCGGAGAGCGGGGAGGGAATCAACCTGCAACGAGCCTGGGGTGGTTCCAGAACCCACCGTCCTCACATTCTTCAGTAGTGGACACATATAGGTGAGACGAACATATGGGTGTGCAGAGAGACCTTGTCCCAAATTTCCGGCCATTATTGCTGGCCAGGAAAGGACCGGAGATGTAACGCCGGTGTTGAAGTCTTGTTCGGAGTGCCAGAACGCACCACCCAACAAACGGACTAAGATAACATAGCTCTTAAAGTGGAAACAAAAAAGACAAGAGTGGAGGTGGAGTCCAGTCAAGAACCAATATACGCCAAGTAGGATGGAAAGGACCTTATCCGGTGGAAAAGGTGGTGTCCCAAGAACATCTACAAATACGGATCGGAAGAGGAGAAAAAGCTCCTGACATCTCATTAGGAAATAGAAGGAGAGGATCCGGGAGCCAAGCTTCCAGCACTTTATGTGATGGCAGCCAGTGGGACAAGGTTACCCAGTCCAGAACGAAAGACCAGAGATCACCAGTAACCCTAGGGGAGGGCCTATGGTCTCCATACGTGATAGGTCAGTTTAACCCAACGACGCAGAGGGAAATCGCACGGCAGCGGAAAGTTCAGAGGGAGACCTCAATCGTCACGCAAGTTCAAAAGGGGTCGGTAAACGTCGGGAAAGAAGAGAATACCCAGGAACTCAAACCGTGAAGATCTGTGGCTGACCAGATACAGATCGCCCAAGATGGGTCCTGGAAGCAAACAGCCCGAGATGTGGGACAGAGGACGCGGTCCAAACGAGGACGGGCGGAACATCCCCAGAGCCAAAGCCGGGGGACAACCAAGAGGACAATGGAAGCGTGTTACAATCAGGATGGGACGATCCGTCTGTATTGGGACCATACGTCCGTACCGCCCAGTGGAAAGAGAAGTCACTGAACGTACACAGGAGATGATGGAGCCAACACTAAGTTTCAGGCATGATAGTAAGGGTAGGGTTGCTATGAGGTCGCCTACTAGATGATGTGGTGTTCCATGTGAGGATCCAATCATTCCATCAGCCTTTGATGTTCCTGGCTACTTCGCAAAAGCTCAATGCAAGATTGATGAGATGGGCGTTTGTTTACTACAGCCCTACAACTTCACATGGATACAATCCCTGGTAAGGAGAATGTAGGAGCGGATTTCTGATTCTAGACATATCCAACTCCAGAGGAAGAGTAGTAAGTTGGAGGATTCATGGGAATGCAAACGACAGGGAGAAGCAGTCGACGCGGTCCATCGCTCTATAAGAGGGGGCCTATGTCTCACAGAAAAAATGCAGTTTAATGGATGCCTCGTGATAACTTACATATGAAAATACAAGGCAGGAGAAGGGTTAACATCGTGTACTTTCATTACTGAGAGGAGGAACGAATAAAAGAGCATTGACCCGACACAGAATATAAATAGGTACAGGTGTGCGAAAGTTTATTTGCGTGACGATCTGAACGACACGGAGAAACGGGGACCATCGGCCGACGGGAAGGAACGGAGAATGCTTGAAGTGACAACGGCGATGGCAGAAAGGGGAAAAAGAATAACCAGCGCAGACAGCGGAGAACGGAGCGGCCGGCGTATACGGGATTTCACTCAACGTTTGATGTTACGGAACGGCAAAAATGCGACTGTTGATGTATGATATCCAACAATCACGGCAGAAGGGGACACGCATATAAAAAGCTGAACATGAGTTTTCTGTTTATGTGAATACCAAACTGGGCCGGAAAAATAGAATTATGTGGCTCCTGTAATGAAAGTAAAATACTCCGGCCCGTATAATGGGATAGAGTGCTTGGTTCTCCGGATAAATTTCGATTCGGGAATTACATTAATTCTATGAGCTATATATGATAAGGTACCTAATATTTAGAGTGAATAGTGGCATAGGCGATATAGTGTTTTTGTTCTTAAGTGTGAAATTGCATTCGTTCTTATTCTAGCTCGGGAAACTTTAGTGCACTCAGAAATCGTATGTCCCGATATGTTTTTTCGAGGCTTTTCAAAAAAGTATGGCTAGAAAAGGACTATCACATACTAAAGAAAATTATATGAAGCTAGCACGCATATCACCACGACTTCCTATCTTCCGCGCACATGTTCAAGATCTCCTATGAATCATCAGAAGAGATGAAAGGTTACTACACTGAGCAAATAAAGTACTACTTGAACATAACAAGATCATAGACCAGGTTTTTTAATATAAGACAGTGATAACTTAACGTCTAAATACAGAACCGAACATGTAATGCCAAAACAAATATACACGAAACCCGTAAAGGCAAAGACGTTAACCTGTTGCAAGCAAGAAGACTTAAAACTGCATGCAATTCGCACTGGCTGCCGAACATTAAGCTTTGTTGACTCTATCAGACATGGTGTAGAACAGTCATGTACTCTAGACAATGGTTGGATTAGTGTGGGTGTGTATTCAGAGGTGGATTATAATCGCTGTCCAGCCCGGAAATATATGAACTTCAGTGATCATACTCAATATCGATTATTTCATGGTGATAGAGACTTGAACATGTTGGTTTTCGTCAAGAAGTGGATAATTACCGAATCAGCAGGAGCTCAGATCATGTCATGCTGAGATCACTCCCATATTCTGTGTGTGCAGTCCTGTGTTTTGCTTGACGAGACACAGCACGAGAAGACTAATGCACATACTGCGAGATCAATCCTGTCCTCATCTTGCATTCACACTATGCAGACAATACGAGCCACTCCACTATCACATATGACAGTCCAGTGCATACACCAGACATAGTTTTTATACTTAAATAAATCTTTTATTTATTGTTGAACCAGGCCGGTTTGTCTGATATGCTCGTTTGAGAGGAATAACAGAGAGTCGTGAAAGACATCGATTATATGGAAAGGGAAGACAGAAGGGGGGTGTAGAACAAAAGTCAGTCAAGTAGTGTGTCTGCCAACAGATAAATAGTTTGAAAGATGTGCTTGTTTGGAGTTCCAACTCTCTCCCCGGGAAAACAAGCGACCGCATCTGTGTGTGCAACTGAATATTTTCTATCGCTACATATTAGACTAGATGCTATCTCTATGTAACTGAGAATAAGCTACTCGTTACAACTGAGTCTCCTAGTGGGAGTATAGTACAGTGTTGCTGCTCCGGAGACAAACCTGCACACTCATCAGCATGATCATCAGGAATCAATCAGTGATCATACATGATCATCAGCATCATCATCATCATCATCTCACATCATCAATCATATCATCATCTTCATCAATCAGTCATCATCATCGAGTCATCTATCATCCAGCATCAATCTAGCAATCATCATCATCATCTTCTTGGGCGTGTGCGCCTTTAAAGTGAGGTCGTCCCTGGAGTCTAAGGAGATCACACCTCCACATTTAATATTATTTTTTTTCCCATCAATATGCTGTGAGGTGAAACACACCGCCGCTTCCCGTCCAACACACACCTCAGCCTATGGACACTTTTATCCGATCATCACGCTCACACGGTCGTGAGCTATGGCCCTCCGTTCTCATACTTCCCCAAACGCACCTATACGCACACAACGTCTTGCTTCGTGAGTAAATTAATAAAGAGTTAATTTTATTAAAATAAAGTGTCACGTGTAAGGAGACGTGTATTGTATGCGAATGAAAATGTGTGACTTGACGCGACGTGATTCTATAAAGTGTGTATGTAGGTACTCTGTCAGCTGCAGACAGCAACTCGTGTCAGACGTGTCTACAACGCAAAGGATAAGACGCTACTACACGTTACGCTCTACAGAACAAGTACGCTCTCACCCGTGGGCCCGGAACCCATCATTGCCGGATAATAGCTATTGCCCTCTCTCGACCTCTGGTAATGCCCAATTTACAGAACACCTGAAATAGACCCGGTGGTATAAAGAGTTAATCAGGACCGAGTTGCACTCTACAAATGTCCGATCATTCCTAATGATATCCTAAACAAACGCCCCGTCCTATATTGGCAGTTGTGTAGTACAGAGCAGTAGTTAGTGATATGATTAGATAACAGCTCCATCCTCGTGTATGCACATTGACATACCACTCATTCACCATAGGCTGCTAAACTTACTAACTGTTAATTGTTACTTCGGTACGATGGAGCGCTAATAGGTGTGAACCTTAGACTGTTCTCATTTAGTCTACTACTGTCCTGAGGCGGGTGGTGGGCACAGTAATCTCCAACTATCTTAGTGAATCAAATTCGCTCCTACTTAAGGTACGTTCTGTTCAACTTTAGTGACTCTTGAACTGCGGTGTTCTTCAAATGCTGGTTTTTTAATTCTTTCCCCAAAACTTGTAGAGGTTCCCTTGGATCTGTAGGACCTAGGATAAACAACACATCTGGTGATAGTATAGTCACTGATCCCTTTGGCTGAGTGTAAAGAATATCACCTTGCTTAATGTCTTAGCTAACTAACTTAGTAGAGAGCAGAATAGCTGACCCACTAAGAGTCGAATCAGGCTAGAAAAGGAAAAAAGATAAGCAACAGAATCTGAACCACCAGCCCACCAGGACACCTACGGGAAATCACAATTATCCTTCCTAATTACCTCAATTAGGTAAAAGCGCTTATCACACTGACCTTCACTAAGCTATTCTACTCACACTAACAGTGCTATCATCACACTATAGTTTTACAAGGCCAAAGTCTATCAGTAATTATAACGAATAGATTATAATAGTTATACTTAATGGCCTACTGCGTCCTATTAAATCATATCTACATCTGCCATACAGGCACGGTAAATAAGTCACTAATGAACACACGGTAGATATTATTTCCACTAAGCACTGCAGTGCCCTGCACGCTTGACTAGAGCATTAT
>JACEFZ010023392.1:15000-30000 GCA_014155875.1 Cepaea nemoralis
ATGGTACTGGTGTCGGTCGTTTAAAAATCAATGGCAAACTACTGAACGTGAACTTGCCAATAAATCACAAACAGCCACACTACTGGGGTTGGCTGATAGGAAGGACTTGCAACTAACTTTTAACCGGTGCGCTAATGCTGAAGCTTAGGGGGAATCGCTCTCTACAAGAATTTCAGCGTTGACTTTTCGTTCAGAATCTAGAAATAAAATACAACTCGAAAGAATTGCATGAACATATAAAAAGATTTATAACATAATATAACAGGAAAGGGTTGTATCGGAGGGAAAAATCGAGAAATTATAATTGATATTGCCGGCATAATAAAAGGATGGACAGAGTGCACAGAAGTTTTATTCTGGGACAGCAGGATCAATAAACCAACATTGTATAATGCTCAAGATGGACCAAAAGTATTTAAGGCTGAAGTAGAGAAGGCTATTAAAATGGTGAAAGAAGAAAGAAAGGCTGCAGGTCCTGACAAGATAACAACAGAGATGATAAAATCCTTATCCAGCTTTGGCATTGAGGGTTACAGAACTATTAGCTTAATAAGCGATATAACTAAGATACTACTAAAGGTCATACAAGAAATAATTCAAAATAAAATAGATGAGGAAGTAGCTGAAGAACAAATTGGGTTCCGCAAAAACAGCGGCACCAGAGAAGCAATAACCTGTTTGAGGATGTTAACTTACAAAATATATTGAAGTTCAGAAAAATATAAATGTTTGTTTTATAGACTACAAGAAAGCTTTTGAAAAAGTACAAAATGAATGACTAATAACGTGCCTTCAAGATATAGGAGTAGTCGGAAACGACGTCAGACTTATTAGTATCGTGTTAGTTAGTTAGTTAGTTAGTCAGTCGCAGTTCCAGCTTCACAGCATGTCACGAGAAAAAGAAGGCTGGAATATGTTGTAACAACGAGAGAGTTAGAGGGAGAGAGAGGAAGGCCGAGACCAAGAGAGAAGATGCCGGACAATTTGATATCATAGCATGGAAGAACATAACTATCAGAATTGAGTGGTAGCACACGAAACCGTCGGCTGTGGATAGATATAATTACCAAGGCCACGCGGCTTGGGCTATAAGAAGAATATTATGATTGCAAGTACTTTATCTAAATATAAAATAAACAAACAACAATACATACATAAAATAATATCCCGAAAATAGTATTCCTCGTTGTTAAGAAATTTTTCTTACAAAACTGTGGCTTATAAAATTCTACACCAATTAGACAATTAAAACTCAGACAACATAACTAACTATAATGACCCACTGTGTTAGTTTCTCTCTCTCTCTCTCTCTCTCTCTCTCTCTCTCTCTCTCTCTCTCTCTCTCTCTCTCTCTCTCTCTCTCTCTCTCTCTCTCTCTCTCTCTCTCTCTCTCTCTGTGTGACCTGCCTGCCTGCCCGCAGCCCTGCCCACATGCCTGTCTACTGTGCAGTTTACAGTTTTCATGTTCCTGTACTAGACAAGCGTCTATGAACGTAACCAATTGAGTTGTTGGTTTATATATTTTTATTCCTTTTGTTCTTGTCGCCCATTGACAAAGACTTAGGTAGAAACGAACGCCCGCAACAACTATGTGTTGTTTATTCATTCTTCCAGCACCTTAGTCATATTCTGTATTGTTTTTTTCGTCCTCCGTTATAAACTAGACATCAGCAAACCTCATTTAATCTATACAATTCCGCACGCCGCACGCTGTGTATTTATCACAATCAAATATTGACCGCCATAAAGTCATATACTTCCGAAAAGCCGCTTTATAAACCTGGCCACCGACTGTTTATCTAACAACCAGGCAGTGGTAATTGAAAAACGCGATTTTCTCAACTTCGCGCTTGATTGATTCAGTAAACGAAACATTAAGCCTCCCTAATTCCAGTGTCGCCAACAATCAAACACAGGAATATCGTAAATTATTCAAGGACAAGTTTTGCTTGTGACTGTTAGACATTGGTGCATTTAACAACCATTGTTCCCACACAGAAATCTTTGTTCACAGACGAAAATAAAAGATATTCAACCAAACAGGTAATTGTAAACACCATGTCGACAATATAATTGTTGGTATTTGCATCTATTTTTAGCCCACAAAAGCGTGGTGTTAATTAAAGGCGTGGTTAACGTTGCTTGAAGCCAGAACATTACTGCTGAAAGAGCAACGGAATCAGTCACCGATTATAACCACTTACCGGTATTATCTGCTTGAATTTAAGTTCTTTTCCGTGATTAATATTATCACAGGTCCAGCAGCGTTTGGACTAGTATTCTTTGGTCCAATGTCATAAACGTTTCTAGCTATCAACTGATGCTTTGTACTATATAAAACAGTACAAATGTGTCCCAACGAGAAAAAAAGTGTTGAAGTACTACTTAGAACCTGCACTTTTGTATGGATGTGAAGCATGGACAATGAGCAGACAAGCTGGAAAAAAAAATATCTGATGGCTGTGGAAATGTGGTTTCTGAGGACAATGCAAAGAATACCATAGACAGACAGAAAAACCAATGAGCAAGTTCTACAAGAAACAAATGAAAAGCGTAAACTTAATAGAGAAAATAGACGTAAACAGTCAGACATTTTTGGATACATTATGAGAAGACATAAATTGGAGAACTTGGTGACTATTGGCACGTTTGAGGGGAAGATAACAAAGGTAAAGCAGAGAAGTAAGTACCTGGATGAATGGCCACATGGCATGGTCGAGACAAGAACATTGAGACTATGGTGATCGCGTGATATGGCGAAACATGACCACCACGCTTATCGGCATGGGGCATGATGATCATGGTGTAGGGATTGAACCCACTGACTCGACATAGAAAATCATAACCATAGAAATCAACGTACAGCGGTCTGCTTTCACATCGCCCGCAGCTGACCCGACTAAGTGTGACGACTAAGCATGACGACTAAGTGTGACGACTAAGTGTGACGACTAAGTATGACGACTAAGTGTGACGACTAAGTGTGACGACTAAGTGTGACGACTAAGTATGATGATTAAGTATGACGACTTAATATAACGACCTAATTAAATATGACTTAATATGACGACTTAATATAACGACTTAATATGACGACTTAATATAACGACTTAATAATATGACGTCTTAATATGACGACTAATATCAAGGTCTCTCTGGTCGAGGAGTTAAACGAATTTCTCCTTGATCCCGTTTATCCACGTAGGGTAACGCAGCGCGCGAGAATTGGAAGCGGTTCTCGCCGCGTTGGCAACTTACCGGATACGTGAGCCAGCCGCTCAGATATCAATGGCAAACTACGGAGCTTAATCTTGCCAAGAAGTCAACGACATCGGTAAAATGCTGGTGTTGACAGCGATGTCCTGTAAAGGATATGCGAAAAAAAATATGGCGACTAAGTATGACGACGAATTATGAAGCTGCTCATCTCACTATCCCCTAATCCACAGCTCTGTAGCTTTGGGGCGGTGAACACGTGTCACAATTCCCCAGGGTCGAGGGTTCAAAATCAGGCACGGGCGATTTGGAAGCTGACTGCTTTGCGTTAATTTCGATGGTGTGAGGCATCGTTCGTTGAGAAAGACAATGAGTAGAAAAGATAGAAACGTATCACTGGAGCCAATGCGTAGTAAGAATACAAGAATGTATGTATATCACATATGTTCGCGGTCAGTACGGGAGTCAGGATGTGTTGTGCTCCTACTTCCGACTCTCCCCCTCCCCCACCCTTTCAAAATACCTCTGTAAAGAGACAATGGCTAAATTAACCGACCAGAATTATCAGAAAGAAAGTAAATGCAGACTTCCTTCTTTACAGCTGCCTAGAAAACTACAGCAGTCAAAGACATTACTGAGAAAGACCGAAGGGACCAACGTCTGCATAAATTAAGCCTCAGGATGATGAATGCCACACAATGTGGATGAAAACAGAAATAACACCTATTATATTATTTTTCAGAACATGTTGTATGTCCATCAAGAATTATGATGGCCATTCATTTCACCCAGTGGAGGTGAAAGTTTGGAGCTGTATGTTACAAGATAACGTGTAAAGCCTATTTTGGCTCGAAATGTTCTTTGACAATGTGGGCAAAGAATGCTTGACGTACCAGGAGGAGGATCTCCTTCAGTGTTTTGTTTTGTTTTTTTTATTTGGCCAGCCTCTTGTTTACAGCTCTTTCAGTTCTGTTTGCTTTACAAGTGACTAAGCCATTACGTAATGATGTACGCCATGAATTTTAGTCTTTGGCAGCAGTCTCCCAAGTGTCGTGATGAATTCTAAAAGTTTTTAGTGAGATTTTCAGTGTCTTTAGTTTCCTCTGACCGCATTGGGAGCGTTTAACACAATTCCACTCGCCGTAAAAAATTCGTTTAACGAGCCTGTTTTTTGGCATAAGAGTCAAATGACTATCCCAGCGAATCTGATTCTTCATTTGTAGAGTGTGGATACATGGCATGGACGCTCTTTCTAAGACTTCAGTGTCTGGGATCTTGTCTCGCCAAGAACATAAGTGCATCAGCTCGTAACAGACCTAGTATAAAGAAGTACCATGTCCAGGAAACAGTCTACGACCTGAATACACTGCCAATACATGACAGTATCATAGCATTGTTAAACTTTGTCTGTAATCATTTCAGTATTATAAACCTGACACAAACAGAAGGATCAGTTATATTTTTTTTTGATTTTTACATTTATCTGTCTTTCCCCTGATTGTTCATCCGCTCTTCTATCTGTTTGTCCTTCTGTTTGACTGCCTGTCCATGCATTCGTTCGATCGTCTATCTGTTTGTATGTCTGCCTTTCCATTTATCCGTCATTTCGTCTACCCATCTGTCTGACCTGTCCATTCGTCGGTCTGTCAGTCCATCTGCCCATCCATCAGTCTGTCTCTCCATCTTCTGTCTGTCTTTATGTCTGTTGTTAGTGTGCATGCATGTCTGACTTTCCGTCTCCCCGTCAATCCTTCTCATGTAACCACCTTGTTTAGCGCAAGAATTAATTTCTTTCCTCATTTCTAACCTTGAACCGCCAATTCGCCACCCACTTCCCGTAAACCTCTTCAAATAATTACATTTATTTATTTTGCCGGATGTCCTCTAATCTCGCTGCAGTATTTACTTTCTTGCCGGAACCTAGCTACACAGTTCCGGTATAACAATGCCCACGTGACAAAACAACCGCGTCCCCTAGCGGACACCCTCCGGGACGAAAGGAATCAGACGGAATCCCGTGAGGTTAACAAACATCGATCGCTCGATTGCCCGTTGATGGAATGTGCTAAGCATTCCCTGTCTCTCTTCGCTATCTCAAGACCACTCATCGAACATGGATGACTAATAGAAAAATGATAGCCCCGGCAAAGTTCCAAGTAGAAAACGGTGGAATTTTAACAATATGGGGGAATCTGTCCCCAGCGCTGACCTCTTCAGCTGAAATCGGTTTTCGGAGTAATGTAATTTAGAAATGGCTGGGAAGCGGAAATGACGATAACAGAAGCAGCATCACGTGTCATCTCCGCATTTAAGGTGGGGTCTAATGCGCCTTCAACACCCTCTGCCGTGTCTTCATAATACACGCTTACTGAATTGTAATTTTAATATCTTCACGTTATGTATCCACATTGAGCAGTATGATCCTCGTGCACATGTCTCCGCCAATTGAACCAATAGAACACCTTTTATAAGGAGCTGGGTCTCTTTATATGACAGAAGTCCTGTAAACTTGATCTAATTCTGTAATGTTTTCTTCAGTCTCTATTGTCGTTTTATCTCGCTGTTGTCTCCTGTTAAAAAAAAAATAAATTTGTTGCGTATCCCTTACGGGACGTTGCAGTCAACACCAGCATTTTCAGCTGCTGTTGATTTACTAGGCAAGTGTTACGTTCAGTAGTTTGCCATTGCTTTCTGAACGACCGGTCTCTATACCTTTTTCGAAAAAACCAGCAACGCCGTGTTTCGAACCCGGGTATACGGGCTCACAAACCGCGTTCGAAAGCCCTTCAGCCACAGAGACCGATTTTCTCCTGTTAACGTTTTCTTTAATTCCAGTATTTGTAATACATCTTTGTTATATTCTCCTATTAATGTTTTCTTTACTCCCACTATTTCTATTAAATCTTTGTTTTCTTCTCTTTTAACATTTTATTGAACCCGATAATTTGTAATATTTGTTTGTTATATTCTCCTGTTAACTTTTTCACAAATCTCATTATCAGTAATACTTGTTTGTTTCTGTCAGTAATTGAGTTTGGCCTGGATTCTATATTAGACGAGCAATCTCAAATTGTAAAGAATTGAGTTAGTACTCACAATGGCGTTGTAGTGGGTTCGGGTTCAAACCCCCGCCGCTCCAAGTCCAAGTAAGCAAACTCGGGACACATGTCTCTTTTAGATTGAATAAAGTTCAAGGATACATACGTGCACAGCTGGAAATGGCACGTTGAAAAGTAGATTTAGCTGGAGTTGGTATCCCCAGTGGGGACACAAACACTGTTTATTTGCTTTCTAGACGTTCATAACATCAATACATCAATCAGAATATGATGATAATATGATGATTTGTGGTTTTATTATATAAACTGGTATTTCGAGACAGACACATGCCATTCATATATACTAGGCAGTGACGTGAAATGAAGGTGTTATGAAATGGTGTAAATAATAATGTGATTTTACATCAACATATTCATATGACAGCAAACGTAACTTAAAATGTTACATGTATAACATGAAGATAGGCTTAGCACGAGGTTTAGCCTTAATTCAGTTGAGACAGTGTTCTTTGCCAGTGCAAAGTCTTTGCTCCACCGTGATGCTCCTCGTCTGCATGAACGGGATTGTGTAACCTGGCACTCTGTTTGAGAGCTACACAGAAATATCAACTGGGGAACCCCCGTTGGGCCACCAAGACAGTTTACAAACAAAGACACGTGTTCTGCCCGGTGCTCTCAGAAGAAGTCGAAGAAAGAAGTAGGAATTATAGGACGCACTAGACAACACAAACATTAAAAGCTACAGCAACTGTAGCGGTAACAATAGCTTTCAATTGTTATGTTGTCTAGTACGTCTTCTATGAGGCTGGCATGGAGACAGGTCATCTGCCATTGCTTAAATTTAGTTGGTATGATTACAAGATTGCCGTTGATAATGTGTATGTCGCAGGATTGGCCTAAGCTATTCAGAGGATTTGGTCTAAGATATTTAGAGGAAATATCTATTCGGGAACCCTGAGGTCATTAAGACAATTCATAAATAAACAATTAAACACATATATATTGTTTGGCAATTATGCTCATGCCGGCTTTGTGGCCTAGGGTTATGACTTTTCTCCGTAATCTCGTATACTCTCGTCGGTAACGTGATGACGGTGAGAATCAGCAGTGGTTCGAATCGCATCGGTAACTTACGGGGTATGTGAGCCGGCCGCTCAGAAAGCAATGGCAAACTACTGAGCGTAACCTTGCCAAGAAATCAACATACAGCTGAAAGATGCTGGTGTTTACAGCGATGTCCTGTAAAAGGATATGCAAAAAAAAAAAAAAAAAAAAAAAATTATGCTCCTAGAAGTGAGAAGAAGGTTGCGGACACTTCAGTGTTTATTTGTTTGCTAATTAGAGAGTGCTACAGCCATTGTCATCCCCTCTAACACATCACGGAGGATACACATGGTTGTTATTTTATACAAATTCACCTACTCCTCAACCTGGCAATGCATCACCCATTCATAATTGTTATATCAATGAATGGCAAGCATCTTCCCGCCTTCAGATTTCTTTTCATTACCGAGGGATGACCAGGAAGCTCGCCGGACTCAGATAGTACTTCCGCTGTCCACTGTAATTAACTTAAGGAGATTGAATGGAAACCAGTGACACACCAACGGCTTATTTTCACCCAGGGCGTGAGTGCTAACAACGACTTTGAGTTGAAGGAATGATAAAAACATTAGGCGTGTACCAGATCTCATGCCATTTGTAGTCATGTTTAGGTGATGAGTTCGCTACGGTAACGTTGCGAGAAGGGTGGTTAGAATCATTGTTTCAGCTACCCGTTGTGTGGAGACATAATTGCCAGCGGCCAGTACGCAAAGTGCCGGACCGCGTGGCGAAGGCAGTACGGACGCGGTTTGTGATCCCGTATACCCGCGTTCGAAACACATCTGCGCGCACTTTTGCAGCAGACCGCGTTCGGTTTTTTTTTTTTTTAAACGAAATAGTTTAGTTTAGTCAACGAATCAACATCACGGCACACGAGTGCAACCCATGAGTGCTCCGCTCAACTCCTGAGTCAGGAGAAACTCAGCTCAGTGAACGAACTCCGTAGCACCGGCGAAGATCCTGACATACTGTGGGTAGATTGTTAACTCGAAATTTTGCCCGGCAGCACCGTTAGGCTCTTTTTTTTTTAACGAAAGGGTACAGGTAACGGCCGTTCAGAAAGCAATGGCAAACTCATCATCATCATCATTATCTTCCACTTCTGCCGTCAAGCGTCGTGGGGATGGCAAACTACTGAACGTAAACTTGCCAAGACATCAACAACAGAAAAAAAAAATGCTGGTGATGACTGCAAATGTGATGTAAAGGATAAGCAACTAATATTATTTTTTATTACGCAAAGTGTTTACACAAACATGATTTGCAATTAAGCGGTTAGACAAGGTTTTTTTTTTTGTTTTGTTTTAAAGAAGAAGTAAGAAAGCAAAGTCTTGTGGCAGGAACCGACTAGGGGCCTGTGAAGTATTTAGACCATCACAATTTGCAGGCCTGAATGCATGGAGGAATGGGTTGGCAAAGTAGAACATTATTATTGGCGCTGGATGGCCTGAACAATGATTTATGTCTATCAAGGTTACTGGTATTCTTAAGACGTCTTCCTTTCCGTTTCTTCTTCTTCGTCTTAGTCTTGTCTGCCTTCTACTTCTGCTCCTTATTTTTGTGGTCTCATTCTCCCCTCTTCTTCCTGTTCCTTCTCATACTCCCTTCATTCTTCTTTTTATTCCTCTTTTTCTTTCCTCCTCCTCTTTGCCGTCATCACCCTTCTTCTCCTCCTTCATCTTCTTCACCGAATCATAATGCATCAGGGATATGCACTTTTAGTTTTTCCTTGACTTCCGTCAGTGTGTCTACGGTGTTATTCAGGTTGTCTTTCTCTAAGAAAAACTGCTCTTTTTGAATAAGACAAAATGTTAAAGTAACATACGAGTGGAGCTCTTTAACAAAATCCACATGGGCTCCCAGATCGACTTAGCCTAAAACTGGCACCAGAATATTTTCTGAAAAGTAAAAACGTCTGGCTTGGTACTAGCTACGACTCACATCGAGTAGGGGGCTGAGTGGTCTCGAGGTATGATGTCCACCTCGAGTGCTGGAGGTCCCGGGTTCAAGCCCCGATGAGGGCTGGGATTTTTTCACGTGGACTTCTAGTAACAAAATTTCTCCTGGTCTCTGGGTAGTGAGATCGGACGCCCGTGTGAATTGTTGCGCACGTAAAAAATCCCTTGGCAGTTGGAAATCGAAAAAAAAGTGTAGCCTAACAGCGCTGCCCGTGCAAAATTTCGAGTTAAAAATGTATCCAAAGTATTTCAGGATTCTCACCGGTGCTACGAAGTTCGTGTAGTGAGCCTAGATTCTCCGGACTCAGGCTTGGGTTAGGAGTAGAACGGAGCACTTATGGGTTACACCCGTGTGCCTTGATATTGATCCGTCGGCTAAACTAAATTAAACTAAACTAAACACACATCGAGTACCCACTAGTCTATAGATATATAGATCTGGCACCAAAAACCTAGTCGGTCTCCCTGGTTTAGGAGTTACACGAATTTCTCCGTAATCCCGTATACTCTCGTGAGTAACGTGACGTGCGCGAGAATTGGTAGCGGTTCTCTCCACGTCGGTAACTTACGGGGTATGTTTGCCGGTCGCTCAGAGAGCAATGGCAAACTACTGAGCGTGATCTTGCCAAGAAATCAACAAGAAATCCTGTAAAAGATATACGGAAAACAAAACAAGAAACCTAATAAGCTGACAAGCGTAGTAAAAGGTCACTTACTTTACTAGTTCATGAACAGTGAGCCAACCGATTACACAAGTTTATGGCACATTACATCCACATCAGATGCGGAATTTTACTCACGGAAGATAGAATAAAATATTAAAAGTTTATTTGAAGCACCATTAGGATGCAGCAATCAATTACCGGCTATCCTCTAAAGTTAAAAATTAGCTGCATATCCTTTTACAAGACGCAGCAGTCAACCCCATGATCTTTTAGCTGTTCGTGATTCCTAGGTAGTTTGCCATTGCTTTCTGAACGACAGGCACCCATACCATTTCATTAAAAAAAAAAAAAAACGCAGGGCGATCTGGTGCCAAATCATACTCATCTGTGTTTCAAGGGCGGTATGCTGGATTACGAACTGCGTCCGTAACACCTTTGCCACGGAGTCAGCATCCTAATAATTGGAAGCAAATTACTAAAGGAATGTTATTACATTCTTTTAGTAACTTGTTTTCTATTATTAGGATAACCAGATGGAACTATAACAAGGCAAACTGGAATTTGTTTCACCTTTAAATCAGCACACTTGCCAGCAAAATATCTATTGAAGGGAGAAATATTATCAGGCTGGTAGATGAGTTAAAATAATCCATCCATCATGTGCCATGCCGGAAAGCGTTGGCGATCATAACTCGCCATTTCACTCTATCACTAGAATCGTGGACCATGCCATGTGGCCAAGCCATCCAGGTATTTACTTCTCGGTCTTTACCTTGGTCTGTTCCCTTCGATCTTGTCAGTTGTCATTAAGTTCTCCAATTAATTTCTTCTCACCATGCCCAAAAAACTTTGACTGTCTACGTCTAATTTCTCTAATCAGTTTACAATTTTCAGTTGTTTCCTGTAGTACTTGGTTATTGTTTTTTTCTGTCCATAGTATTCTTTGCATTCTCCCCATCAAATGTTTCTTTTTCAGTTTGACTGCTTATTGTCCAAGTTTCACATCCATACAAAAGTACAGGCTCTATGTATCCCCTCAACACTCTGTTTCTCGCTTCAGTTGACATCTTTTTATTGGTCAATATGTTTTTCATCTTGCTAAAGGCTACTTTCGCCATGACGATTCTTGTTCTAATCTCTTCAAGGCATCTCTCATCAGATGTTATGATTGTTCAGAGATAATTGTACCAATTCACTTGTTGAAGAATATTCCCATTTACTTGTATATTACATTGTGGTATTTCTTTCTTCCTAGTGACGATCATAATCTGTGTCTTTTTACAATTTAATTCTATTCCCAGTTGTTCACTGTGTACAACAACCGCATCTACTAAATGTTGCAGATCGTGCTCATTGTCTACAATCAATACTGTATCATTTGCATATCTAATGTTATTGATGTTTCATCCTCCAATGATGATTCCATTTATATCTTCTACATTTCTGAAAATATTTTCACTGTATAGGGGAAAAAAATCTGGAGACATTACACATCCCTAATAGGCTGATATTGCCCCACTTCATTGTCAATCCTTATGGCAGATTGTTGTTTCCAATATATATTGCCATCCGTGGCTTCTTGTGAACAACTTACAATAAACGAATACGAAATAACACCACATAATCCACAGGAAAACACTAAAAACCGTAATGAATGTTAGGTCGTCGCCATTTTCACCGGAAGTAAATAAATCAATATATATATATATATATATATATATATATATATATATATATATATATATATATATATATATATATATATATATATATATATATATATATGCACTGAAATCTGCCCCAAAAGACTATACCCAGAGAGGACACAGAAACAAGTTATACTCGAGAAATTGCAGAATGAAGGTAGCCCCGCCAGCAAACTGAGAATAAAAAGACACAAATTTGGGAAATCGCAGCAAACTCAGTCATACAATGAGAACATCTCAAAGAAATAAACTGCAAGCACGTTGCAATTGACGTCTTTGTATTGGTCAGTATGTTTCCAGTCTGTCAAAAAGACAACCTTTGCCATAGCGTTAGTGGTGATACTTACGTCACTCCATCCCTACCATCGTTCAGTTAAACTTGGGGCTGTGGCGCAGTAGCTAGTATGCTAGCCTGCCGACCCAGTGGTCAAATATGTCAGTCTCGTCGACACAGGGGTATAAATGGAAAAAGTGACACAGATTACCCGAATGGGTAAAATTACATGCCCTGAGAAGTAAAGGTGGAGGGCTTGATATATTACATCACCCATCGAGTGCTGATTGGTCAGTAAACAATATGGCGCTAGCACCATATAAGGGAGATGCCTCAATGCATGTTAAAAGCTCTTTTACTTTTTATACTTTTAATTACTTGTTATGTGTATTCATTATTAAGTCATGTTTTTCCCCCCGTCAACGCGAGCATCTGATAAGCTCAATGAGAGACTTCAAAACACTGGGGCTATAACAGTAATTATTTCTATCGGCAGAGTACAATTGAAATAACCATTAGGAGCTCAAACGACGCTGTGGTAGAAGGGCCGGAGCCTCTTTGGCCAGAGCTAATGAGATTGTGCAACCCCCAGCGTGGGAGTAAGCGGCCGTAATGAATGTAACTGACGTGAGCATCGATAAACATTGGTGTGCTGTTGTTGTAAAAGTGAAGTGTGGGCGTAGAGGTTGGCCGGGTTGGCAAATATACTCATTTGATTGTTTCAAATATAATCATGGCAATAAAGACTGGTTAAGAGGGGAAATACAGACACACTACGGATGACGAATAGAGAGGAGGCCACGCGGTTAGCTAGTTAGGCAATTAGACAGACACAAAGATAGATAGGCGTGAAAGGAGGCAAGGAGGAGAGAGAGGGAGGGGGGCGGGTAGATGGGTGGGTAGACAGACAGACAGACAGACAGACAGACAGACAGACAGACAGACAGGCCTTTTCTTCCTTCCTTCCTTCCTTCCTTCCTTCTTTCTTTCTTTCTTTCTTTCTTTCTTTCTTTCTTCCTTTCTTTCTTCTGATTTCGTAAACAGACATATCTAATGAGACCGCTAACGTCCTGACATGTTCACATGACACTAAGGCGGGCTAACTACTGTCACATCCTCGTTCACTTTCCCAAATTTGAAATATCGGTGTCTGGTGTGGCGTCGTCTGTAAAGTATCACCTTCATTAGGCATGATTATCTCGAGCCAAAGGTTGCACGACCAGGGCCAGAGGTTTGCACGACCAGGGCCAAGGGTTGCAAGACCAGGGTCAAGGGCTGTACGACCAGGGTCAAGGGTTGCAAGACCAAGGCCAAGGGTTGCAAGATCAGGGTCAAAGGTTGCAAGACCAGGGTCAAAGGTTGCACCATCAGGACCAAAGGTTGCACCACCAGGACCAAAGGTTGCACCACCAGGGCCGAGAGTTGCAAGACCAGAACCAAGGGTTACAAGACCGAAGGTTGCACCACCAGGGCCGAGGGTTGCAAGACCAGAACCAAGGGTTACAAGACCAGAACCACAGATTGCAAGACAAGAGCCAAAAGTTACAAGACCAGGGTCAAAGGTTGCGAGACCCAGGCCTGGACCTAATGGGCCAGAACTTTGTAACATCTCTTCGTGGCTCGGATTATCCACAGATTTCGTTCCCAGTCCCACTAGCGATCCAGAATCCCCATCCCTCTCCACAGATGTGAAGATCGATAAGTGGTGTTGCACACCCCGCTGGTTTCTAGCCATTGAGAGGGAAAGGGCTGGACTGATACACAGTTCGCGTGGACATGGTGCTTTTTTGTATGGAGAATCTCTACACTGAACATCAACACAGCGCACACATAAGTTAGAACTCAGCCTATCCGGGGCCCTCCGAGCACCAATCCAATCAAAACAACTAACCAACGAACAAACACACCAATCAGCTAACGAAGCAGCCAACCAACCAACCCACCCGCTGACACGGATACCTTCAGAAATGCATTCCTTCTATGAATGGAGAAAGTCAAAACTGTGAATGAACAATGTAGAACAAACGAGAATCTCAGTATGTGTCTAAATCAGTGGTTCTCAACGAGTGGGGAATTCCCCCCAGGGGGTAATTTTAGGGTTTCCGGGGTGGGGGGGGGGGGGACCTTATTCTAGAAGGCTTGTTGTCCGATCTACTTCGCCAGGAGCACGGCAAGTGTATAACATCCCTAGGGTTGGATATTTGTGTGAAAGTACACAGTGTGATGTGTAGCCGGTCTACTTTGAGTCAGCGGTGGACCCTGTAACTCTGAGTCACTCTGCTCACTTCCGATTTCCGGTCTATGAGGCCGGGTGGACTCCGCTCAGGCACTTGAAGTAGCTTCGATCGTTTAACTACACACCGGGTGGTCTATTAAAGAGCGGATAGGCTGGCCGGCCACTACCATTATGCTGGAGGTTTAAGTAATGAATCGAGCCGACTCTCAGGAACTCTCCTGGAGAGGTCAGTCGAAATCCGGGAACTCCGTGGCGAAGTGGTCAAGCCGTTTGACTTGGGCTCCGAAGGTTGTGAGTTCAATTCCGGGCTGCGTCCATCGGTTCACGAGTGAAATTCTTCGGAGACTCCTGTGGGTCGTCGCTAGAGCTACGGAGTTCGTACTTTGTGCGACGCTTTCCGCGCTGTGGAAAGAGACCGAGCCATATGGGATAAAATCCCGGTGCAATGAAGTCGTCCCTGTCGACTTCTAAGCGACTTTTAAAAAACAAGGTTTTCCAACTGAATGAAACATCATCATCAGTTAGTCATAATGCAGGCATTCCGATAGAATATCAGTGTGGCCTAGAGACAGCTGCATATAAAGACTTGCCAATCAACATTGGACGGGCACCGCTTGTTGCTGAAATATGAGGGATTTACAATGGAGGAGATCGGAGCACCGATAAATGTGTCCGGAGTTCAGTAATGATAGTCTGATACATATTCTGATAGATGTGTATGTGGCTATGGTTACTGGGCGGTTACTGATAGTCCCTCTTTAGAAAGACACATGGGAGTCATG
>JACEFZ010023392.1:32500-75000 GCA_014155875.1 Cepaea nemoralis
GCACTCTCATCTCAAAAAAATCTCTCCTCTCTCTCTCTCTCTCTCTCTCTCTCTCTCTCTTCTCTCTCGCTACATGAGGTCATGTGTTGTGGGACGTGTGCTGGATGCTGGACAGTGAGTGATCAGCAACAACGGGAAGTAGAACTGCTAACAGCACTAGAATCTACAAGAAATTAGCAGGTTGAGTGGTCTCGAGGTATAGTGTCCACCTCGAGTGCTGGAGGTCCCGGGTTCAAGCCCCGGTGAGGGCCGGGATTTTTTCACGTGGACTTCTAGTAACAAAATTTCCCCTGGTCTCTGGGTAGTGAGATCGGACGCCGGTGTGTATTGTTGCGCACGTAAAAAATCCATTGGCAGTTGGAAATCGAAAAAGAGTAGTCCTAACTGGCGCTGCCGGGCAAATTTCGAGTTAAAAATCTAACCAAAGTATTTCAGGATCCTCGCCGGTGTTACGGAGTTCGTGCACTGAACTGAGAATCTCCGGACTCAGGCTTGGGTTGGGAGTAGAACAGAGCACTTATGGGTTACACCCGTGTGCCGTAATGTTGGTCCGTCGACTAAACTAAACTAAACTAAACTAAACTAAACTAAACTAAAGTAAACATCTTCTAGAACATCATCATAAGTTGTAACATCAACGTTGCAGCTCCAGTCTTCGTCAGCGCACAAACATCAAACACACCGATACAGCTTCATGAACAACTCTACATTGGTGTGTATATAAAGGGTCCTCATGTGTTTTCTTGTAATGGAAATGCGTTTCGAGGTTAAATATAAAACCTCTAGACCGTGTAGGTACTGTTGGGGTTATAATATCTTGCTCCCCCGTGAAGGTTAACCGGGTCAACAAACACCCGCAGAAGTCGGATGTGTCGGCCTAAGGGCGCAAATAAACTTTTCACAACGCAATTACATCTTTAACAAGAACCCAAAAAAAAAAAAAAAAACTCCGGATGAACGCAGACGAAGAAGAAGATATCTTGCTCAGGCAGATCTAGTCACAGTCACTATGTGGAGAGTATTGATTGATTCAAAATAAGACTTGGATGGCAAGCTACATCTGATCTTGGGGTTATCTATCGGTCGTCTTGCTGGTTCGGATAAGGGTGACAAACTCGGAGGACACTAGTGTACGTTCTTCTTCTCTGCCTTTTATAAATCAATGAAGCATTCATCCATCATGTGCCATGCCGATAAGCGTGGGCGGTCATGTTCTGCCATCTCACTCGATCACCAGAGTCATGGATCAGCTCTGTGTTCCTGTCTCGACCATGCCACGTGGCCAAGCCATCCAGGTATTTACTTCTCGGTCTTCCACTTGGTCTCTTCCCTTCGATCTTGCCAGTTGTCACCAAGTTCTCCAATTCATTTCTTCTCATAACATGCCCAAAAAATTTTGACTGTCTACGTCTAATGTCTCTAATCAGTTTACGATCTTCATTTGTTTCTTGAAGGACTTGTTCATTGGTTTTTCTGTCCGTCCGTGGTATTCTTTGCATTTTCCTCAGAAACCACATTTCCACAGCCATCAGCTGTTTTTCAGCTTGACTGCTTATTGTCCACGCTTCACATCCATACAAAAGTATAGGTTCTATGTAGCACTGCAACACTCTTTTTCTCGTTTCAATTGATATCTTTTTATTGGTCAGTATGTTTTTCATCTTGCAAAAGGCTACCTTCGCAATGGCAATTCTTGTTTTAATCTCTTCAAGGCATCTCCCATCAGATGTTATGACTGTGCCGAGATAAACTGTACCGATTCACTGGCATCAGAATATATACGTTTGGAAATCCAACAAGGAGGCTGTATATTTTGTTTTTCTTGTCTCTGTCTGTCAGTATGTCTGTCTGTTTGTCTATCTGTCTGTCTGCCTGCCTCTCCTTCTCCCCCTCCCTCTCCTTTTCCTTCTTTCTGTCTCCTCTCTCTTTTTCGCCTGTCTCTCCTTCTCCTCTTTCTTGTTCTCTCTTTTCTTCCTCCTTGTAGTTCTCTTCTCCGTCTTTCTATCACCTCTTTCTTATACCTCTTTCCTCTCTTTCTTCTCTCTCTCTCTCTCTCTCTCTCTCTCTCGCGCTCTCTCTCTCTCTCTCTCTCTCTCTCTCTCTCTCTCTCTCTCACATCTACCTCATCTTTCTTTTTCTCCCCTCGCTTTCTCCCCTCTGTCTCTCCTTCACCTCTCTCTTTCTCCTCCCTCTCTTTCTCCTCCCATCTGGATGTGGGTGGGTGTGTGTTTGCTTGCGTAGTCGCGAGTGAATAAGGAGGTCTTTGTTTCCATTGATGAGCATTGCTCATCGGCTTGGTTCCCTGGTGGAGTGACTGGCACAGTTTTTGACGACAGCAATCATAATTAACTCATGAGTCACAGATTTAACACACACACAATGAGAAGGCATGCGTATGCTAATGTGGAACGGGGGAGGGTAGGAGGATGAGAATCTTGTCAATAAACCCCTTCGGGAGGATGCGCAGAGGGAAGGGGGCAAAGTCAAATTTCAAAGTGTTACTGTTGAAATAGTTCAGCTCATCTCTAAAGGAATGTTCTGTGAAAATGGTATCTAAGAATGAGCGGGCTGCTAGAATCAGGGCAGACAGAATACGGTGCCAAATGGGAAATAGATGGGAGGGGGGCGCTGTTTAGTTGTTAACCATCTGAGGAGTGGGAGAGCGCAGGTGGTGTAGTAGATTAGAGGTTGCCAAGTATGCCTTTGGTTCGGGAAGACCAGATTCGATTCTCGGTCAGGAATATTTTGATTTTTACAAAATATGGAAATTGTCGTATACTCCACTTCTCCATCCCTTGATCGTGGGATAGTGAATAAGATGTCTAGCCTACTCGGAAAAGGGCGGAAATTCAGAGCCCCGCTATGCACGATGCCGGCATTGAATATACTTCTGTTGTTGGACATAAAAAGGATAGCCTAGGCATTACATAGTTACATAAGAGAACATGCCCCTAAGGTATATGTATACCATGAATGATTCTGGTATTTTTTTATATTAATGTTGCATATCCCTTACAGGACGTTGCAGTCAACACCGCATTTTTCAGCTGCTGTTATGTACTAGGCAAGTTGTGTTCAGTAGTTTGCCATTGTTTCTGAACGACCGGCTCACATACCCTTGTAAGTTACCAGAGCGGCGCGAACCGCTGCCGATTCTCACAGCTGCTGTTTTTCCTCATATGGATATACGGGATTACGAACAATGTCATTAACATCTTGGCCAGGGAGACGGATTTTGGTATACACATTAATATTAGAGAACCTGCCCCTAAGAGTCTATGTATAACATGTATGATTCTGGAATACACATTCAGGTCCCTGCTGGGGCTAGGGCGTTCATGCTCCGTGCTGAGATTATCCATGTGTGATCTATAGGAGGAAACTAAGGCACTTATGGAGATATCTGTGTGCAATTGACGCGATCTTTAACATCAAATTAAAACCATCGAATCAAGACGGCAGGATAAGACACTGGCACTGGATGGGAGACGCACTGGGAACACCAGAATATCATATAAAATAACACAATAATGCAGCTGTACATAACAGAATTACGACACATTCAGGACGCTGCGGCGACTAGCCTTCATCAGCAAACAGATACATGTACGAAACACAACATATAGTACAGGAGAAGATCCTCCGGGAAAAACAGAGGAAACTATAACTAGACACACTTTTGTCTGGATGCCACAAAGGCAACAAAATAATGTGACACCTAAAAGCACGTAGAAGTAAATTAAAGACAGAGATGGATGTGGAGTGTGGGGAGACATATTAGAGGGAACTGCAGGATGTGGCTAAGGACAGGACAACATGGCATTAGTTGGTTGGCGGGCCTATGACTCAATATTGTATTCATAGGTGTGCATTGATGGTGCGGTTAGAAGCTATCTCCGTGGCGTTGCGGACGCGATTCGTAATGCCGCTTACCGGCGTTCGAAACAGCAGACCGTGTCGCGCTAGTTTTAACGTGTTGGTATGGGAGCTGGTCGTTCAGAAATCAATGGCAAACTACTGAATGTAAAACTTGCCAAGACATCAATAACAACAGTAAAATGCTGGTGTTGACTGCAACGTCCTGTAAAAGATATGCAACTTTAAAAATAAAAACAAAAAAAAGGTATCTGACAATAACACGAGCACAGTTTGACAAGGATTATATACCAGCTCTCGTCGTTTGCTATAGGAAGGAATGACTAACCACCAATTCCTACGTGTATTACAGCCTAGAAAAATATGATTGCCCTAACACTACACAAACCTGCAAGTGGCCCCTGATAAAGGACTACATTTAAGGCATACATGGCCCAACCTCTGTCCAGAATTATACTCGGCGATGATGACGAAGAAACCGACGGTGTTGAAAATAGCAAGGTGTGCCATCTTCTCTCACGTATAGGAGCGTTTCCTTCGGTGTCTGGATTAGAAAAGGCGTCGTATGAGATATTTGTGATAGTGATGATGATAGTGTCACTTTTTATTGACTGACGAGGATATAGCTGACATGTAGATGAGGATGATGATGATGATGGTGGTGGTGATGATGATGATGATGATGATGATGATGATGATGATGATGATGATGATGATGATGGTGATGATGATGATGATGATGATGATGATGATGATGATGATGATGATGATGATGATGACTAAAGTCAATACTGCATTACAATTGGTATTAACTCTGTGTGATTTTAACACTGATGCTGAATGGTTTCTGTTTTCATTCACTACTGACGGCTACATAGCTTGGGCGGTCTTTAAGGAAGTTCACTGTGTAGATGATGGTGATGGTGATGGTGATGGTGATGGTGATGATGATGATGATGATGATGATGATGATGATGATGATGATGATGATGATGATGATGATGATGATGATGATGATGGTGATGATGATGACTGTAGTGTTAGCAATTAAAAAATCAACATCACACTGAATTGGTTTTAACTTTCACATTGTTGAATGCCAATTATTTGTAATCGATATTTCCAATTTTTTAATGGTGGAAGACTTGTTGCTATTTCCAGAAATATTGTGTTATTTCGTCTAAACTTGTGACGCAGTTTGTCCTGGTTTAAATCTACATTATTCCCATTGCAACCATCAATAAGGTTGCGATAGCTCTTGGAAATAATTTCTCGTTACGTTGTAGTAAATCAAAGCTCAATGAGAGATAAATCGTGTAACAAAGATAGGACAACTCTTTCTGTCAGAGTTAAACGGCAAGGGTGAGATTTGATGAACTTATTGGAGAATTAGAGCTGAATGAATTCACGAGAGAATTCTAACTACTGCCAATAGATAAGATACAATTGTGACCTTAAAGACGGTTGGTAATGATGCGAATGACACTATAGGAAATGTTTAACGGATCATCAAAGACGATGTATCATGGTTAGCTCTGGAGGGACGGGTTCCCGGTCCGTCAATCTCTGTTGATGTTTCTTTCCACAGTGATTGATATATACATCTACATTCTTCACACGTTGTATTTCCACAATGATTGATACATATATCTACATTCTTTACCCATTGTATTTTCACAATGATTGATACATATATCTACATTCTTTACCCGTTGCATTTCCACAATGATTGATACATATATCTACATTCTTCACCCTTTGTATTTCCACAATGAAGTTTAGTATAGTATAGTTTAGTCGACGGATCAACATCACGGCACACGGGTGTAACCCATAAGTCATCCGTTCTGCTTCTAACTTAAGCCTAAGTCCGGAGAATCTCAGCTCAGTGCACGAACTCCGTAGCACCAGCGAGGATCCTGAAATACTTTGGGTAGATTTGTTACTCGAAATTTTGCCCGGGTATAGCCGTTAGGCTACTCGTTTTGGATTTACAACTGCCAAGGGACTTATTAAGTGCGCAACAATACACAAGGGCGTCTGATCTCACTACCCAGAGACCAGGGGAAACTTTGTTACTAGAAGTCCACGTGAAAAAATCCAAGAACTTTTCCAAGAACTGTTGTTATCTAATAACTTAACACGTTGCCCTTACCTATTGGGTAGTGATATCGAATATCTAGCCTCCCTAGATAAGATCGAAAGAAACACACACACAAAGTCCCGTGTGCGAGCTGTGCACATTAAAATCCTACGTCAATTGGAAATCGCAAAGAGGGCCCTCGCCCTGGCAAAATTGTTAGGAAATAAAACTTACCTAGGAGTAGACAGGGCCCGTTACCTTGGATGGAATCTGTCTAGGGGAGCCAACTCTTTCACAAATGCATACCGAAGTCGGACAAACTGACATTTGAAGTACATAAACAGGTGTTACTTACTTTCCCCAAAAGAGATTTGACGAAGATGAAGAAGAGGGAACTTTCTGCACGCGCTCACAAATTACTCTTCGTTCATTTGTCTATATTATCTTCCTAATTGTTCGTCCGGCGGTCTCCCTGGCCTAGGTGTTAGCGACTTTCTCCGTAATCCCGTATACTCTCGTGAGTAACGTGACGTACGCAAGAATCGATGGCGGTTCTAGCCGCGTCGGTAACTTACGGGGTATGTGAGCCGGTCGCTCAGAAAGCAATGGCAAACTACTGAGCGTAATCTTGCCAAGAAATCAACAATCAGCTGAAAGATGCTGATGATGACAGCGATGTCCTGTAAATGGTATGCGAAGAAAAAGTGTATGTCCACAGTATCATTGTATTCATAATCTTGGGCAATTTATTTAACCAGAATGACTTTTTATCATCATTTTGTGCTTTTCCAATAAGTGTGACGGATCATTTCTTGCTATTTAAAAATCACTTGATCACCCGAATCTCGCATCAGGTTTGTTGTTCTTGGACCGATTATGCACCTTGCCATCTCGACTGAAGATAGTTTGTTACATTGTGCTTCAAAAAGGTATAATAACCACAACCCATGTTGGCAGCGAATGTGACTGATCAGACCAATTCGCGCTCTAAATGTTCGTCCACAGTGGATGCGTGTGAACACATGATCATTTTCACCATTATGCACCATCTTACAGTCTCAAACTCTCAGTGTCTGACTTATCTGCAATAATTTTCTCCTTTGTCTTTATTCCATTTCTAATGTTTTCCTTCGATTCAACACCTTTCGGCGGCTACATGCTCCCAGTGGGCTTATCAATGCCTGTATCAGTCATGTCCCGCTTACACACATCTTTGTATCGTAGTAGAGGCCGACCTCGAGACCGATCTGTAATTCACCAAAAAAAAGAAAAAAAGATGTCCTTTGGTATTCTACCATCATCCATCCTCCTAACGTGTTATATCCATCTAAGCCTTCGAAGACTGAGCATGGAATAAACCGTCACACAACCTGATCTTTCCAATACTTGAGTATTTGTGATGTTGTCTTGCCACTTAATACCAAGTATTCTTCGCAGACACCACATATAAAAGCTGTTTAAACGTTTCTCTTGGCGTGGGTAAGTTGACCAAGCTTAACTGCCATAAAGAATTGTTCTAAAAACACAGGCTTGATTGACAAGGACTTTTGTTTTGGCAGTAAGCTTCCTGTCCTCCCAGAATAATTTTGTTAACCTGTTCATTGTTGTGGCAACCGTACCAATCCTGGTGTTGATTTCATGCTCAAGGGACAATTTGCTATGTACCTATGATCCTAGATATGTAAGATGATCTACTATCTCCAGTTTGGCGTCTTCAATAACGATTGATGGTACCCCATGTGCACCTTGTGACATAATCTGTGTCTTCTTTTCGCTAATTGTTAAACCAAATTCAGAACAAGCATTGAAGAATGCAGACAGTAGATGTAATTCTTCCTCAGAATGGGTCGTAATCGCAGCATCATCTGCAAAAAGCAACTCTCTGATCAGTATCCTCCTAATTTTGGTCTTGGCCTTCAATCTCTGAGCATTATAGAGGCCACCATCTGAGCGTGAGTGAATGTATATACCGTCATCCTGATCACGAAAGGCATATTTCAGTAGAAGTGAAAAGTATATCCCAAAGAGGGTGGGAGATGGTACACAACCTTGCATAAATCCACTTTGGATTTCAAACTCTTCTGAAGTTGCACCATCAAACTTGATTATACCCTTCACGCCTGGGTGGAACGATTACACAATGGACAGAAGAGTTGGTGGGCAGATATATATATATATATATACCCAACCATATTGCCCCAAATATTTATGGTTAGTCACCCTGGAACGTAACTCTCTATCTATAATTTTGTGGTGGTAATGGTGATAACGACAAGTTTGATGTTTCATTATCTACTCTAACATCTGCTTATTATATTGCTCATTTTATAATTTTCAGTTAAATCAAACACATGTACTGAAAACCCCATGTATATCACGATGTTCCACAATTTCGAATGCTGTACAAGTTGAAGGTCTATTTTTAATCTATAAACCGCTTTGTAGTTTTACTTTGTAGTGTGCGAAATAACGAGTTAATATTAATAGGAAGGAAGAGCTTGCTAAACTCACATTTGGTGGAGATTATAATATAAGATTATAGATGTTTGCGACAGAAAGACTGAAAACAGGTACCGCCGTTTCAGTGACCGAGGACATGATTTTCCCGTGTATGTGATCGGTTAGAAATAAGTATACTGTAACTTCGACACAGAAGAATATTTCGTATTTCATGGAAACTGCAATGGCTGGGGCATATAGAAAGAATGGAAGATTATAAGGGAACAAAACTCTCTTACGCTCAGGAAATACATAACCGTAGACCCCGAGGTAGACCAAGAAGACGGTGGAGAGATAATATATATGTACAGACCTACAAGCACGACTGGCAAGAGAAGGTCAACCAGAGAGACGAATGGAGGAAGAAGAAGAAGAAGAAGGAGGAGGAGGAGGAGGAGGAGGAGAAGAAGAGGAAGAAGAAGAAGAAGAAGAAGAAGAAGAAGAAGAAGAAGAAGAAGAAGAAGAAGAAGAAGAAGAAGAAGAAGGGAGTTGACCCCCTACACCGGTTGGTTGGACTTCAACGTTAGCCTCTCAGAGTGAAAGCAATACCAAACTACTGAAAGTAAAATTGCCTAAAAGTCTAACCCTGAACTGGGATTGATTGCAACGTCTTGCATAGAAAAAACAACATTATTATAACTGAAAGCTCAAAACCCCTGTCACTGGAGGCGAAGCGTTCTATTCTCTCCCAACAAATCACGACAGTCGACATTGTATCGTGTCTATCATGCTCAGAGGCGAGATTATTGTCCCCAACTCTGGTGTTGATCCAACCTAATACACGCTTTAAAAAAAAAAAAACACGGTTTTCAGAATGTCCTGGGAATTGTCTGTTAGGAAAGGCGTGAGGAATGGAAGTGACCACCTCAACCTGATTGTCCGTTCCTCATTATGTTGACTGGATTGCTTCTCGGATGCAGAGATGAATATTTTGTTGTTTTATCTGATTTATTGTTTCTATTTATTTATGTATTTGTTTATTTTGCCAGAGGAGCGGCTCGCCAAGTGGCTAAGAACGTTGATTTCTCCTTCGGGAGACATGGGGCTCGAATCCTCGGTAAGCTGTGGATTTTTTTTCTATCGGGGGCATAAAGGTAATTCCTGACCTTCATAGTTCGAGGCGACTGCACTAGCCAGGCGGCCTTAATTCCTCAGGCTCAAGGCCCCTCTGCCGTACACTGCAAGGTGCTATAGGCAGTAAAATGACAGTTTTGTTTGTTTGTTTGAAAGTTTATTTAGCAATCTTGAAAAAGATTGCAAATCGAAACGTTCTCCTATATATTCCTCTGTGTGTGTGTGTGTGTGTGTTTTCCCAATCGCAGCTCTACTTAGTCATATTGTGTTTTCCCAGTCGCAGCGCTACTTAGTAATATATTGTGTTTTCCCAGTCGCAGCACTATTTAGTCATGTGTTGTGTGTTCCCAGTCGCACCGCTACTTAGTCATATTAACAGTATACAATAACACAACGTAATGTAGCTTTCCATCCATCCATCATGTGCCATGCCGGTAAGCGTGGGTGGTCATGTTCTGCCATCTCACTCGATCACCAGAGTCGTGGATCAGCTCCTCCACACAACATGATGTTCTTGGCATCTGTAAAGAAGGTAGTTTGCCATTGCTTTCCTTCCTAGCAGTGACCATACTGGTCAGTGACCGCAGCCATTGTCTTCTCAAAAAAGAGATCCTGCCTACCGTCGTGAAGGTGGAAACCATAACCTACAACTATCTGTCGGCTGCTCTCCATCTTCATCCACCACCTGCACTCATGGCTTCACGTAACCCTGATCGGGGGGGGGGGGGGGGCTAAACGGGTACTCCACCTTGCCCAAGGGTGTCCCGTAGGCTAGCGGAGGGAAGGAGGCGCCTTACTTCGCCTTTGATAGGGGATACCCCTACCCCGCTACAATGTAGCTTTACAGAACACAAATACGGAGAACACAGGAAGCTACGGGGACTAGTCTTCATAAAAACAAAAATACATACATACACACACAAAACACAGCATAAACAAGGGAAGGACACTACAGTGAATACATTAAGGCATAAGAACGGGATGAGAAGAATAGAAAGATGATAGAACCGTTACCCTTGTCCCCATCACACTACATACTCTCACGTCTGTTTATTTAATAGTGCAAACATCAAGATTCTTGTTAGTATCACAACCTGGGATAAGCAGCGCATTAAAAAAAACAAAAACCAATGTCATTTTCTTTCCATTCTGTTCATCCTGTTTTTATGTGATAATGTAGTCACTATAGTGTCTTCCCCGTGTTTATATGTTGTATTCTGTGTGTGTTTCTGTTTGCTGATGAAGACTAGTCGTCACAACGTCCTATTTTTCCTGTAATTCTTTTCTGTAAAGCTGCATTATTTGATATTATTTGATAATGTTTACATTTGCACAGCTTTACCGCAGTCCTACTAATTTTATTCATACATAGTCATATTGTATGTTACACTTCGGACCCCATATGTGGTGGTATAGAATCTACGAAGGCCAAGACTGCACACCCCAGAGACAGTATCTGCTGTGCAACCACCCGTACCATTGCTCTAGCCACGCTTCTCACAAGCCACTTTACGCCGATGCTGTGGGTGACGCTTTTATCATAATTGTGTCTAGAGTCTGGACGATTACCACGTGACAGCCTTGTTTCGTCGACAGCAAAAGGTGGTGATGTAACGGTGTCAAATCTTCCTGGACCAGCAGATCAGCCAAAGGTGGTGATGTAACGGTGTCAAATCTTCCTGGACCAGCAGATCAGCCAAAGGTGGTGATGTAACGGTGTCAAATCTTCCTGGACCAGCAGATCAGGCAAAGGTGGTGATGTAACGGTGTCAAATCTTCCTGGACCAGCAGATCAGCCAAAGGTGGTGATGTAACGGTGTGGTAATATTTGCTGAACTTGCCGACGGCAAAGGCTACTGACATTTTTATAACTTTTACAACTAGAGACTGACAGATGTGTGTGTGTGTGTGTGTGTGTGTGTGTGTGTGTATGTGTGTGTGTGTGTATGTATGTGTGTGTGTGTGTATGTATGTGTGTGTGCCTGCCCCCCTCTCTCTCTCACTCTCTCTCTCTCTCTCCCTCTCTCTCTTTATATATATATATATATATATATATAAGAACAAGCAGAAGAAGAATAGGAGGAGGAGCAGGAGCAGGAGCAGGAGGAGCAGGAGGAGGAGGAGGAGAGATCTATCATCAACTGCATGACTTGGAATCAATTGTTGTGATATAAAGTTGTGCCAGCATTCACTCGCCATTACTGGAGTTTTTTCCACGGCCGACCTAGTGACTCACGGAGAGGAACAAAAACTATGGTCGATGAACTGTGAGCTGGTTGTGCTCTCCGCCTAGGGGAGTTGGTTGTGTGTGTACGCCGCTGACGGTGAGGCCAGCGCGGAACGAAGATTCAACTTGTAACAAATTGACAGTTTTCACCTATTTCGTTAATTGGACATTCGTACAGTAATACAAGGTGCTGAAGATGCTTGCAAATATATGTGTGCCGGTGCCACTCAGCCGTGGAAGGTTGTGGAAATGGGGGGGGGGGGGGGGGGGGGGGGGGAAGGGGGGAGTCGTTGAGCTGGCATGGCTCAGAGGTTATGGTGTCTGCCTCTGACTCAGTGGTTTCCGTGTCTTAACAAAAAAGTCTTAAAAGTCGAGAGGATCGACTTCATTGCCCCAGGTTATATCCCATTTGACGTGTCTATCTCTGGCCTAAGGTTGAGGTATTCATGTCTGACTTTAGGGTTCAGAGTCTCCCGCCCTGAAAGTTACGCCTTTATCTCCAGCTCAGAGGTCTCCGTGTCCATGTCTGTATGAGAGATTTAGGTGTCCATGTCTGTCTCGGGGGTTTAGGTGTCCATGTCTGTCTCGGGGGTTTAGGTGTACATGTCTGTCTCGGAGGTTTAGGTGTCCATGTCTGTCTCGGAGGTTTATGTGTACATGTCTGTCTTGGAGGTTTAGGTGTCCATGTCTGTCTGAGAGATTTAGGTGTCCATGTCTGTCTCGGGGGTTTAGGTGTCCATGTCTGTCTGAGAGATTTAGGTGTCCATGTCTGTCTCGGGGGTTTAGGTGTCCATGTATGTCTGAGAGATTTAGGTGTCCATGTCTGTCTCGGGGGTTTAGGTGTCCATGTCTGTCTCGGGGGTTTAGGTGTACATGTCTGTCTCGGAGGTTTAGGTGTCCATGTCTGTCTCGGAGGTTTATGTGTACATGTCTGTCTTGGAGGTTTAGGTGTCCATGTCTGTCTGAGAGATTTAGGTGTCCATGTCTGTCTCGGGGGTTTAGGTGTCCATGTCTGTCTGAGAGATTTAGGTGTCCATGTCTGTCTCGGGGGTTTAGGTGTCCATGTCTGTATGAGAGATTTAGGTGTCCATGTCTGTCTCGGGGGTTTAGGTGTCCATGTCTGTCTCGGGGGTTTAGGTGTACATGTCTGTCTCGGAGGTTTAGGTGTCCATGTCTGTCTCGGAGGTTTATGTGTACATGTCTGTCTTGGAGGTTTAGGTGTCCATGTCTGTCTGAGAGATTTAGGTGTCCATGTCTGTCTCGGGGGTTTAGGTGTCCATGTCTGTCTGAGAGATTTAGGTGTCCATGTCTGTCTCGGGGGTTTAGGTGTCCATGTATGTCTGAGAGATTTAGGTGTACATGTCTGTCTCGGGGGTTTAGGTGTCCATGTCTGTCTCGGGGGTTTAGGTGTACATGTCTGTCTCGGGGGTTTAGGTGTCCATGTATGTCTGAGAGATTTAGGTGTCCATGCTTGTCTCAGAGATTTAAGTGTCCACGTCTGTCTCAGAGGTTTAGGTCTCCGTGTCTGTCTCAGAGGTTTATGTGTGCATATCTGTCACTGGGATTTAGGTGTCCTTGTCTGTCTTAAAGATTTATGTGTGCATATCTGTCACTGGGATTTAGGTGTCCTTGTCTGTCTCAAAGATTTATGTGTGCATATCTGTCACTGGGATTTAGGTGTCCATGCTTGTCTCAGAGATTTAGGTGTCCATGTCTGCTTCAGAGATTTAGGTGTCCATGTCTGTCTCAGAGATTTAGGTGTCCATGTCTGCTTCAGAGATTTAGGTGTCCATGTCCGACTCCGAGGTTTAGGTGTCCATGTCCGACTCCGAGGTTTAGGTGTCCATGTCCGACTCCGAGGTTTAGGTGTCCATGTCTGTCTTAGAGGTTTCAGTGTCTATATCTGGCTCAGAAGCTACTGGTGCCGATAAAGGAAGTGTTTACTTGGCGATGGTGTTACGAACGCAGTTTGTAATTCCCGCATACTCGTGTTCGAAACACAGCTGTGTGCAATTTGGAAGCAGACAGCCTTACGTTAGTTTTTATGGAATGGTATGGAAGCCGTCGTTCAGAAAGCAATGGCAAACTATTTAAAGTAAACTTGCCAAGACATCACTTACAACAGACAAAAAATGCTGGGGTTGACTGCAACGTCCTATATAGGATAAGCAACTAACTTTCAAAAAAAAAAAAAACTTTCTGGTGATATTACACGTCTCCCAGACCTCTTGATTAGTGTGCTCTAGCACTCGGCCTTCCCAGATAAACGAGGAATAACAGAGAAGAGCAAGTGGGCGATGGGCTTGACAAATGTTCGCCACACCCTCGATGGAAGCCTCCGTAAAGCCTCAGATCTTCATGAAAGAAATCATAACGAGTTAGACGTCAATATGACCAGATGGATAAAGAGCGCTCGCTCTTAAACTTCCGGTGTGCTGATGACGAGGTAGCGAACGAAAAAAAAAAACAAATAAACTACATGGTCACCGCGATAGCGCAGGGGTAATAACTCTTGCCTGCCGACTCAGTGGTCATGTGGTCGAAACTCCTACGAAGGGGAACATCTTTTTCCACTGATCTGTCCTCCATGTCCAACCAGACTAAAATGCTAAATGGGTTCCATGGATTGTGTGATACTGAACACATCACGCGTCGACTGCTGTTTTGTCTTAACACGTCGCCCGTTGTCTATTAATGTTCGATAACCACACTTATTGTTTATGTTTCTAGTTGTATCTTTATTACTTAGTTTTGTTTCGTTTAGATCTCATTGTGTTGTCCCCCGAAGAAGATCACTAAGATGGAAACGTCGTGTTCCTTATGCTTTGCTTTAGCTTATTTTTACTTTATGTTAATTTAGTTGTATTATTATTGTCATTTTCCCCGTTGTAATTCCTGTTAACCGGGTTCGGTTTGTGAGTTTACAGTACTGTAAGGTGTGGATATTGTCTCTATGTTTGTCTCTACAGGCTTTTAGAAATGGCTAAAAATGCTTTCATCGTCATGAAATCAGTATTAACATCTAAAGAGAATAACACCACATTAAAAATGAGAATTGTCAAATGTTATATATATATATTAAAAACTAATATATGGCATGGAAGCATGAACAATGAACAAACAATTAGAAAGTCGAATATAGACCCCTGGAGATGTGGATAAACAGAAGAATATGTCGCATTTCATAGGGGGAAAATATCAAATATAGAGATTATAGAAAAGCTGGGAATGAAAAGAGAGTTAATGAAAGAAATAAAAAAAGAGGCAAGTAACATATTTCGGTCATGTTAAAAGACATACCACTCTTATAAAAACCATATTAGAGTCTAAATGTTGAAGGCATGCGAGCAAGAAGTAGACAACGATGTAAGTGGGAAGATAACATCAAGATATGGACGATCAGCAGCCTGACAGAATGTACAGTCAAAGCGAGAGACAAATAGTGTTGGAGATCCATTGCAGCCAACCTTCATTGTGGAGACGACACCTGGTTGATTCATTGAGTGTACATACGTTTTCCCATCTGTACGTTGGATTGAAGTCTGCTGACAATGAGATGCCTACAATCCGTGAAGGAAACATCATCAACGTTGACCTAATTTAGCCGGCCTAAATGTGCCGAATCACGACCTGAGGCATCCTAATATTCCTTTCCGCTGATGTGAAGTTTCTGTACCTATAGCCCACACCCCGCTGCTTTCAGGACTGGAGAGGGGGCGGCATCTCTGCAACACAGCCCGGTTGGTACCGGGTTGGATGTGAAGCTTCTACACCAAACTGACAAATCCCTGACGGATTTAGATTGCAAGCGTTGATGATGTTTCCTCCACAGATTTAGATTGCAAGCGTTGGTGTTGTTTCCTCCACAGATTTAGATTGCAAGTGTTGATGATATTTCCTCCACAGATTTAGATTGCAAGTGTTGATGATGTTTCCTCCACAGATTTAGATTGCAAGTGTTGATGATATTTCCTCCACAGATTTAGATTGCAAGCGTTGGTGTTGTTTCCTCCACAGATTTAGATTGCAAGTGTTGATGATGTTTCCTCCACAGATTTAGATTGCAAGTGTTGATGATATTTCCTCCACAGATTTAGATTGCAAGTGTTGATGATATTTCCTCCACAGATTTAGATTGCAAGTGTTGATGATATTTCCTCCACAGATTTAGATTGCAAGTGTTGATGATGTTTCCTCCACAGATTTAGATTGCAAGTGTTGATGATGTTTCCTCCACAGATTTAGATTGCAAGTGTTGATGATGTTTCCTCCACAGATTTAGATTGCAAGTGTTGATGATAATTCCTCCACAGATTTAGATTGCAAGCGCTGTCCAGGGATTATAAGACAGACACCAGCGCATCGGACTTAGAGTCATAGTTCTCAGACTTTCTGAGGTTCAAGACCAACCAACCAACCAACCATCGCATGATGTTTAATTTTTCGTGTTTTGAAAATATTTAATTCATGAATATTTTGCGACATGAACTTTGAGTCTTCAGTTTTCCCTGGTGTAGTAAGGAAGCGACCTGAACATTTTGTCATGTTTCTGTGATAGATTCTGCAATAAAGCGCTATGGAATATATACATGTAATAGCACAATTCTAAATATGCACTTCTATTTTTTAAGTGTTTGCTCACTTTTAACTCAAGCGTAGTCCATAATTCTAGTAGTTGCCACTACTGGGGAGTACACTGGACTGATATTCGCTTGTGGATTAACTTTCTCTATTACCAGTGTCCCTAGCATCACGTGAACCCACTTCGACTTCTTATGTATGTGTAATTTACGTCCCTCAAATCAAGGACGAGAAGTCAACATATTAGTCCAACTAACCGATGTAGTGGTTGAGCCCGCTACCTCGACATCAGCACATCGGAAGTTAAAGAACGAGCGCTCTTATTAATCGTCCACGCTGACCTCCATGCATTTTTTTTTTAAATGGACTTATTTGTGTGTAGTGTTTTTAAATTGTAATAAGAGAAAGTACAAAATATTTGTTCGGATTGTGTATTGAGTTCGTTCCAGATATCGGTCGGTTGGACTTAAATGTTAACTTCTCATCCTTGACTTGGGGAACGTAAATTACGAGTACCTCTCAACGGAGAAAGGTTCGTCTCATAGCGAACACGGAATGAGCCAGTTCACATACGCACGCGCCAGGGAGACATCGCTCAGATCTTCCACTCGGGTATCCCGATAGTCATTTAAATGTCTTCTCCATGTTCTCTTGTGTTTGTTTGCTGCAGAAATATTGCCGCCCCAATGTCCTTTGTTTTTCGTAACTGTGTTTTTTAAAGCTGCCTTATACATCAGATTTTTAGATTGTTTACATTTTCACGGCTTAGCTAATTTTATTCATGCCTATTGGCGAGGGACAACACGTAACAGAAAAAGCTAACCCTCAGGCAAAATGAGTCCAGTGCACTCGCCTGTATAGCACTTACTATTTAGGGACTATGTTTGCTTTCAAAGCGAGTGAACGCGAAAAAAAATGTTCAACGCTAAGAAAAAGAAGAAGAAGAAGAAGAAGAAGAAGAAGAAGAAGAAGAAGAAGAAGAAGAAGACGAAGGCGAAGGCGAAGGCGAAGGCGAAGGCGAAGGCGAAGGCGAAGGCGAAGGCGAAGGCGAAGGCGAAGGCGAAGGCGAAGGCGAAGGCGAAGGCGAAGGCGAAGGCGAAGGCGAAGGCGAAGAAGAAGAAGAAGAAGAAGAAGAAGAAGGCGAAGGCGAAGGCGAAGGCGAAGGCGAAGGCGAAGGCGAAGGCGAAGGCGAAGGCGAAGGCGAAGAAGAGAAGAAGAAAGAAGAAGAAGAAGAAGAAGAAGAAGAAGAAGAAGAAGAAGAAGAAGAAGAAGAAGAAAGAAGAAGAAGAAGAAGAAGAGAAGAAGAAGAATAAGAAGAAGAAGAAGAAGAAGAAGAAGAAGAAGAAGAAGAAGAAGAAGAAGAAGAAGAAGAAGAAGAAGAAGAAGAAGAAGAAGAAGAAGAAGAAGAAGAAGAAGAAGAGAAGAAGAAGAAGAAGAAGAAGAAGAAGAAGAAGAAGAAGAAGAAGAAGAAGAAGAAGAAGAAGAAGAAGAAGAAGAAGAAGAAGAAGAAGAAGAAGAGAAGAAGAAGAAGAAGAAGAAGAAGAAGAAGAAGAAGAAGAAGAGAAGAAGAAGAAGAAGAAGAAGAAGAAGAAGAAGAAGAAGAAGAAGAAGAAGAAGAAGAAGAAGAGAAGAAGAAGAAGAAGAAGAAGAAGAAGAAGAAGAAGAAGAAGAAGAAGAAGAAGAAGAAGAAGAAGAAGAAGAAGAAGAAGAAGAAGAAGAAGAAGAAGAAGAAGAAGAAGAAGAAGAAGAAGAAGAAGAAGAAGAAGAAGAAGAAGAAGAAGAAGAAGAAGAAGAAGAAGAAGAAGAAGAAGAAGAAGAAGAAGAAGAAGAAGAAGAAGAAGAAGAAGAAGAAGAAGAAGAAGAAGAAGAAGAAGAAGAAGAAGAAGAAGAAGAAGAAGAAGAAGAAGAAGAAGAAGAAGAAGAAGAAGAAGAAGAAGAAGAAGAAGAAGAAGAAGAAGAAGAAGAAGAAGAAGAAGAAGAAGAAGAAGAAGAAGAAGAAGAAGAAGAAGAAGAAAGAAGAAGAAGAAGAAGAAGAGAAGAAGAAGAAGAAGAAGAAGAAGAAAGAAGAAAGACGAAGACGACGACGACGACGACGAAGACGAAGACGAAGACGAAGACGAAGACGAAGACGCAGACGGCAGACGCAGACGCAGACGCAGACGCAGACGCAGACGCAGACGCAGACGCAGAAGCAGAAGCAGAAGCAGAAGCAGAAGCAGAAGCAGAAGAAGAAGAAGAAGAAGAAGAAGAAGAAGAAGAAGGATAATCAATACAACGACAAAGATAATTAAACTATTATTATTATTATTATTATTATTATTATTATTATTATTATTATTAGCAGCAGCAGCTGCTGCAGTAGTAGTAGTGGTAGTTGTAGTAGTAGTAGTAGTAGTAGTAGTAGTAGTAGTAGTAGTAGTAGTAGTAGTATAGTAGTAGTAGTAGTAGTAGTAGCAGCAGCAGCAGCAGTAGTCGTCATCGTCGCCGCCGTCGTCGTCGTCGTCGTAGTAGTAGTAGTAGTAGTAGTAGTAGTAGTAGTAGCAGCAGCAGCAGCAGCAGCAGCAGCAGCAGCAGTAGTAGTAGTAGTAGTAGTAGTAGTAGTAGTAGTAGTAGTAGTAGTAGTAGTAGTAGTAGTAGTTTCTGTGGCGAAGTGGTCAAGCCGTTTGACTCGTGCTCCGAAGGTTGTTGGGTTCGATTCCGGGCCGCCCCTTTCGGTTTATGAGTTAAATGTTTCGGAGACTCCTGTGGGCCGTCGCTAAAAGCTACGGAGTTCGTGCTTTGTGCGACGCTTTCCGTGCCGCGGAAAGAGACTGAGCCATATGGGATAAAACCCGGTGCAATGAAGTCGACCCTGTGGACTTTCATTTTTTTAGTTGTAGTAGTAGTAGTAGTAGTAGTAGTAGTAGTAGTAGTAGTAGTAGTAGTAGTAGTAGCAGCAGCAGCAGCAGCAGCAGCAGCAGCAGCAGTAGTCGTCATCGTCGCCGTCGTCGTCGTCGTCGTCGTAGTAGTAGTAGTAGTAGTAGCAGCAGCAGCAGCAGCAGCAATAGTAGTAGTAGTAGTAGTAGTAGTAGTAGTAGTAGTAGTAGTAGTAGTAGTAGTAGTAGTAGTAGTAGTAGTAGTAGTAGTAGTAGCAGCAGCAGCAGCAGCAGTAGTCGTCATCGTCGCCGTCGTCGTCGTCGTCGTAGTTGTAGTAGTAGTAGTAGTAGTAGTAGCAGCAGCAGCAGCAGCAATAGTAGTAGTAGTAGTAGTAGTAGTAGTAGTAGTAGTAGTAGTAGTAGTAGTAGTAGTAGTAGTAGTAGTAGTAGTAGTAGAAGTAGTAGTAGTAGTAGTAGTAGTAGTAGTAGTAGTAGTAGTAGTAGTAGTAGTAGTAGTAGTAGTAGTAGTAGTTAGTAGTAGTAATGATGTCCATGATTGTTAATTAATATGCGTTCTGATACGGAAATCTCCATTTGCGCAGTTTGTGGGACATGGTTAGATCTGATAAAACGCTTAAGTTAGTTCACAGAAGACAAAACTATCCTTAAGTCTAAACCCTGGACTCAGCCCTCCCGCCCCACCCTAGATATTCCCTACACGTGAGTCGCCATTAAAAATGTGGCGACTCATTCATGAAATCAATGCTAATTTTCCAGAAGGCGGGAACAAAGAAACAAAGACTAACACTGGCATTGGCTCTCTGAAAACGTGGGTTGAGCTCCGTAGTAGAAGTTGGTCACGCCCATTCCATGGTTCAGCTAGTAACCGTTGGGCACATTTCATCAGACTGACGCAAAAATGTGAGTCATTGTTAAACACACACTCACTCAAACAGGCAGCTACACGCATGCCCTGTACAAAGAAGACATGTTATATTAAGGACCCCCCCCCCCCCCCCCCCATTTTTCTACCCAAGGGGGGAAAATGAGTATTATTACATTTTGGAATATAACAGAATCCAACGTTAGTCATGAATGACTTTGTTAAACGCGTGTTATTTTCATAACATAATCAGTAATAAAGTTCACAAACGTATACAAAAACATACGCACGCACATAAGTGCCTAATATTCATATCATATGATATGCCACCTGTACGACATTAGCACAAAGAAGAATGTATATGTATATAATATACACCCATGCTGATTATTCATCACAGTATGCGAAATGTGGCATACGAACAAAGAAGAATATATATGTAGACATTTGAACAAAGATATATATGTAGGTATATGAACAAAGAAGAATATATATGTCGCCATATGAACAAAGAAGAATATATATATATAGTCATACGAACAAATAAGAAAATATGTGTAGACATGTGAACAAAGAAGAATATATATGTAGTCATACGAACAAATAAGAAAATATGTGTAGACATGTGAACAAAGAAGAATATATATGTAGTCATACGAACAAATAAGAAAATATGTGTAGACATGTGAACAAAGAAGAATATATATGTAAGTCATACGAACAAATAAGAAAATATGTGTAGACATGTGAACAAAGAAGAATATATATGTAGTCATACGAACAAATAAGAAACTATGTGTAGACATGTGAACAAAGAAGAATATATATGTAGTCATACGAACAAATAAGAAAATATGTGTAGACATGTGAACAAAGAAGAATATATATGTAGTCATACGAACAAATAAGAAAATATGTGTAGACATGTGAACAAAGAAGAATATATATGTAGTCATACGAACAAATAAGAAAATATGTGTAGACATGTGAACAAAGAAGAATATATATGTAGTCATACGAACAAATAAGAAAATATGTGTAGACATGTGAACAAAGAAGAATATATATGTAGTCATACGAACAAATAAGAAAATATGTGTAGACATGTGAACAAAGAAGAATATATATGTAGTCATACGAACAAATAAGAAAATATGTGTAGACATGTGAACAAAGAAGAATATATATGTAGTCATACGAACAAATAAGAAAATATGTGTAGACATGTGAACAAAGAAGAATATATATGTAGTCATACGAACAAATAAGAAAATATGTGTAGACATGTGAACAAAGAAGAATATATATATATAGTCATACGAACAAATAAGAAAATATGTGTAGACATATGAACAAAGAAGAATATATATGTAGACATATACACAAGTGCTTATTATACTTCTTAACAATATGTGAACAGTATGCCATTACAACAAAGAAGTATATTTATGTGCGTACGCCTTCCAACAAGTGCTTATTATTCATCACAAAATGCCACCTGTATGACTCAGCACAAAGAAGGAATATATCTTATATTTGTATTTACACATATATGCCTATTTCTCATCACAATTTGCAAATTGTTTGGTATACGAACAATAAACATTTATACACAGACATACAGAAGACTGGCAGACAGACAGACAGACAGACAGACAGACAGACAGACAGACAGACAGACAGACAGACGGACGGACGGGCGGACGGACGGACAGATAGATAGATAGATAGATAGATAGATAGATAGATAGATAGATAGATAGATAGATAGATAGATAGATGGATGGATAGATAGGTGGGTGGGTGGGTGGGTGGATAGATGAATGGATGGATAGATGAATAAATGGATAGACGGACGGACAGACAGACAGACAGACAGACAGACAGATAGATAGATAGATAGATAGATAGATAGATAGATAGATAGATAGATAGATAGATAGATAGATAGATAGATGGATGGATGGATAGATAGATAGATAGACAGACAGATAGATAGACAGACAGATAGATAGACAGATAGATAGACAGATAGATAGATAGATAGATAGATAGATAGATAGATAGATAGATAGATAGATAGATAGATAGATAGATAGATAGATAGAGTTGGCGCTGGAGTTAAGGTGTTCGCGCTTTGTGCGACACTTCGGCAGGTTGCCCTGTGGAAAGAGACCTAGCCATATGTGATAAAACCCGGTGCAATGAAGTCAACCCTCTTGCTATTCAACCCTTTTTAAACGGGCATAACTATTCCTGCCGCATTTTATCTGATAAAATTGCCACGGGATTATTAATCGTCTTAAGCGACTTTCCGTATTTGCCAACGGCTTATATACAGTAGATTTCCATATGCAACCCCGTTTAATTTGAGATATAAAACCATATTGACAACTTTTAAGTCATAACTGTGACTTACAGCTACTTCTCATTTTCCGCCATCCATTTTTGTTTGGTTCAAACCTACTTTTTGTTTTGCATTGACTCTGTTATTTATTATTATTATTATTATTATTATTATTATTATTATTATTATTATTATTATTATTATTATTATTATTATTATGAGACGGCTGCTTTTATTATGAGACAATTTACATCTGCAAGTGTCACCCTGTCGGCCTCCGTTATGGCTCAAAGGAGAAGAAAGCTTGAGCAACAAGATATTACAAGTGGTGTTGGGACCACGAGCTAAAGAGGGGGAGAATGTATTTGGTGTTCCCACATCTTTGCCAGCTTCAATGATACTTGTATCCATGCCACTGACTTGTCAGGAAAGGAACCTATTGCTAGAACTACAGGTGTTACGACTTGAAAGACTGGCCGTGATGAAACTTCACCTTGTGCTGCTGTCTTTGCTGCACAAGATGTGACTGAACCACTGCAAGACCTTGGGACTCACTGCTCTACTGTACACATCAAGCTTCGGACAACTCGTGGCAACAGGACAAAGACCTATTGTCCAGGTACACTGTCAGCTCAGTGAGTTCTTGCGTGTTCTGGAATGAAGGTTGGACGTATCGAGGATGTAACTCAATGTGCTGTAGCCTTTTATGATGCGTTTCGTTTGAATACATTTTTTAAAAAAAGAGCCAAGGGTGTCCTTTATTTTGTTTCATTCAATCACTTTTTTTCCAAGTGGTAGCCAGATTTTTTCAAATATAACCGCTTAAATTTGAAATCTGAATTTGGCACAATTTCATGTATACCAGACAAGTAGACTATTTTTAGTTAGGCGTCAAAGCTGTAGACTGTGGTAAACGTACTCTTGGGTGGGTTGACAAGTAGTTCATATATATATATATATATACTTCGTAGCTCCAGCGACGACCCACAGGAGTCTCCGAAAATATTCACTTGTGAACCGAAGGTCACAAGCCCGGAATCGAACCCACAACCATCGGAGCCCTAGTCAAACGGCTTGACAACTTCGCCACGGAGACTCCCGATGCACCTGATTGATTGATTGATTTAATCAGAAGATTATCGCAAACACCTTGCCGTCTTGACAGACGATAGTTTGTTACATTTTTTTAATAAAAACTGCAACTCATGGCGGAGACCAGGGATGGAGTTATACCTCTACATAGCACAAAGCTTGGACTGAATTGTAGAGACCATGTGTTGCATGCAGCATAATCCCTCTCTCCGCCTGCCCAGTTTACTTCAGAGGAAACGTAACACCAATACATCTAGAACAAGACAAGCTGTAGAAGTTTCCGGATCAGCAAAGCAATACTGTAACTGTCCGCCTGTCGGAGCTTCGATCTGAGACCAATTACCGACAAAGGCTTTGGGCCTCGTCTGCCCTGCCATGACATTTAGTCTTTCGGTTGCATTGCCTCGCATAAGGATAGAGCTTGTATCATCAAAATAACAACCATTTGTGATACAATTCTATAACAACAGCGTGTTGATTACGTAAAATTGATATCAAAAATAATCCGAGAGAGTTAAAGAGTGGGACAAATAGAGTATTTTTCTCTCAGTTCAACTCTGGCCTACTGACGGAGTGAGTATTAATCTATTGGGGAAAACTTTTCCTTTTGGTGATGTTCATTGAGATTGACTTAAAAGATAAATTATTAGAGTACTAATCTATTGGGAAAACGTTTCCTTTTGGTGGGGGTTCATTGAGATTGACTTATGAAAAGATAAATTATTAGTAACAAGAAACTCCCAGATCCACCCTAGCGCTGGAAATATCATATTTCTTCCCTCCCCGCATTGAAACTTTGGCCGACCCTCCCGTGGTTAGTCATACTAACCTATGCACCGGATGCCGACCGGAAAGATGGAGAGATATCATGGTCACCTTGAAGCCACCTTACCCTATCAGCGCCCTGAAATCTAAGATAGTTGTGTTACGTAGACTGGGCATCCCATTCATTCTTCATTAGGCCCTCACCAAAACCACCCCCACCCCAAGCCCTAACTTTAGCTATGCTATGCAGATCCATTCTTGTCTTCCTCAAACTTGTTCATTTCTGTCTCTACTTCTCTTCATCTTCGAGAAGAGCTTCCTTTTCTCTTGATTAGCTTAGGCATTCTCTCTTCTCCCCCCCCCCCCACCCCCTTTCTTTTAAGACTTGTTTATGGTTGATACATTTTACAGCTAAAGGTTTTCTTCGGAATTATGAAGTTCACCCATGCCCAAACCACATTCCTTTTACTACCCTTGTGGAATGTTGCAGTGTGTTTATTATTCTTTGCTTCCCGTTAGGGTCTCGGGGCCTCAAGGGTAGACCTTAGTCGCCGCTTACGACATGCATGGTAGGCGACAATGCTAAAATATTTTCACTCCACCTTGGGGCCCGTATCACACAAGGGATTAGGTCTCCAACACATTGCTTTTTCTTTTATATCACAGTTGACGTAGGTCCGCCAGATGGCCAGGAACGCTGGTAATAGGGAAAGTTAATTCACACGCACAAATATGTCCAGTGCACTAGAAGTTGCAGCATGCGTATGGACTGTCAAAGTCAAGGAATGCAGCAAACAAATCACACACACGCACACACATACACACATAGACAGACAGACACACAGACAAACACTCACTCACTCACTCACTCACTCAATCACTCACTCACTCACTCACTCACTCACACACAAATCAAAGTGAGTTAGGAATGACAGTGTCATGTATGTTTTAACTTCTTAGCCACAAATGATTGACGTACGGTTTGACATTGCATAAACTACTGAAGAAAGCGAATAGCAGATACAAATAAATTAATTTATGCAACAACAACCAAATGCCTGTTTCTTCTACTTCTTCTTCAGTTACTGCTGCTCCACAAATGCTTACTTTCTAATCAGGCCAAACTAATTCACAACATCCTATATAAAAATGCTCCAAGTTGCCTCTGGCCATTACTTAAAAATAACGTAAGACATAGCGAACGACTGGGAGTCTCCTTGGCGAAGTGGTTAAGCCATCTGACTCGGGCTCCGAAGGTCTAAACAGATTCCGGGCCGCATCTTTCGGTTCACAAGTGCAATTATTTCGGAGACTCCTGTGGGTCGTCGCTGGAGCTACGGAGTTCGTGCTTTGTGCTACGCGTTCGACAGTTCACTGCTGAAAGAGACTGAGCTATATGGGATAAAACCCAATGCAATAAGTCGACTCTGTGGCTCCAAATGTTGCTGTATTTAGCCGGGAGCGTGTTTCCGGTCGCATATTACACTTCCTGTTGACAGCACCCAACCTTAAATAAATACTCCAATTGCTCGTACATTCATCACCTATGCAGCAAAAAGTCCAACTCCTGGCCTTCTCGTGGCGGAGCTGTTTTAACAAACAGGAGAAGGGGCGGCGGCGAGTCAATGGCGCCGAGAAATAACCAGAACGCTCTAGATGTGTATGCACGTAATACATGTGCAGACACGTGTGTGCGTGCCTACACACCTAAACTCGAGTAAGACCACAGCCTGCTCTAGCAAAGGAAAGGTGCTGAAGACGGAGGCATCCAGCCAGGAGGCACACCACAGAAATCAGGATGCCACGCAATCACGCGTAATGAAATATGTCGACTACTGCTAAATGTTATGGTACTCGAACTGCTTTGGACCCCCAGTCAGGTGCAGTGCCGAGCCTTATCCTCGAAAGGGTCCAACTACAGCCACCGGAGGTCCTTTTCAGATGTCCTGTGGAGCCAGGGGACCTGAGAAAATAGTGTCTGGCCATACCAAACAAAGACTAAAAATAATGCTCTGGAATGCGGAGGGAGTCAGCAAAAAAAAAAAAAAAATAGAACTAGAAAACATCTTGGACCAAGAAAAGGTAAACGTATGTTTCTTGCAAGAAATTCACCTCAACGAAAATATAGCCTTCACAATCAGAGGCTACCAGTGTTACCGAACTGACCGAAAGGACAGGCGAAAGGGTGGGATACTAACCTTTGTAAAAAATAACATCACTGCTTCTCAAATTTAAGTTTACACTGAAGGGGCTGAGTATCAGACACTTAAACTTAAGACAGGCAATACAGACCTTTATCTGATTAATTACTACTGCCCAAGTGACCGCCCACAGGCACTGGACACATTACCATTAAAAGAAAAAAAATGATTATGTGTGGCGACTTCAACAGCCACTCGCAGAGCTGGGGCTATGATCACGTGGACCAGAGAGGAGAGAGACTTGAAGACTGGCAAAATGAGAATAGATTCATCTTGATTAACAAGCCGTCCGACCCACATACTTTCTACTCGAGATCATGGCATACAACAAGTACACCTGACCTGGCTTTTCATTCACCAGACCTGGAGTGGAACATAACACGAATTCTTGGAAACAACTTGGTGGCAGTGACCATCGGCCAGTCTTTCTAAGTGTAGAAAATGAGCTTGTAAACTGAAATGAGAAAGCCACCAGGAGCTGATGGTATCTCCAATGACATGATCAGGAACCTAGGAACAGATGCCAAAGCAAAGCTGTTGCAGGTCTTCAATAACAGCTGGACCTTAGGCAGAGGTTCCACAAGCTTGGAGAGAAGCAACCATTAAACACCTCCTAAAATCAGGGTAAGATAGTTCCATTGCCTCCAGTTACATACCAATTAGCCTCACCAGCTGTCTCTGCAAAAACGATGGAGCACATCATCAATCACAGACTGCAGTGGTACATTGAAAGTTAAAAAATCTAGAAATTGAGGATGAATTCCAAGAGAAGAAGCTGGTGCTTGCTGCATGGATAGATCTGAAGAAACCCTTCGACAAAGACTGGAAAGAAGGTCTGACGAAGAAACTGAGAAACTGTAAAGTCAATGGAAGAATGTAAAAATGGGTGAAAGCATACTTGCACAATAGAAGAGCCCGAGCAAGAAAGTACTACTGCGCCACGGTGTTCCCCAGGGCGGAGTCTTGTCTCCCACACATTTTCTAATCTTCGTCAATGATCTTGTTGCTAATCTATAGCATGGAATTAAAGCTACAATGCATGCTGATGACCTGGTTCTATGGAGCACAAATGAAACATGCATCAGTGGCCACAAGATTGCTACATAGAGCTGTAGATGGATATGTTGCATGTGCAAATAAATGGTGTGTCAGCATAAGCACTGACAAGTGCAGCACCACTCTATTTACTCTCTCTCCAAAACAAAAGGCAGGGATCTTCCAGATAAATGGAATACCCCTTAGAGAAGATAAAGAACCAACATACCTTGGAGTAAGATTTGATGGCAGGCAGACATGGAGAAAGCACATCAACAAAGCAGTAGCAAAAGCCAGAAGGAAAATAGCCATCCTGAGAAATAAGAGGAACTACATGGGGAGCCAGTGGAAAAATACTTAGCAAGTTTATCAACAGAGCATACGACCCCAACTGGAATACGGGTCAACTGGGTGGTGTTCAGCATCAAAAACCACACTATAAGAGCTGAACATGGTGCAAAATCAAGCACTTAAAAGTCACCACAGGAGGGATGCAATCAACTCCTATTGTGGAGATGGAGAAGATGGAGAGGATACAAACACTGAGAGAGCGCAGTGATGCGAAAACACTAATACAAGAAGAAAAGTTCCTCAGCTTGTCAGGCCACCCTATGGAGAACAGATTTGAAAAATTTGCTATGGGACGGTTGAAAAGAAGCAGTTTTATCCACCAGGCAAACGACTCTGCAAAGAAATCACCGATCGGCCCACAGTTGGTATCCCCCTGAAAACTGTACCAGAGCAAACACCATGGAAAGATGAACATAGCCTATCACTACAAATCCAGACAAAAGTGATAGCAATATTTGATATTTGACAAGGAAGAACAGAACAGTGTACAGCGCAGAACAGCCACTCTCAGCTTCCTTGATGAAGAATACTCACCGGACCTCTGGACCCGAGTCCTAAACAAATGGAAGAGCACAAAATGCCGTTCTAAATGGAGAAGCGGGAGTGTACATAGAATACCCAAATAATACTAGGGACACGGCCAGAGTTTCAATAGGAAATTACTGCCATAACTATGGTGCTGAAATCGAGGCAATCAAGATAGCAACAGAGAAATTACTAAATACCAGCCATGGCACACAACCTGTGGTGCTATTGACAGATGCAAAATCAGTACTCGAGGCGCTCCTCTCTGGGAAATTGCCAGTACTAAGGACACTACTTTCTGAACTTAGCAGTCAGCATAAGGTCACTATGCAATGGATACCATCTCACTGTGGAATACCAGGAAACGACAGAGCTGATCGATTGGCTAAGGAAGGAGCAAAAGAAGAACAGCCTGATGTGCCCGTTACATACCACTAAAAGAAAATAATGATCAAACCAGTCAGAAAGCCACAAAACGTGCTCAAGACGACTACCACGTTATGGACAGACCTGAACAAGTCATTATTCTGCTTCTCAGAACCGGACACAATAGGCAACCCAACCACATGTATTCAAAATTCAAAATTGGTGAATCAGCCATATGCACATGTGGATTGGCGTCGCAGACAGCAGAGCACACACTCCAAGACTGCCCAAAATGCAGCGTATCTAGGCAAACCTTCTGGCCTAGAGAGACGACAGTGGAAGATAAACTCTATGGACCGCTGAGTGAACTAAAAAAAAAGACAATTAAATTCATACAAGAGACAACATTGCAGTTATAGACATATTTCAAGTGAACGGAAGAAGAAGAAGAAGAAGAAGAAGAAGAAGAAGAAGAAGAAGAAGAAGAAGAAGAAGAAGAAGAAGAAGAAGAAGAAGAAGAAGAAGAAGAAGAAGAAGAAGAAGCAGCAGCAGCAGCAGCAGCAGAAGAAGAAGAAGAAGAAGAAGAAGAAGAAGAAGAAGAAGAAGAAGAAGAAGAAGAAGAAGAAGAAGAAGAAGAAGAAGAAGAAGAAGAAGAAGAGCAGCAGCAGCAGCAGCAGCAGCAGCAGCAGCAGCAGCAGCAGCAGCAGAAGAAGAAGAAGAAGAAGAAGAAGAAGAAGAAGAAGAAGAAGAAGAAGAAGAAATCGACTATCAAGAAGAAGAAATCGACTATCAAGCGACATTTTTTTTAAAATGTCCTTAGCGTACTCCATAGTCTAGAACTCTAGATGAAGAATAATCAAAGACACAACTAATCCCTATCCAGACAATCGCAACATATTTGATCACTATCCCAGTAAAGACTACATGCCCTCTTTAAAGAAAAATAATCTCAAAGGATAGCTTGTATAATAAACATTCTCCTAACAGAGGTACGTTACATAAGCCTTAGCTACTTATAATTGCCATGTCAAATTAGTTTTAGTGAGTCAAGTATTATTAGTTATTGCACATGAGTTGTAATGCATACTGTTTCTGTTGTTGTCGTTGGTGTCTAAGTGTTGTATAAATAATGTCTGAGAACAGCGAGATAAGATGGGCAGAATGTCAGACGGGCCTTCGTGCCCAATTCTAAAAATAAAGTTCATTCGTTCGTTCCTCGTTTGAGTGGGCGCATCACATTTAGTTACACACCTGCAAAGGGGGGGGGGCCTTCAGTGGTCTCAAGGTATGGTGTCCGCCTCGAGTGCTGGAAGTCTCGGGTTCAAGCCCCGGTGAGAGCCGGGATTTTTTCACGTGGACTTCTAGTAACAGAATTTCCCCTGGTCTCTGGGTAGTGAGATCGGATGCCCATGAGTATTGTTGCGCACGGAAAAAATATCTCTTGGTAGTTCCTGGCAAAATTTCGAGTTACAAAGCTACCCAAACTATTTCTGGATCCTCGCCGGTGCTACGGAGTTCGTGCACTGAGCTGAAATTGTCCTAAACTCAGACTTGAGTTAGGAGGTGAACGGAGCACTTATGGGTTACTAACTAAATTGCATACTTGCACGGGACCGGGACAATAAAGGGAAGCACAGAATAGAGTAACACACTGTCACCTGCCAAACGGATTGTAAAGGCGATGAAGACGGGTTGGGCGTTGCCGAACTTCCCCATTCTGTATACATACAGTAGCTATAACATCTTATCAACGATGAACAAATCTAACAACAAAGAATACATGAATATCCAAGCCGACCAAGACTAAAGGGAGCTCGTAACGACGATGTTGGAAATACAGTTATAGTGGGTGGACCTAGTCTTAAAGTTTGTACCAGGAACTGTCCTATGAAAGAAAGGTGGCAGATCGGGTAGTGAACAGTCTATACGCATCACTCATCGGGTAGTGAGCAGTCTATACGCATCACTCATCGGGTAGTGAGCAGTCTATACACATTTGGGGATAGCACCATAACTCCAGCACGCCCCAAGCCATGTAAAGGAGCGATTTAGCAGCAGACTATCTTGCTTTGGTTTTCACACACTGAGTATGAGTATCGGTCGTTCAGAAAGCCATCACAAGCTGCTGAATGTAAACTCGCCAAGAAATCACTAAACAGGCACAAAATGCTGGGGTTGACTGCTACGTCCTGTAAAGGATTGCGCGAGTAACTTTATGTATCCATATTCTCATTTTGAGCGTCACAACGTTTTACTGTTGTACTTACTAAACACTTCACACCCATTATATATCTGCATTGGGACTACATTTACTTCAAAAGTTGATCTCCTGGTTAATCTTGAAATCTTCACGGCCGTTAAACAACGTGCCGATTATGAGTCACTGTCATTAGAAGCACGGGACAGTGTCGGGCGGTGTTTGCCGGTCTTTTCTTTGTGACACGGATCGCCAATTGTTGCCTGTCTTCAAATTAATTTATCGCCCTGGCATTGGCCTCCGAAGGGTCCTCTGGTGGATTTCTGTGCTTTGTGCGTAATCGGGTCCTTAACTTTGAAGTGCATTACTCATTGAAATATGCGTACCGACAAGCACACAGCCCAGTGCAGAGGAGATCACAAATGAACAGTCTTCCGCTGGCGGAAAATCACATGTTTGCACTTAATGAGCACTGATGTAACAGACACGCAGGGGCAGTAATGCATCATTCTGCACACACGAGCCCGGCAATAAAGCTGTTTTAAAGGGAGATAACAAACATAGGTGTAATCAGTTTCTACCAAATCCGTTTTCATTGATTATATTTCATTATGCTCCATATAATTAAACAGGAAATTTTAGTTTTTGCAGAAATTAATTTAATTATACCTTCTATTTGTTTTCTTCAATAGTTTATGCGTGTTTTTTTTTTTTTTACTCTAGTCTTCTAAGTTTTAAATACGGTATATTTGTAAATGCCCGCTTCGTGGCTTAGAGGTTATGACTTTTCTCCGTAATCTTGTATACTCTCGTGGGAAACGTGATGATGGTGAGAATCAGCAGTGGTTCGAATCGCATCGGTAACTTACGGGGTATGTGAGCCGGCCGCTCAGAAAGCAATGGCAAACTACTGAGCGTAATCTTGCCAAGAAATCAACATACAGCTGAAAGATGCTGGTGTTGACAGCGATGTCCTGTACAAGATATATAAAATAAAAAAAAAATTAAATATAAAGAAAGGACGGGCATTGCAGAGATTCCTTGAATGTAATGAGATAGATAGATCGCTTTGCCCTAGATTGTTTTTTCTTTGGGTCAAAGCGCTTTACAATGTTTTTTGTTTTTTTGGTTTTGTTTTGGAATTAGGGCTCGTGGTTACCCTAGACGCCGGACCCGCCCCATCAGGTCCCTCGTACATGTGTGTCATTCTGTTGGCCGCCTCTGCTTGTGGCCCTGTTAAGTTCAAGTGCAAATACTACACATGGGCTTAGCCAAACGGCCGAAACCATCATCGAGGACCCGTCATGTTCCATCTGTACAGGAAAGAACCAGGCTGTTCATGGTCTAACTTTATACTAACAGTGGCTCGTGTTCTCTAACAGGAGTGAAACAATCATACACAAAGAATGATTGTACTCAGACACGCGGCAACATAACTGAAACACTTTAATCACATAAACCACTCTCCTCAATGGCATTCATATAATGCTGCGCTCACAATTAGCGACAATGCCATTACAAATACATATATACAATACACAAGTTCATAGATGAATGGAATAAAGCACTCACTCAGTCCCCAAACAGAATCTACTAAACATACAGGCTTTCTCACAACGAGCATAGAATAATACACGAATACACGCAACACTTTCTCTCATGTCCGTCCTGTCTCGAAGTCCTGAATCAGTCTGAGCTAACGTTGATGTTTCTCGTTAGCCCTTGGTTTCTAGTCCCCGTGCGCTTCGTGCGTCACGCTGACCACTGGGCATCAACTGCGTAGTAGCTGCCCGTCGGGTTCATCGTCGTGCTTGTCCGTCACCTACAGGCGATGGAGATTCTGACACAGGCACTAGAGCATGCGCTGTCTACATGCGAAGTAGAGGGCCGATGCTGACTGACTTCATCAAAGCTGGACATGTGGAGACAAGGAAGACTGTGCTGCAGACTAACTGTCCATCATCGATGGAGCGGAGGACTGGGAGCTGGCTGCATACCTGAAAGGTCATGGTCATTACCAGCTGTGATCCAGCGGTGTCATTTGCTACCTGGACATTGTAGCTGCACTCCTCGTCGACGCAGCAGTTAACTCTGATCGAGCTGACCGTCCGATACGAACCGAGAATCGAGGATCAGCACGCACGCGCGCGCGCGCGCACACACACACACACACTCACACACACACACACACACACACACACACACACACACAAGACTGCAGAAGTACAGTGAAATGGTCGCAAGTCTGAGACAGGAAGGGTACACTGTCAGGTTGTTCGCCGTAGAGGTAGGTGCAAGAGGTTTATTCTCTCGCTCCGTGTGCGGCGTACTCAGACACTAATAGACATGCGAGAACTCGGTCATAAAAGCAACTAGGCGAGGCAGCCGAAAAGGTCTCGTGCTGACTTTGAAACAATCAAAATTTTGAATGAGACAAGTCACTGAAATAATATGGTTAATGTGCCTCTCTGCATGTGGAAGTAAGTCCACAATTTAACATCAAAGCTAGCGAACAACCTCTCATCTAAGATCTACAACATTTACTGTCTCGTGTCGACACCGTAGCCATCCCTCCAAATGAGTGCAGTGCACTCGAGACTGGGTAGATGACTGTAAAGTACTCAAAACCTCACGCTGCAGCAGTCACCGAAAGCAAGGAAATGTCGGCCGAAGTCCAACTTCTTGCAAAATTGCAAATGGTGGCGTAATTTGTTCTGCAAGGACCGCGCTCCCCAGCAGAGATGGGGTGAGGGTTGAAGAGCCCAAACCCACAATAGCCAAGAGAAAGAGCAGAAGTGCGGCTCTGTGACTGTGAGCCATGAACGGAGTATGAAGAAGGCAACACGGTCGCAATGACATGTACCGGTGCGTAGAGAGCCGCCGACGAGGAGACAGCGACAGAGGCCAACGGCAGGTGAAGAAGCTGGCGTCTCACAGTCAAAGGTGTAAGAATACGTGTGAGGGCTCCTCGAGAAAGCAAACTTTGAGGGGGCTCCTCTCAAAAGGATCGATCCGTCCGGTGTCCAAACACAACTCTAGGTTGATCTAGATCAGTGTTTCCCAACCTTTTTTGTGCCATGCCCCACTTAAGCCTTTCTAAAATTCATATTGCCCCCCCCTCCACCGCCCCACGCCCCCCCCTCAACATATACATTATTTTTAATATTCAAAAATTGAAATGTTCACTAAAGAAACTTGAATGATAGGTTTTAGGAAGAAATCACTAGGTAATTATTGAGCAAACACAGTAAGTAAATTTTCAAAACATATAATGGAGAACTGAAATTCAAGTACAAAATAATTTTAATGAAAGATTTTTCTATATTATTTTAATTATTAGTAATTATTTATTATTTAAATTTAGTGAGATCCTTGCGCTTGATGCTTGCTGCAAAGAGATCTTATGTCAGGTTCCAATTTAGTTAACTTCAGTCTAAGTCTCCCCGTTTTGTTATATTCAGCCGATTTCTTCCATTTTCGAATTGCCCCCCTTAACAGTCGAATTGCCCCCCTGTGGGGCGTAGGGCCCCACGTTGGGAAACACTGATCTAGATAGATATACACCTGCTTGTATTAATTTCTCTTAAAAGATGCATTAAAAACAATTTGTGTCGGTCGACCAGAAAGCAATGGCACATTACTGAATGTAAACTTGCTCAGAAATCTCAAACAAACACAAATGCTGGGGTTTAATGCGATGTCCTGTAAAGGATATGCAACTAACTTCAAAAACGGAAAAAAATACAGCTTATAAATCAGCCCATTACCCCATATGGACAACAATCACCTTCGGTTTAATAGGACTGTGAGGATAAAACCGTGGGCAGCTGTTTTGTTGCGGCTGACTAAATCACAGGACTATCATTCTGAGCTTGTGATGGACCCTAACTATAACTTCTCCTTGAAGTTGAACAGTGTATCGGTAATGGTGAAATCGAAGTTTGTGGATACAACAACAACAACAACAACAACAACAACAACAACAACAACAACAACAACAACAACAAAAATATAGCTTCAGAGTATATGAGAACATTTTTATCCTATGATCTCCTACACAGTTGTTGCAGTAATCCATTCTATCTCAGTTGTATTGCTTCAACTTATTCAATTTCGAACATGTTCATGTCTGTCCATCAGTTTTAGTGTTCTAACTCCTTTAGAACTAACCACTTAGTACTCTTAAGTAAGAGCAGCTTAAAGCAAACAGAGTTAAAGTAACATCTGTTTAGAACAGACCGAAGTAAATGAATAGTCCAAAACAATGTTTTCCCGTAGTGAATTTTAATAAAGACGACACAAACAATAGATTGCACGATTTATTGCCTATCATTGCCCAACATACACCATATCTAGGCAAACCTCCTGGCCTAGAGAGACGACAGTGGAAGATAAGCTCTATGGACCGCTGAGTGAACTAAAAAAAAGACAGTTAAATTCATACAAGGGACAACATTGCAGTTATAGACATATTTCAAGCGAACGAAAGAAGAACAAACGAAGAAGAAGAAGAAGAAGAAGAAGAAGAAGAAGAAGAAGAAGAAGAAGAAGAAGAAGAAGAAGAGAAATTGCTTGGTATATTTCGCTGCATTTCGTCGGGTATATACTGCAGTGTTGAGGGGATACATAGAGCCTGTTCTTTTGTATGGATGTGAAACTTGGACAATGTGCAGTCAAGCTGAAAAACATCTGATGGCTGCAGAAATGTGGTTTCTGAGGAAAATGCAAAGAATACCATGGACAGATAGAAAAACCAATGACCAAGTACTACAAGAGATAAATGAAAATCGTAGATTGATTAGAGAAATTAGACGTAGACAGTCAAAATTTTTTGGACATGTTATGAGAAGAAATGGACTGGAGAACTTAGTGACAGCTGGCAAGATCGAAGGGAACAGACCAAGAGGAAGACCGAGAGGAAAATACCTGGATGGCTTGGCCACATGGCATGGACGAGACAGGAACACTGAGCTGATCCACGACTCTGATGATCGGGTGAAATGGCGAATCATGACCGCCCACGCTTTCCGGCATGGCACATGATTGATTGATTGATATACTGCAGCTGGAAGAATGTATCTAATTACTTTAGTTTATGTTGTGTGATTTCTATAGAATGAACCTGACGAATGGCAGCGAAATATGCCAGGCAATAAATCGTGCAATCTATTGTCTGTATCTTCATTATTAAATGAATATGAATCAAATTAACACGTGGCTTAACATCTTGCAGGGGGCGCATTCGCAGTAGATGATAAGAAGCTACGCTGATAATGTCCTGAGCCCGGTCGGCCGTGGATTCGACGTCTGCGTTCGTCGTCTTGCTAAGTGAGGACAAGACTGACCTCCCATCCATCCATGCATTCAGGCCTACATAATGTGTTCGCCATATCACATGACTAACCCAAGTCGGTTGTTGCTTCAGGACATGTTTATTATCATCTTGATTATAACTATGTGTATACAAACATGTGGAAGAGGACAGAACAACCGCATGAACGAACGTTGCTAATCGATGTCTGTGACGAAGATATGACGTCTCACCGGAACGGTGGATCTTCAAACATGTCACCATGGTTAATGATTTGTGCTGCTGCTGGGTTCCTTTCTCATATATTGTTGAGGGATTAGTCGAAATAATCCTGCTGTTCAAAAGACAAAATTAAAAGCAAAGTCGTTCATTGTCAATTGTGATTGTTTGTTGACATGTAGATTTGTCTCCAAATCTGTTTTCCCCCCATGTGCAGTGAAAGTATGTGACATTTAGAAGAGATGAGAGGAATCGCTATTGGGGGACATACCATAAATAATATTAGATATGCGGATGATACAGTGTTGATTGCAGACAACGAACAGGATCTGTAGCGTTTAGTGGTTGTTATTGTTGGACACGGTGAACAACTAGGGTTAGAACTGAATTGTAAGAAGACAGATTATAGTTGTATCTAAGAAGAAAGAAATACTTAAATGTAACATACGCGTAAATGGGAGTGATCTTAAACAAGTGAATCGGTACAGCTTCTCGGAACAGTCATAACATCTATTAGGATATGCCTTAAAATGATTAGAACAAGAGTCGCCATTGCAAAGGTATCCATTTGCAAGATTGAAAACATACTAATAAATAAAAAGATGTCAATTACAAATAGAAAAAGAATGTTTTGAATTGCTACACAAAGCCTGTATTTTTGTAGACAATGAGCAGAAAAGCTGAAAGAGATCTAATTCTTCTTCTTCAGCGTTCCGAGCCATTGAGGTTCTTTGCTGCAGACACAATCCGTCTCCATTCGTCTCTCTGGTTGACCTTCTCTTGCCAGTCGTTGATTCCAAGTGCTTATAGGTCTGTATGTATATTATCTCTCCACCGGCTTCTTGGTCTACCTCGGGGTCTACGGTCAATTATTTCCTGAGTGTAAGCGAGTTTTGTTTCCCTATTATCTTCCATTCTTTCTATATGCCCAGCCATTGTAGTCTATTAGCCTTCATGATACCAGTGATTAGCGGGGACTTAAACAGATCATAAATGTCTTTGTTACTTCTTCTTTTCCAGAAAGAGATCTAATGACAGTGGAAATATGGTGTATGAGGAAAATTTTTAAAATAACATGGAAAGATAGAAAAACCAATGAGTCGTACAAGAAACCAATGAAAACCGTAGAATGATTAGAAAAATTAGATGTAAACAGGATGTTTTGGTCACGTTATGAGAAGAAGAAAAAAAATGAATATTTGGGGACAACTGGCAAGATTTATCGAAACAACAAGGGGAAGACAGTGAGGTACATATCTAGATGGCTTGGACACATGGCATATTCGAGACAAAAACACAGAGCTGATCCACGACTCTGGTGATCGTGTGAGATGGCGAAACATGACCGATCATGCTAATTGGTATGGCACATGATAATGACGAACATTCTGTGAACAATTATTTTAAGTTCAGAAATTTGTTTTCCGTTAGCTTTATTTGAGAGGAAAACCATTTGATTTGTTTACATGAGTTCTGGACATGGATTTCCGCCTATAAAGAATTCATCCACATTTTCACTTATCTCATCATTTTAGATATTTCTCATTAAATTTTCTGCATATATATTGAATAGGTTAACAGTTAGTTGCATATCCTTTACAGGACGTAGCAGTCAAGTCTAGCAAATTTTGGCTGTCTGTGATTCCTGAGCAAATTTTCGTTCAGTAGTTTGCCATTGCTTTCTGAACGACCGGCACTCATACGGTTGAATGAAAACAGCCAAGGCGGTTGCATCCAAATCGCCCGCAACTGTGTTTCGAAAGCGGTATGCGGGATTGTATACACAGTCATTGATTTCAACATAGGATGAACTCACTTTAAACCATCAAGTCATATCTGAACAATGACAACACACTCAACTCGGATGTATCATACCAATATCTTAGCATGTGTTAATTGGGTAATTACATGCAACAGATATTTTTTTTCTGAAGAAAACTGCAAGTGAGATAGTCATGCAGGCAGTAAACCTTGCTTGGTCGGACATCCAGCAATGTTGGGTCAATATTGCATGACTATCACACTCATGTCAGACTACAAATACAGGCGATGGAAGGAACGGTAAGAGAGACAGGCCGATAAAGAGACAGACAGACAGACAAACAGACAGACAGACAGACAGACATACATACATACAGACAGACAGACAGACAGATAGGATGGATGGATGGATGAGTAAGTAGGTAGGTAGGTAGGTGGATGGATGGATGATAAATGCACGGACGGACGGACGGACGGACGGACGAACAGACAGACAGACAGACAGATAGATAGATAGATAGATAGATAGATAGATAGATAGATAGATAGATAGATAGATAGATAGATAGATAGATAGATAGGTAAGGGCGCAGCAGTTGTTCGGTAACCATCCATCATCTAGTACAGTACAGTGGTTCTCAACCGGCGAGTAATCCTCCCTTCCCCTTCCCCCGTTGGAGGTATTGTAGGATTTCCAGGGGTGGGGGGAAATTAATATTACCTCAAGATCGCTTATTTAATATTGTTTTTCCCTCCATACTTTACCTTTCTGTACTTCTTGCCCTTCTGAAATTCGTTTTATAACCAGAGTAGACCCGCAAATCATGTTTTATGTAGACGTCTAGACTTGTTCTAGTATGTGTTATTAAATTTAGCTTCCATTTTTACGTATACTGTATAGGGGAGGTGGGAATTTAAAGGGAGGAAATACGAAAAGGGGTGTGAGGGTGGGCGATGACATTCTGAACATATGGGGAAGGGGTGCATGGGCCAAAAAAGGTTGAGAACCACTGATCTAGTATCTCATCTTAACATTATCAATGCTCCACAGAAGTTATACCAGAGCATTGCCATAACCTCTATTGATTTTGCAGAGTCTATGAATCACGCAATCACAAACAAATTATCATTAAAAACAGAAGCACAGCTATACAACAAAATGCAAAATGCAGGAAAACAAGAAACAGGCCAGATGATAACAATAAAGTCTATAACGTCAACAGGAAGTGTAATATGCGACCGGAAACACGTGATCACGAGATTGATCACACCAGGACGTGAGTTGCCTCGAGCATGACAGATGCAGAGCGACACCGTCATCACGAAAACGTTGGCCACTATCAGCTCGGGCCACATCACTTGAGAACATTTTGATGTTTGGTGCCAGATTGCCGTCTGATTTCACACCACTTCTGGTTGATCCGTTGATGATCGAGTAATCTCGATAATATTTCTAGAATTGCACAGTTTGATGGTATCTTGTGAGAAGACATTTTCTTATCTTTTCACAAATTATTTTCTTTGTTTGGCAGTACATGAAATTGTACTCAATGAATACATTTAGTGTGGTGGTTATTGTGTTCTGATACTCCGGACAGACAATTCAGAAGATGTTAGCCCCGCGTCTTAGGATCGTTTCTTAAATTAAGTAAACGAAGAGCAGCATCGCTAATTAGATAAGAGCACTCGTTCTTAAATATCCGGCGTGCTGATGCCGAGCTAGCGGATTAAACCCTTACATCAGTCAGTTGGACTAAAATGTTGACTTCTCGTCCTTGACTTAGGAATGTAAATTACAAGTACCTCTGAAGTCGGAATGGGTTCGCCTGATGGCGAGGGAGACTGGTACTAATCCAAAAGCAAACATGAGTCCAATGCACTAGAAGTAGTGGCTCGTGTATGGACTACGCTTCAGTTCAAAGCGAATGACTGCCCCCCCCCCCCCCCAAAAAAAAAAAAGACCCAAGAAATAATTCTTATCAGAAATTCCTCTTATAAGAGTTCAAGCATATAGTATTAGTAATGCATTTATACCGTACAATACAATATTGTTCTTCACAACATACATTCGCCACATCCGAGATCACCGTCAGCGGTTTTCACAGTATATATTTATATCACATACACACAAATAAACAATTAGAAATAATAGTCTATTTCAGGTAAAACATTTTCAATGTCCACATTAAGCTGGCAAAACATTTAGTTTATTAATTACTAGCTGACCCTGCCCGGCTTCGCCCAGACCCTGGTGGGGAGCATCTCATTTAATTCATATAAGTAGTCATATAAGTTCTCGTTCCCGTTACCGACTGACTGTCTGTCTGTCTGTCTGTCTGTCTGTCTGTCTGTCTGTCTGTCTGTCTGACCCGGCCCGGCATTGCCCAGCTCCTGGTGTGGAGCATCTCATTTAATTCATATAAGTAGTCATATAAGTTCCCGTTCCCGACTGTCTATCTGTCTGTCTATCTGTCTGTCTATCTGTCTGCCTGACCCTGCCCGGCTTCGCCCAGTCCCTGGTGGGGAGCATCTCATTTAATTCATATAAGTAGTCATATAAGTTCCCGTTCCCGTTACCGACTATCTGTCTGTCTGTCTGTCTGTCTGTCTGTCTGTCTGTCTGTCTGTCTGACCCGGCCCGGCATCGCCCAGCTCCTGGTGTGAAGCATCTCATTTAATTTATATAAGTAGTCATATAAGTTCCTGTTCCCGACTGTCTATCTGTCTGTCTGTCTGTCTATCTGTCTGCCTGACCCTGTCCGGCTTCGCCCAGTCCCTGGTGGGGAGCATCTCATTTAATTCATATAAGTAGTCATATAAGTTCTCATTAAATTCATACAACAAAAAAATAACTTAAAAGAATGTCCTTCCACACACCATCCATTATTTTTAATGAAAACTCTTTCTAATCACCTGCATGACTACAGTAACTTCTTAAGCAAAAAAAGATGAGTTACAATGTTATGCATTGTGCATTATTTTTATGAAAACTTTGAAAATGCCTTACAGATTGTATCATTATTTATTATAACTCATATGCCGGTACATAACTATGGACAAAGAGTTTATAAATCTTTGAAAACGATGCCACAATATGACTATAAGTTATACAGAAAAGTTATGCCCCTTGAAATAACTTTTACAGAGTTAGGTCCCCTGAGATATATGAAATTATAATGAAAAATGAAAATGAAATAATACTGAGTAAGCAGGCGATTTCACACTAACAAAATATCACAGTTGGCAGCGCTGGAATGAAAGGAAGGCGTGTAGAAAATTTCATCTCAATCGGATGGGCCGTTCGCGAACAAATAAAGGACATACATACATACATACATACAGACAGACAGACAGACAGACGGAGATCCTAATTTATATATAAGATTACCATACAGACAAGAATTCTCCTATTTGTATCATTATTGGAATCCTCGCTGAGTTTTCGTAATCTATTTGGAACTGATGAACCAGCCCTTTTATTGGTAGGCTACAGTTAGTTAGCCGGTCTCTCTGGCCGAGGGGTTACACGACTTACTCCGTAATCCCTTTTATTTCGCAGGGTCTCGCAGCGCGCGAGAATTGGAAGCGGTTCTAACCGCGCTGGTGACTTGCGGGATACTGAGTCGGCCGCTCAGAAAGCAATGGCAAACTACTGAGCGTAATCTTGCCAAGAAATCAACAATCAGCTGAAAGATGCTGATGTTGACAGCGATGTCCTGTAAAGGATACGCAAAACACAGTTAGTTATGGTACGTTCTTTTCAACATGCATCAGACTGGATCGGTGTTGCAGACAACAAAACCCGTAATTATGGAAGCAGAAGTTCAATCCTTGATATTTAATAATTGTTCTGAGTGTGATGTAGAAGTTCAATCCTTGATATTTAATAATTGTTCTGAGTGTGATGTAGAAGTTCAATCCTTGATATTTAATAATTGTTCTGAGTGTGATGTAGAAGTTCAATCCTTGATATTTAATAATTGTTCTGAGTGTGATGTAGAAGTTCAATCCTTGATATTTAATAATTGTTCTGAGTGTGATGTAGAAGTTCAATCCTTGATATTTAATAATTGTTCTGAGTGTGATGTAGAAGTTCAATCCTTGATATTTAATAATTGTTCTGAGTGTGATGTAGAAGTTCAATCCTTGATATTTAATAATTGTTCTGAGTGTGATGCAGCCGTCTACACCGAGGGCTTTTACGACTCAGGTGGCTGCAGGAACTGTGTAGGAAGACTGCTGTGCCTTCGCC
>JACEFZ010023392.1:80000-95000 GCA_014155875.1 Cepaea nemoralis
CTCCAGTTTCAAGCATCTCCATGCCCAAGATTCTTCAATGTCCTGGTTTGTCTTCGTGCTGACCGAGCCCTGCCTCTACTTCCCAGGAACCATATCTCCATCACTGTTGTTCACAGACCGCTGTGGGGCTCAACACGACCAAATATTTCTGTTTCCGAGACGTGACGCTGTGTATAGGCCAGTTGTCTTCGATGACCAGATCTTGTAGAATGGCAGTGTTCCTTCATTGCTCAATGTATTCTAAGAATTTTTTGTGACATGTAAGTTCAAAATAATTCAATTATTATTGCGGGAAAGTGCTGGATACGTCTTTCGCCTTCTGTCTTTATTTTATTTTTCATGAGCTTGTTTTCTAAAAGTGTTGTTTCCATGTCCTTGTTTGTTTTAGTCTTGACTATGCTAGACTAATGCCCATGAAGTCAGATTATGATATTCTTTTAGAAGTAGAGATATGGCATCTTTAAGCTGGAATCATACAGTAGGCTATTACCAAACAAACCAGCTCTCGTCCAAGCCAACTCCTCCGTCCCCAACGTAAGCACTTGTTTTACAACTCAGTGTATCGAGCAACACCGTGATTCTCTTCAAATGCCTCAGAAACGGATTACTGGAACGAGTAACAGTACACGAGCAGAATTGCTGTATTTGTATCTATGGCCGTAGAAGCAATATTGCTAACATTAGTTCACGATTAATTAAGTTTGTGTATGACGCTGCCTAGTTTGAGTTTCTCAGTATCTGACGCTGGCATTAACGGACCTGAGCAAATAGATTCAACTGGGCTTCCTTCATGCAGAATCTGAATATGCTTCAACACTATGCAAAAAAAAAAAAAAAAAAAAAAAAATCAGCACATGTGATATGTATAAATTTGAACGGCCATTTAAACACGATACTGTAATTATTTTCACCTGTTAACTTCAAGCTTCTGCATTTTCCCCATATATTCCATAACGTTTCACATATATTATTTTATATATTGTTTATAATAAATCGTATATATCGTAGCAGAACAAATTACGACATAGACAGACATTATCATCATACAATAGACAGATACAAACCGATAATAACATTTCACCCCTTTGCCTACGTGTTAAGACGTTTCTTTTGAAACACTTAATCCGTTCAAACCCCATTCTTGTTGAATATTCAGAGATGCTCCATTTATGGTTTACCCCAGAAGCAATATTTCAAAGATATTCTACTAAATGTGAAATTGACTAGAAAATCAATCTGTTGTTGGGGTTGATTGAAACGTCCTGCAAACGATGCTAAGTTAATTGCATATCCTTTTATAGGACATCACAATTAACCCCAGCATTTCTTTGCTGTTTGTTATTTCTTGGCAAGTTTACGTTTAGTAGTTTGCAATTGCTTTATGAACGATCGGCACTATACCATTTCGTAACAAAACCAACGCAAGGCAGTCTGCTGCTAAATCGCGATGTGTGAGATTACGAACTGCATCCATAAAGCCTTTCCCACTGAGCCGCGCAAGGAATGTACAATTAACAATTTGATCTACAGTCGTCTGCACACAATCCCTGGGAACCCTAGTGCTGCCCCTGAAATCGTCTGCACACAACCCCTGGGAACCCTAGTGCTGCCCCCTATAATCGTCTGCACACAATCCCTAGGAACCCTAGTGTTGCCCCCTGTAATCGTCTGCGCACAAACCCTGGGAACCCTAGTGCTGCCCCCTGAAATCGTCTGCACACAACCTCTGGGAACCCTAGTGCTGCCCCCTGTAATCGTCTGCACACAACCCCTGGGAACCCTAGTGCTGCCCCCTGTAATCGTCTGCACACAATCCCTGGGAACCCCAGTGTTGCCCCCTGTAATCGTCTGCACACAAACCCTGGGAACCCTAGTGCTGCCCCCTGTAATCGTCTGCATACAACCCCTAGGAATCCTAGTGCTGCCCCCTGTAATCGTCTGCATACAACCCCTAGGAACCCTAGTGCTGTCCCCTGTAATCGTCTGCACACAATCCCTGGGAACCCTAGTGCTGCCCCCTGTAATCGTCTGCACACAAACCCTGGGAACCCTAGTGCTGCCCCCTGTAATCGTCTGCATACAACCCTTAGGAACCCTAGTGCTGCCCCCTGTAATCGTCTGCACTGTGTCGTTGTCCTCTTACATTAGACACGACACTGGTTTATTTTCTTAATTCCAGGTGTTTGTATTGGGCACCTCTTAACCCGTGTTTTTTCCGGACATGTAATATACACTGGTGTCCACAACAGATGTGGTATTACATATATTGGTCAAATCAGACGTCAACTTTGCAGTCACCTCAATTCGAGGCCGCCATACAGTACCTGTCCCATTTAAATATCCCACTTTATTTTCGTACCCAACTATCTCTGACACCGCCAGTATTATTCAACCTTGATAGTTGGTACTCTAACTGGGAACACATTAATCTTCGACATGGGCAGTTTCCACCCCGTTGTTTTCTATATCTTCATTATAAACACCTAGATATTAGTTTTATTGATTAAACATTCACCCACACATATACACACACACATATATACACACATACACACACGCATACAAATACACACATACACGCATACACAAATCCCTTAGCAACAACCTGCTGTGAGTATTTAAAGTGTTAGAACTTGTTCATTGGACAGACAGAAAAATCAATGAACAAGTCCTTCAAGAAACAAATGAAGATCGTAAACTGATTAGAGAAATTAGACGTAGACAGTCAAAACATTTTGGGAATGTTATGAGAAGAAATGAATTGGAAAACTTGGTGGCGAATGGCAAGATCGAAGGGAAGAGACCAAAGAGAAGACGAGAAGTAAATACCTGGATGGCTTGGCCACGTGGCATGGTCGAGACAGGAACACGAAGCTGATCCCCGACTCTGGTGATCGAGTGAGATGGCAGAACATGACCGCCCACGCTTATCGGCATGGCACATGATGGATAGATGGGATCACCAAATTCTTTTGTAGGCTCGATTGCATGGAGGAAAAGTGGCCAGTCTTTCCCTCCTGTTGCATGCGACGAGAGCTGACATCCAACTATTGTCCAACGACAGTTATGCCATTGTGAGCATTAACGCCCTAACCGATACACGAACTCGCCCGCTGGTTGTATTCATGTATATACATTAAGTTAATGTAACATTGCAATTTATTTTTCGTCTTTATCATTTTCATGAGCTGATGACGTTGTAAGTTGACTTGCAGAAGGTCTCATTCGACAGTGTTGTATTTTTTTTTTATATTGCAGAATAAAAACCCACCAATAATTGTATTACGTTCAGAACTTTTCCCATCATCTTCGAAATTCTTCTTTGAAATGCCGTAAAATCTAGCGTTAACACGCAAAATTTTTACAAATTTTTGAACGCCAAAACTCATTTGCGAAATATACCCAAGCACTGAAAAATACGCCCCTTTTCATTAGGAAAGTCAACTAGATTATCGTCTGTCTAGTGAGGGAGATGACGAAGAAGTCTAAAAGTAAAAATAAAAATAATAATGTAGACGTTACCTACTTATTTATGTTTGCTATTATACTTTCATTAGTTAAGCAAACGTTCGTGAATTCCGAAACTCATGGTGCATATCTTCTTCTACTTCTTCCGCGTTCATCCGGAGTTTTTTTTCCCGGATGTGATTGCGTTGTGCCTGTTTACAGCAGAGCTGCGTTCTTGCGCCGTTAGGCCGACACATCCGACTTCTGCTGGCATGTGTTGACCGGGTTAACCTTCCCGGGGTGGTGCATATTATACACGAATTACACTTTAACCAGAAATTGTGTGAAATCAAGAATGCACATTATAACGAGTGCGTATTAAACTCGAGAATCTTAAGGTAGTGTCTGTTGGGTTTCCTTCCTTTTACAAAAATAACAAGTTCATTAGAATTATGACAACGTCCCGGTGTTTCTCTAAACATGTGCACACCAGTCTGGGGTACGTCGGTAGTATCAGAAATTGACTGTTTTACAAGAGAGATGTTGGTCAGCATGGCCAATGGGTAAGAGCGCTTGCTCTTAAACTTCCAATGTGCTGATGCCGAGTTAGCGGGTTCACCCCCCACACGGGTCAGTTGACTAAATGTTGACTTTTGGTCCTTGATTTTTAGCGTAAATCCGAAGTGGGAGTGGGTTCGCCTGGTGGCGAGGAACACTGGTAATAGGGAAAGCTAATCACACGCAAAAATCAGCCTAGATTGCTAGAAGTAGTAGCACGTGCGTAAACAACATTTGAGTTCACAGCGAGCGAACGGGAAAAAAAGGAGAGATGTTCCATTACATGGTAGAATAGAGCACTCGAGGGTAGATTAGAACAGGAAAATGGTTGTCTCCTACAGACAAGTGAATGTTATTCTCTTAACACTGATTCATCTTGAGTTTTATTTCTCGAGCAGACCGAGAAGTAAATACCTGGATGGCTGAACCACGTGGCATGGTCGAGACAGGAACACTGAGCTGATCCACGAATCTGGTGTTCGAGTGAAATAGCGAGACATGACCGATCACGATTATCGGCATATGGCACAACATGATGGATGGATGGATTTGACGAATCGTGTGGAACGTAAGAGATCATTCTCTCTCTCTCTCTCTCTCGCTCCTCTCTCTCTCTCTCTCTCTCTCTCTCTCTCTCTCTCTCTCTCTCTCTCTCTCTCTCTCTCTCTCTCTCTCTATTTTCACACACACACACACCACACACACACACACATATATATATATATATATATATATATATATATATATATATATATATATATATATATATAAATCACATATACATATATACACACACATACATATACACACACATACATACCACACACAAACACACACACACACATATATATATATATATATATATATATGTATATATATATATATATATATATATATATATATATATATATATATTATATATATATATATATATATATATATATATATATATATATATATATATATATTCACGTATAGTTTTGTTTTCATACTGCAATACATGACTGTGTATAACTACTTCTCTATTTCGTCCTCTTGTCTCTTTCTCCACGCAAGGATCTCACCAGCTGTTACAATTTGTTACAGTGTATCTCTTCTCGTCCGGTGTCACTGGCGTAGGGGTTAAGGACGTTATTCGTAATCCCGTATACTCTCGTATGAAACACAGCTGCACGAGATTCGGCAGCGGATCGCATCGGGTTTTGTTACTTACGAAGGTATGTGAGCCGGTAGTTCAGAAAGTAATGGCAAACTACTGAACGTAAAACTTACCAAGACATCAACAGGTGCTGAAACATGCTGGTGTTGAATGCAATGTCATTTAAAGGATATGCGGGAACAAAAAAAATCTCTTCTCGTGACATGGTCTCTGAAAGTTGATTGCTTCACTTAGTCTTTGACGGGGTTGCATTGTGCCATTTCTCTAAACATATGTTCATAATTAATTTTGCCGGTCCATACAAATTTTCGCATTCGTGTGTAAAATAATATTTATGTACAATGGGATAACTTTGCTTGTTTACTAATTGATCATGATTGGCAACCGTATGTTAAAAATGGATGTATGTAAGGCTTAATAATTCCTTATGTTAGCGTTAATTTATGTGCACTCTTAACTCTTGCAGGTAGAGAGGTCAGTATTTGTGGCCAATGTTTTGACGAATGTGTGACACAGGCACATCATTTGATGTTGTAAAAATTTCTTCTACTAATTAATTCTTTTGATGCGTGTTATAGTTTTCAGATATTCGCTTTATAACAGCACTAAAGTTGTGAAAACCGTGGATGAAATGAACCCTTAATTTAAAACAGTAAATTTAAGTTTACGAGACAAAAAACGCCATCAAAACATTAAATAATTTAAGAGTTAATAGCATGGATGAATAACATATACAAGTCATCATTGTACAACGTGTGAAAAGAAAAGTAAAAGACAAATTTTACACACCTTGAAACGTATATATAGTGTATGATACAGGATGTATTTTAATGACTGTACAGTGTTTGAAAATATTGTCGGTCCAAGTTTTATGTATACATATTAGGTTGTATGAACTTTTTCTAGGTACCCATTTTAGAATGGATCGACCTGGCAGTCCAATTCAATTTTTAAATAAAATTCACGCTATGGTGATTTGAACAAATGACGACCGGGCTGTGTGAGTCACTGCGCTCACCGTCTAAGGAATAAGTAAAGTAGAAAGTAAAGTTCCTTTTGCACGCATTGAGGTGTGTTGGTGGGCATATGGTGGCAGCGCCATATTTGATATCCCAATCGACGCTCTAGGAGTTGATCTGTTCAATATCAAGCCAGATGCCATAACTTCCCAAGAAATCTCCTGATACCTATAGGGTGTATTTGTAATGACTGTGCAGTGTTTGAAAATATTGCCGGTCCAAATTTTGTATTCATCCTCTGTAAAGTTCATGTGACATAACAGGTAAATACAAAACTTGGACCGGCAATATATTCAAACATTGCACAGTCATTAAAAATACATCCTGTCTTTGAGGCTGGATCGATATAGGAGCCCACTATAAGGTTTTTAAATTAGTTGCATGTCCTTTACAGATCGTCGCAATCAATCCCAGCATGTTTTTGCTGTTTGCAATTTATTAGGCAATGTTTTTTTTTTGCTTCTACTGGTGTTCCGTGCTTTCCGAATGACCGACGCCCATACCATCGAAATCAACGCAAAGCGGTCTGCTACCCAGTCGTCTGCGGCTGATTACGAACCTTTGACTCGGTGTATCGGGGAATTGTGAGGCCTAGTTGAACTAACACCTAAGCTACAGCCTTGGTTACTGAAAGGTGTAGTTATATTTACTACATTCAGTTTTATATCATCATCATCATCATCATCATCATCATCATCATCATCATCATCATCATCATCATCATCATCAAGTGCCATGTAGAAAGGCTTGTGCGGTCATGGTTCGCCACCTCATACGGTCACCAGAGTCTCGAATCAGGTCAGTGTTCATGTCCCGACCATGCCATGCTGCAAAACCATCCAGGTATTTATCCCCTCCTCTGTTCTCATCAAGCTTGCCAGTTGTCAACAAATGTTCATCATATCCATTTCTCCTGATAACATGTCGAAAAATATTGACTATCTACGTCTAATTTCTCCAAAAAAATCTTGACTGTCTACCTCTAATTTCTCCAATCAGTCTTCGTTTTTCATTTTTCTCTGGAAGGATTGTCTCATTTGATTTTCTTTCCTCCATGGTATTCTTTGCATTTTTCTCAAAAACGACATTTCCACCATGATTAGATGTTTATCAGCTTGTCTGTTACTTGTCCATGTTATACACGCATACAATAATATGGTTTTTATTTAGCACTTCAACACTCTTTTTCTCACTGCAATTGACAACCTTCAGTTTTATATACATATGCTTAATTTTCCGAATATTCGACGACCCTCACCAAACTCGACACTCCACATTGTGACAATAGCTTTGGACGGAGGAGCGCAATTGAGAGGGTATACGCCTTATCCTGGTGAGAGAAAATGCAACCTAAAGATTAAATGTCCTGGCAGGGCAGACAAGGCCATAATCCTTGGTCGAACGAACGAACGAACGAACGAACAAACTTTATTTTCAAAGGGTTAAGAATTGGGCACGCAGGCCCGTCTAACATTCTGCCCTTCTATCACTCTCTTTCATACATTATTTCATTCACACATCATTCAAGGCTAACAGAGTCTAGAATCGAAGCTCCGACAGGAGGACAGTTTGTGCATTACTTTGTTGATCCGGCAGCTTCTGAAGCTTGTCTTGTTCCAATTGTATTAGTGTTTAACTTTCCTCTGGAGTAAACTAGACAGGCCGAGAAAGGTATCATGCTGCATGAGCAAGCAACACGTGGTCTCTACAATTCAGCCCAGGCTTTGAGCTATGGAGAGGTATAATATTTGCTACCGCCATAAGTTGTAGTTGTTGAGCCTTGTTAAAAGCACAATGTAACATACTATCGTATATCAAAACGGTAAGATGTCAGGTCTTAGATTGCAAGGGTAAAAACCATATTATCTTACACATTTATTAAGAAACGGAATTGTCTCCCCTAATTAATACCTCATTAAAACCATTTAGCACTTTACTGAATCTGCTTAGCTGCTACTGACTTCAACTGATTAAGTACTATGAGATGATAAATCGTCTTATTCAAGCTTCCCTTAAATACAGTGGGATTATAAATCAAACTATAGTTAAAATATTACTACGGCAGTTTTCCCTAAGCAACCTCTTTTAATTTGAAATTAATTCAGCTGTAAGATATGTACTAACATTTTTTAAGTCATACCAGGGACGCAACTCTAATTCCATTTTCCACCATCGAATTTTGTTTGGACCAATCCTACTTATTGTTTGGACCAATCCTACTTATTGTTTGGACCAATCCTACTTATTGTTTGGACCAATCCTACTTATTGTTTGGACCAATCCTACTTATTGTTTGGACCAATCCTACTTATTGTTTGGACCAATCCTACTTATTGTTTGGACCAATCCTACTTATTGTTTGGACCAAACCTACTTATTGTTTGCCACATGGGTGTGGACTACGCTTGAACTCAAAGCGAGTCACCGCAAAATTTAAAATAAACAAAGAAAAGAAAACAACAACAACAACAGACTGTTGGGACTCAGTGGCTGGGTAGATCTGTGAGCCCTTGCGAGTAAAGCAAAAAACATGACCACGGCGCCTGCAGATCAGCGTGCTAGACATTACCGCAGCTCCCTCCCACTAAAGTACTAATATTAATGTTGTTCTGTCCTAGGCCCTTATTGGAAGTTGTGGTAGCGCACTTGCCAGTATGCTTATCTGCCGGCTCGATAGTCACATGTCCTTGCGGATTTTTTTCTTCTTCACAATTGGCATTGGCTACAAGGTCGCCCCGGCCAAAAATGGGTACCCGAAAATGTAGAGCAAAGGCGGCAGAGGTAAAACTGACTACACCACCCGTCGCTTGTACTAGCACTATTCACCAACTAGGACTCAAGGCATGTTCACGGATCGTTTACTTCTTTCTGTGTTTTCTACTTGTCAGTAGAGGCGTTTGCCTGAAGCTCTTTCTATTCCAGGGAATTGCTATTTGCATATATTCAATATGGCGGTCTTGGGGAGTCTGAAAATAACCCTGTTGGACCGAGTGAGTGAAAGTACTAATTGGGATCTAAAATGTTAGTTGCATATCGTTTACAGGTCGTCACAGTCAACTCAAACTTTTGCTGTTCGTGATCTCTTGGCAAGTTCACGTTCAGTAGTTTGAATAATTGGGATAGTGCATATTAAAGTAGCAACTGTATGATATTGAAGGGGGTTCAGTAACGACTGGGATAGAGGGTAATAAGGTACCAACTAAATGAAATAGAAGGAGTTAAACAACAAATGGGATTGAGTGGATACATAGACAGAGATAGAAAGGGTTAAATAACAACTGGGATAGAGTGGATTAAAGTAACAACTGAATGAGATAGAAGGGGCTAAAGAAACAGGTGGTATAGAGTGGATTAAAGTAACAACTGAATGAGATAGAAGGGGCTAAAGAAACAGGTGGTATAGAGTGGATTAAAGTAACAACTGAATGAGATAGAAGGGGCTAAAGAAACAGGTGGTATAGAGTGGATTAAAGTAACAACTGAATGAGATAGAAGGGGCTAAAGAAACAGGTGGTATAGAGTGGATTAAAGTAACAACTGAATGAGATAGAAGGGGCTAAAGAAACAGGTGGTATAGAGTGGATTAAAGTAACAACTGAATGAGATAGAAGGGGCTAAAGAACAGGTGGTATAGAGTGGATTAAAGTAACAACTGAATGAGATAGAAGGGGCTAAAGAAACAGGTGGTATAGAGTGGATTAAAGTAACAACTGAATGAGATAGAAGGGGCTAAAGAAACAGGTGGTATAGAGTGGATTAAAGTAACAACTGAATGAGATAGAAGGGGCTAAAGAAACAGGTGGTATAGAGTGGATTAAAGTAACAACTGAATGAGATAGAAGGGGCTAAAGAAACAGGTGGTATAGAGTGGATTAAAGTAACAACTGAATGAGATAGAAGGGGCTAAAGAAACAGGTGGTATAGAGTGGATTAAAGTAACAACTGAATGAGATAGAAGGGGCTAAAGAAAACAGGTGGTATAGAGTGGATTAAAGTAACAACTCAATGAGATAGAAGGGGCTAAAGAGAACAGGTGGTATAGAGTGTATTAAAGTAACAACTCAATGAGATAGAAGGGGCTAAAGAACAGGTGGTATAGAGTGGATTAAAGTAACAACTGAATGAGATAGAAGGGGCTAAAGAAACAGGTGGTATAGAGTGGATTAAAGTAACAACTGAATGAGATAGAAGGGGGCTAAAGAAACAGGTGGTATAGAGTGGATTAAGTAAACTGAATGGAGCTAGCAAGGAGATAAGAAAGGTGGGCTATCTGTGGATAAACAACTCAATGAGATCGAAGGGGACTAAAGAAACAGGTGGTATAGAGTGGATTAAAGTAACAACTGAATGAGAATAGAAGGGGCTAAAGAAACAGGTGGTATAGAGTGGATTAAAGTAACAACTGAATGAGATAGAAGGGCTAAAGAAACAGTGGTATAGAGTGGATTAAAGTAACAACTCAATGAGAAGAAGGGGCTAAAGAAACAGGTGGTATAGAGTGGATTAAAGTAACAACTGAATGAGATAGAAGGGGCTAAAGAAACAGGTGGTATAGAGTGGATTAAAGTAACAACTCAATGAGATAGAAGGGGCTAAAGAAACAGGTGGTATAGAGTGGATAAGGAACAACTGAATGAGATAGAAGGGGCTAAAGAAACAGGTGGTATAGAGTGGATTAAAGTAACAACTGAATGAGATAGAAGGGGCTAAAGAAACAGGTGGTATAGAGTGGATTAAAGTAACAACTCAATGAGATAGAAGGGGCTAAAGAAACAGGTGGTATAGAGTGGATTAAAGTAACAACTCAATGAGATAGAAGGGGCTAAAGAAACAGGTGGTATAGAGTGGATTAAAGTAACAACTGAATGAGATAGAAGGGGCTAAAGAAACAGGTGGTATAGAGTGGATTAAAGTAACAACTGAATGAGATAGAAGGGGCTAAAGAACAGGTGGTATAGCGTGGATTAAAGTAACAACTCAATGAGATAGAAGGGGCTAAAGAAACAGGTGGTATAGAGTGGATTAAAGTAACAACTGAATGAGATAGAAGGGGCTAAAGAAACAGGTGGTATAGAGTGGATTAAAGTAACACTCAATGAGATAGAAGGGGCTAAAGAAACAGGTGGTATAGAGTGGATTAAAGTAACAACTCAATGAGATAGAAGGGGCTAAAGAAACAGGTGGTATAGAGTGGATTAAAGTAACAACTCAATGAGATAGAAGGGGCTAAAGAAACAGGTGGTATAGAGTGGATTAAAGTAACAACTGAATGAGATAGAAGGGGCTAAAGAAACAGGTGGTATAGAGTGGATTAAAGTAACAACTGAATGAGATAGAAGGGGCTAAAGAAACAGGTGGTATAGAGTGGATTAAAGTAACAACTCAATGAGATAGAAGGGGCTAAAGAAACAGGTGGTATAGAGTGGATTAAAGTAACAACTGAATGAGATAGAAGGGGCTAAAGAAACAGGTGGTATAGAGTGGAATTAAAGTAACAACTGAATGAGATAGAAGGGGCTAAAGAAACAGGTGGTATAGAGTGGATTAAAGTAACAACTGAATGAGATAGAAGGGGCTAAAGAAACAGGTGGTATAGAGTGGATTAAAGTACAACTCAATGAGATAGAAGGGGGCTAAAGAAAACAGGTGGTATAGAGTGGATTAAAGTAACAACTGAATGAGATAGAAGGGGCTAAAGAACAGGTGGTATAGAGTGGATTAAAGTAACAACTGAATGAGATAGAAGGGGCTAAAGAAACAGGTGTATAGAGTGGATTAAAGTAAAAACTGAATGAGATAGAAGGGGCTAAAGAAACAGGTGTATAGAGTGGATTAAAGTAACAACTGAATGAGATAGAAGGGGCTAAAGAAACAGGTGGTATAGAGTGGATTAAAGTAACAACTGAATGAGATAGAAGGGGCTAAAGAAACAGGTGGTATAGAGTGGATTAAAGTAAACACTGAATGAGATAGAAGGGGCTAAAGAAACAGGTGGTATAGAGTGGGATTAAAGTACAACTAATGAATGAAGGGGCTAAAAACAGTGATAGAGTATAGTAAGGGGCTAAAGAAACAGGTGGTATAGAGTGGATTAAGTAACACTGAATGAGATAGAAGGGGCTAAAGAACAGGTGGTATAGAGTGGATTAAAGTAACAACTGAATGAGATAGAAGGGGCTAAAGAAACAGGTGGTATAGAGTGGATTAAAGTAACAACTGAATGAGATAGAAGGGGCTAAAGAAACAGGTGGTATAGAGTGGATTAAAGTAACAACTGAATGAGATAGAAGGGGCTAAAGAAACAGGTGGTATAGAGTGGATTAAAGTAACAACTGAATGAGATAGAAGGGGCTAAAGAAACGGTGGTATAGAGTGGATTTAAAGTAACAACTGATGATAGAAGGGGCTAAAGAAAAGGTGGTATAGAGTGGATTAAAGTAACAACTGAATGAGATAGAAGGGGCTAAAGAAACAGGTGGTATAGAGTGGATTAAAGTAACAACTGAATGAGATAGAAGGGGCTAAAGAAACAGGTGGTATAGAGTGGATTAAAGTAACAACTGAATGAGATAGAAGGGGCTAAAGAAACAGGTGGTATAGAGTGGATTAAAGTAAACACTGAATGAGATAGAAGGGGCTAAAGAAACAGGTGGTATAGAGTGGATTAAAGTAACAACTGAATGAGATAGAAGGGGCTAAAGAAACAGGTGGTATAGAGTGGATTAAAGTAACACTGAATGAGATAGAAGGGGCTAAAGAAACAGGTGGTATAGAGTGGATTAAAGTAACACTGAATGAGATAGAAGGGGCTAAAGAAACAGGTGTATAGAGTGGATTAAAGTAACAACTGAATGAGATAGAAGGGGCTAAAGAAACAGGTGGTATAGAGTGGATTAAAGTAACAACTGAATGAGATAGAAGGGGCTAAAGAAACAGGTGGTATAGAGTGGATTAAAGTAAACAACTGAATGAGATAGAAGGGCTAAAGAAACAGGTGGTATAGAGTGGATTAAAGTAACAACTGAATGAGATAGAAGGGGCTAAAGAAACAGGGTATAGAGTGGATTAAAGTAACAACTGAATGAGATAGAAGGGGCTAAAGAAACAGGTGTATAGAGTGGATTAAAGTAACAACTGAATGAGATAGAAGGGGCTAAAGAAACAGGTGGTATAGAGTGGATTAAAGTAACAACTCATGAGATAGAAGGGGCTAAAGAAACAGGTGGTATAGAGTGGATTAAAGTAACAACTGAATGAGATAGAAGGGGCTAAGAAACAGGTGGTATAGAGTGGATTAAAGTAACAACTGAATGGATAGAAGGGGCTAAAGAAACAGGTGGTATAGAGTGGATTAAGTAACAACTCAATGAGATAGAAGGGGCTAAAGAAACAGGTGGTATAGAGTGGATTAAAGTAACAACTCAATGAGATAGAAGGGGCTAAAGAAACAGGTGGTATAGAGTGGATTAAAGTAACAACTGAATGAGATAGAAGGGGCTAAAGAAACAGGTGGTATAGAGTGGATTAAAGTAACAACTGAATGAGATAGAAGGGGCTAAAGAAACAGGTGGTATAGAGTGGATTAAAGTAACAACTCAATGAGATAGAAGGGGCTAAAGAAACAGGTGGTATAGAGTGGATTAAAGTAACAACTGAATGAGATAGAAGGGGCTAAAGAAACAGGTGGTATAGAGTGGATTAAAGTAACAACTCAATGAGATAGAAGGGGCTAAAGAAACAGGTGGTATAGAGTGGATTAAAGTAACACTCAATGAGATAGAAGGGGCTAAAGAAACAGGTGTATAGAGTGGATAAAGTAACACTCAATGAGATAGAAGGGGCTAAGAAACAGTGGTATAGAGTGGATTAAAGTACAACTGAATGAGATAGAAGGGCTAAAGAAACAGGTGGTATAGAGTGGATTAAAGTAACAACTGAATGAGATAGAAGGGGCTAAAGAACAGGTGGTATAGAGTGGATTAAAGTAACAACTCAATGAGATAGAAGGGGCTAAAGAACAGGTGGTATAGAGTGGATAAAGTAACAACTGAATGAGATAGAGGGGCTAAAGAAACAGGTGGTTATAGAGTGGATTAAAGTAACACTGAATGAGATAGAAGGGCTAAAGAAACCAGGTGGTATAGAGTGGATTCAAGTAACAACTGAATGAGATAGAAGGGGCTAAAGAAACAGGTGGTATAGAGTGGATTAAAGTAACAACTCATGAGATAGAAGGGGCTAAAGAAACAGGTGGTATAGAGTGGATTAAAGTAACAACTGAATGAGATAGAAGGGGCTAAAGAACAGGTGGTATAGAGTGGATTAAAGTAACACTGAATGAGATAGAAGGGGCTAAAGAAACAGGTGGTATAGAGTGGATTAAAGTAAACACTGAATGAGATAGAAGGGGCTAAAGAAACAGGTGGTATAGAGTGGATTAAAGTAACAACTGAATGAGATAGAAGGGGCTAAAGAAACAGGTGGTATAGAGTGGATTAAAGTAACAACTGAATGAGATAGAAAGGGGCTAAAGAAACAGTGGTATAGAGTGGTGATTAAAGTAAACAACTGAATGAGATAGAAGGGGCTAAAGAAACAGGTGGTATAGAGTGGATTAAAGTAACAACTGAATGAGATAGAAGGGCTAAAGAAACAGGTGGTATAGAGTGGATTAAAGTAACAACTGAATGAGATAGAAGGGGCTAAAGAAAACAGGTGGTATAGAGTGGATTAAAGTAAACACTGAATGAGATAGAAGGGGCTAAAGAAACAGGTGGTATAGAGTGGATTAAAGTAACAACTGAATGAGATAGAAGG
>JACEFZ010023392.1:97500-415000 GCA_014155875.1 Cepaea nemoralis
GGTGAAAGGGACCCGAGTCAAGAGAAAATTTGCGTAAACAGCGAATATGATTTTCAACTCAACACTTGTTTTTCTCCTAAAACAATCTTGGACAAGGAAGTAATCATATTAATTATACAGTAAATGATATTCTGACGTAACCAGGTAACGCGAAAAGTGGGCTTAGAAAACTTCGGACTTACAAGGTAGATTGGGGTCACCCACAACACTCTCTCTAACAGTACTAGATTTGGTTGTAACAGACGGACAATTCGCTAGACCAAATAAGGTCGAGAACGTCAGCTGGAAGAAAGTAAGATTCAGCTGTAAGTATTGTGTACAAGGGGAAATTACCAAGAAATATACCGAGAACAGATTTCATACGTGACTTATGTGGTGCTTGGGTATAGTTCTTCTGGTTGTGATACTTTTTCAATTGTATGTTGATTATGGATGTGATTACACAGGGGAGATGTTGTATGTTGATTGTAAATGTGATTACAGATGGGAGATGCGGTAGTTCATTGCCTAGACACCTGCCTGTCAGCCCACGGGTGACGAGTTAAAATCACCCTGAGTCGGATCTTTCCAATTGCCCAGGGCTACTAGGTGGGCCCAGCCTAGGATAGGTACGAGGAAATATCTTGGGAAGAGAAGGTGGCCCGTGTGATGTTGACCACATTATCCCTAGAATATCGATTGGTATGTAACTATATAGATCTGACACCTTATGCTCAATATGGCGTAAAGCGGAGCTGAGTGGTCTCGAGATATGGTGTCGCCTCGAGTGCTGGAGGGCCCGAGTGGTTAGGCCGGGATGTTTTTCACGTGGATTTGTAGTAACAAAATTTCCCCTGGTCTCTGGATAGTGAGATCGGACGCCCGTGTGTATTGTTGCGCACGTAAAAAAAATCCCTTGGCAGTTGGAAATCGAAAAAGAGTAGCCTAACAGCGCTGCCCGGGCAAAATATCGTGTTAAAGAATATAACCAAAGTATTTCAGGATCCTCGCCGGTGCTACGGAGTTCGTACACTGAGCTGAGATTCTCCAGACTTCAGACACCCGTGTGCCGTGATGTTGATCCGTTGACTAAACTAAACTAAAACTGGTGTAAAGCGTGCAAATGGGTCCTTTAGTAATTTTACTTACTTATAACTACAGACGATGGGACTTAGAATTGTATTTGCAAGAACACAGTTACATCAAACACAGTTATATTGATTCAAAATGTCTTTATTGGGAAAACAGAAAAGCGAAATTATTTAATAGATGTGTCAATCATTAATATATTCCTCCATATTGTTTATAAAGGCAACTATTTTGTCGTGCCTGATGGCATCTATACAAACACTCAGCTTCATGTAATTAAGTTTCCCCATTTCATGCTAATAGTGCTTTCTCTGTTCTTACACAGGTTGCCGTGTGGTGGGGTCATCATATCTATCCACATCTTTCTGTTTCGGTTACTGCCAATAATTTCTTAAACAGATCTTCTTCCATGCCACGATGTCAAACTGTGCAGCATCTTTTCTCTTGGTTTTCACCTGCTTCTCTTCCCCTGAAACTTTCCTGTTGTCAAGGCATTCCAATTCCAATTCCAATTTTCAAAAACAAAAATACCAAATTCGACCTCGTCTAACCCGCTTCATCAGCTGTGGTTATTGTTGAGGAATCGTGGTTTTTGTGGGTTTATTTACCCTAATTCTTGTCTTGTAAGTCCTATCTCGGACTGGTTATGTAGCGTTTGTGTCTGTGACGTCAGCAGTGGGATCGGTCGGCGGCTGTCCTTTGTGCATGTTTCCTCTTGTGGTTTTCTTTGTTGGTATAGGCTCCTGGCTCGTCTGGCTGAAGTCCTTATAGGGACTTTTCGTAATCCCACTCCAGCTGGGGGATCGGTCAGCGGCTGTCCTTTGTGCATGTTTCCTCTTATTTTCTTTGTTGGTGCAGACTCCTGGCTTGAGTGGTTGCAGTCCTTAAAAGGACTTTTTATTTGGACTCTTTGTCTCCTTTTTTGTGTATTTTCTGTATGAGCTTTTCGACATTTAAATTTTCCTCCTTGCGCCTGTTTTCACTTTCGAGTTTGAGTTTCTGTTGCCTTTCGATTTTTTCCTCCGCTCTCAGCCATAGTATTCTCTATGTAGTACGAGTGTATAGGGTCATACTCAGGTTCATACCATACATCCTGGGTAGTCTACCGGTCTCCTGAGTTTCTTGGGTTTCTTCTTTTCTCTTTCATCCCAACACCTTTTGAATTCCTTGTATCTGAGTGCCTCCACTCTTGCATTCATGCTCCAGTTTTGCCCCTTATCGAGACCTGCCTAAAGAGTGTCGACCGTCATCTTCTGACACGAGTTATCAGTTTTTGTTGTTGTTGTAAGTTATCTTCTCTAAAGAATATTTCATTACGCTTTTTAACCTGTCCACCGTGTTCTCATACTTCTTCTATAAAAGTACACCGCTGCAGTGTCACCTAACAATAATCTGCTGATTACCCATTAGTCACTTCCATACATCATTAGTGACTCAATGTGGCTCTTAAGAACATTTTATTGCACACCTCGATTGACGTAGAATATTCTTCATGTTGTGAAAAGCTGCCACAGTTTGGTCTAGTCAACATTTACTTTACTTGAGACATCTTCTATCTGCTGTTATCAAAGTACCCAAATATTTGAACATATTGCTTCAAAAAATCTCCATATATTTTGATGCTGCACTTGAGAAGGATTTTCCCCCCTGTGTTATCATTATCTCTGTAATTTTGTTATTTAAACAAAGACCTCTTTTCTGACTTTCTATTGCAATTGTGTCTATCATTTCTTGCAATAATTTCTCGAAATCCTGCTAGCCACCATTACCTACCACACAGAATCATCGGTTCCCAAATTTAAGCGTTTCTACAGCTAACCTTTCCAGGGAACGATGTAATGAAACGAATACACAACCGACTTAACACAGCAGTAAACCAAACAATCTTTGCTGTTGATTCAATGATCAAATTTAAAACCGCACCAATGCCTACTCCATCTGTGAAAGAACAACTGTCTCTGTACACCAAATCAAACAATTTGTAAATTTTAGTGGGAGTGCCAAGCAAATTACACATGTAGAACGGAAAGACAATTAGAAAATCGAGTAACCGAACATATACCAGTGTGGGTGGAAATGAGATTTAATCAGTCTTCAGAAATCCCTTTGCCGCAAACAGGTTATAAAACACCCTCCTCGGCGATTGCTCGAGAACTCATAAACTACGATTATAAAGTTAGCACAGAAAAAGCGTTTCGTATACAGCGTTCCACCAATATTAAACGATTGTTCAAAATCTGTGAGGCCTTTAGCAATTTTGCGATCCCAGAAAGATTTGGTTTAAATTAGAGATTACCGTGGAGATATCAAACGATACACATTTGAATAATAAATATGATTATATGCATTACGTATTTCATCCAAAGTATAATTCATTTATACACTCATATGGTAATTAACAACATAAACGTGACAAGATGAAGCTAAATATACCTGACAATAAAAGGTGCAACATATTGTTTGCGGCTTCTGTGTTTAAATTCACTAAGGGAATACACTGTTTTGAATATAAACATGTAGTCAGTGTGAATGTGCAACTAATTTCCTGGGCTTCGCCATGTCCATAGGAGTCCAGGGTGGTGCCTAATTTCCGTGTATCCTATTGTGTTGATTTGTTTGGTTATTTCGGGATTTGAATTATCCGGGGTTTGTTTCCGGATCCGGTCAGGGTTATGCACTACTGACGAGCTCAAAGCGAGGGCGAAACTCGAGTATAGTGCTTCCATATTGACGTGGATAGGCCTTAGGTTCATACCAGAATACGATCAGCGTTGCCAGGAGTGGGTTGTGCTCAATATTTAAAATTCAAATCCCGAAATAACCAAATAAATCAATTTGATTATTGCTCATTGGATTTAAGAGGCCCGGTGTTCCTTGCCAGTGAGAAGTCATGATCGTTTCGGGTCCACATCGATTGACGGACGTCAGTCGCGGCGATTGGGCAATCTTGAGCATAACCTACGATGGGTGACGTTGTAATATTCTATTATGATAATTTGGCTGTGTGTCCAACGTGTGCCGCGTGGTTACACACCCGCTTCACACGCCGGTGATCCGGGGCTTGTTTCCGGATCCGGTCAGGGATATGCACTACTGACGAGCTCAAACGAGGGCGAAACTCTAGTATAGTGCTTCCATATTGAAGTGGATAGGCCTTAGGTTCATACCAGAATATCCTATTGTGTGTCCATGCTGGTTAAAACAGTGTCTCTCAACTTTGCACAACAATCATCTAATATTATAATTATTTCAATGTGTTTACAATATGCTATAGCCAGATTAAGTTGTTTGTGAACATTATGACGTTCTTCTTCTGTACTTTTATGGTTGGTGACAGCAATTGACACTTTCATAAAGAAATGTTTATTTCTTTTCATAATCCGACATGTCTAGACAGCAGCGTGAATTGTCTGTAGAACAGGACGATTTGTTTTATCTTGTCTGTTGGTCCTGGATATTCCTTTCAACGTCGCTCGCCGCTTCCAGCAAGCGAGACAGGAATCAGATCAACCTGATCAGATTAGTGCGTCTGTGAGAGCAGACAGCAGGGACAGTTCCACGGTCGACAGCAATGTAAACACGACCGCCGCATCTTGTCTTCTGTACCCTCAGCCGGACTAGACTGACTAGAAGAACTACAATACATTTGGGTCAAAAATAAAGAAGGTAAGTAACGCACACAACAAAGTTAAATTTAGATACAGAAGCAGAGTGCCACCACAAAAATATTTCACCACCTGGAGTATCATTTTCATGTCTTTACATTCTTCTGCGCCTCAGAACAGGACACAATAGATTACGCAACCACATGTATACAAAATTCAAGATTGGTGACTCAGCCATGTGCACATGTGGTTTGGCGTCGCAGACAGCAGAGCACATACTCCAGGATTGCCCAAACTACAACATATCCAGGCGAACCTTCTGGCCTAGAGAGACAACAGTGGAAGATAAACTCTATGGACCGCTGAATGAACTAAAAAAGACTGTTAGATTCATACAAGAGACAACATTGCAGTTATAAACATATTTTAGGCGAAGGAAAGAAGAAGAAGAAGAATGTCTTTACATGCAGGTCAGTGTGGAAGAATGGATAAGAGCTCCCGTTCTTTAACATCCAGTGCGCTGATTCCGAGGTTCAGGGTTCAATTCTTACACCGGTCATTTGGACCAAATTGTTGACTTATCGTTCTTGACTTGGGGACATACATTACAAGTACTTTAGAAGTGGGAGTGGATTCACTTGTGATGTCGAGGGACACTGGTAATAGGGAAAGCTAATCCATACGCGAAAATCAGTCCAGTGAACTAGAGGAAGTAGCACAAGTATGAACTACGCTTGATTTCAAAGCGAGTGAACGCAACCCAACATACAAGAATGTTTTCCTATTTCCCGGTAACATGATTTTTGATGATTCGGTGGTAAGGGATGATTGTATGAGACGTTTCCACCATAGCGCTTACTTCCGCGTACCACTTATCTAGTTTGTTTACCACAGCCTGCATTTCACTAAATCATCATCATCATCATCATCATCATCATCATCATCATCATCATCATCATCATCATCATCATCATCATCATCATCATCATCATCATCATCATCATCATCATCATCATCGTCGTCGTCGTCATCATCATCATCATCATCATCATCATCATCATCATCATCATCATCATCACCACCACCACCTCCACCACTACCATCACCACCATCACCACCATCACCACCACTACCACCATCATCATCATCATCATCATCACCACCACCACCACCACCACCACCACCACCACCACTACAACCATCATCATCATCATCAGCATCATCATCATCATCATCATCTTTCACTTTTGCCGTTTTTGTGTCGTGGGGAGGAATAATTTACATTCCAGCGCCCGATGGGTGGCACTGGATAGTGTCATTCCGTGTGATTGTAGAATGTTTTTGATGTCGCAAATCCATTTTCTTCTTGGACGTCCTCTTGCTCTCGTCGCAGATGATCTTTGATGTGGGGGACAGTACTAGTAGTTGATGATGTTGCATTCTAACGAGATGACCAAACCATTTGATCTTCTGTCGTTTGATAAATGTGGCACAAGGTGTTGATCCCACTTTCTGTCTGATAACAACATTTCCTACTCGGTCTCGGATTGTTCAGTTGGTAGCTCTCCTCAGGCATCTCATCTCACAGTTGTTGATTTTGCGAAAGTGTAATTTGGATAATGTCCAAGTTTGAGATTGGTAGCATAGGGTTGGTGTGAATATCCTGTTTATTATCTGTCGATTTGTGGACATAGGTATGTTTGGATGTCTCAGTAAGGGTGATAGTTGATATGTAAGTGCACTTGCTTTTCGACATCTGATTTCGATTTCTCTTTCCAATCTGCCATCTTCTGTGATCATACTTCCAAGATATTTTGAATTCTTTAACTTGTTTCAGAGATTGCATTACTTCGGTTTTGGCTGTATTTTTACTCATATTGTATCTGCTGCATGTTGAACTCAGATTATTAATATGATTTTGCTGTCTGCCATCGTCGCTATAAAACAGGCACTGTCGTCTGCTAATAGAAGTTCATTTATTTCCTGTGGACAGTTGTTTCATCTGAAGTAAAGAGTAATAAATTTTCTAAATCTGCTGTGTCAAGGCTTGCTTCTTTGGATATTCTGTCACTAAATTAAAAAAAAAATTAAGTTGCATGTCCTTCACAGGACGTATCAGTCAACCCCAGCATTTTCGCTGTTCGGGATTCCTGGGCAAATTTTACTATCAGTAGTTTGCCATTTCTTTCTGAACGACCGGCTCCTACACCCTTTTCGAAAAAACCAGCACCGCTGTGTTTCGAACCCGGGTACACGGGCTCACAAACCGCGTTCTCAAGCCCTTAGCCACAGAGACGGCTGTCACTAAATATTGCGCCATATGTCTCCCCTGTTAGTATACGAGGATATCGTCAGCACGTGGAAATGTGGTTTCTGAGGAAAATTAAAAGAATACCATGGGCAGACAGAAAAACCAATGTACAAGCCCTTCAAGAAACACATGAAAATCGTAAACTGATTAGAGTCATTAGACGTAGACAGTAAATATTTGTTGGGCATATAATAAGAAGAAATGACTTGGGGAACTTGGTAACGACTGGCAAGATCGAAGGGAAGAGACAAAGGGGAAGACCGAAGAGTAAATACCTGGATGGCTTGGCCACGTGGCATGGTCGAGACAGAAACACGGAGCTAATCCACGACTCTGGTGATCGATTGAGATGTCAAAACATGACCGACCACGCTTATTGGCATGGTACATGATGGATGGATGCCTCTAATGCCGCAACCCCCACGCTTCCCCCCGCCACCACTGCTTACCCATCCCCGCACACACACACGCACACAGACACACACACAAACACAGACACAGACACACACACACACGGAGACACACACACACACGGAGACACACACACACACACATATATATATGTATATATATATATATATATATATATATATATATATATATATATATATATGAGAGAGAGAGAGAAAGAGAGAGAGAGAGAGAGAGAGAGAGAGAGAGAGAGAGAGAGAGAGAGAGAGAGAGAGAGAGAGAGAGAGAGAGAGAGAGAGAGGTAGAAGAGTAAAAGAAACTGAACCAGAAACGTCCACTAAACGTGCAAATAGTTTTACGGTCTAGCCAGCTAACAGCTACGAGATGAACCGCTACTATGCTGTAAACAAGACACGTCCCCGCAGATAACATATTTGAATAGTTAATTGAGACAATCGTATTAACATATGTTTACATTGCTAATGTTTGGTAGTTTTTTTCCGCACATCTCCCATGTGTAAAGGCGTTACTCTCCCATTCCATCGCCAAGCAAACTGTAAATACTACCAGGTGTGTAGACACTTCTCATTCGCATCCCCAGATTCTAAATGACTGAATAGGTCGGCATCATATTTGCATGTGTAATGGGACAATCATAGCATTCGTAAACAAACATGTCTGCCGTGTGTGTTCGCGTATGTGAGTATGTGAGCCAAATGTCGGGAGTTATGGTATTCACATGACAGGGAGTTTGGTAGTCAAATGACGGAGAGTGTTACCGATGCTAGTAATGGAATCAAAGATTGCTAACACTGCAACATTCCATGCATGTCTACAGAGTCGGCCAAGGTGGATTGGCGTGAGAGTGGCTACCTAATCTCATATTATCTTGTACCCCTTGTACCTTGAGGTGTCGTGGAGAAGCATAAACAACGGGAGAGTGCCCGTTTATGGGCTTCATGTATCAATATTCCCTCTACCCGTCATTTACGTGGTCGGTCTCTTCATCTGCTTCTGTTTGCTCTCTACATCACTACATTTTGTGGTTTACTGTTGGTTTGTAATCTAGTTATATGGCCAAACCATTTAACCTGTTGTTTTCTGATAAAATCTAGCGCTGCTATAACCCCAACTTTAGTCATGATTTCTTCATTTCTGGATTTTTCTCTTCTTGATACATTGAGTATTCTTCTCAGGAATTTCATTTTTGTTGTTGTGATTTTTATTGTCTGTCATTGTCCAGGTTTGTCATTGGTAGCATAGAAATGGTAGCAAGATTGTGTTGTAGAGTGCTTTCTTAGTAACTATTGATACGTGTTTGTTCATTAGTATTGGTGCATATTTCCATTCAGTTGGTTTGCGTTTATTACATCTATGTTCGATGTCGTCTTCTTATTTGCCATGTGATGATATTATACTTTCTAAGTAATTGAAGCTCTTTACTTGTTTCAGGGGATGCTCTTTTAGATGAATCTGTGTTGTATTTTCTTCTTTGGTTATAGTCATTACCTCTGTTTTACTTGTGGTATTTTTCATGTTATGTTCTTTACACACTTCATTTAGACTATTCATGTGGCTACCCAATCCCGTAGACAACTTCAACTGCAAAATCCACAAAACCATGATCAAGTCTAGAAGGGGCGTGGCGTGAATAGGTTGAGAGCTGATGCTCCAGTTGGGGAGGAAGAGCAGCAGCAGCAGGAGAAGACACATGTAAGAGGACTGGGGATTATCGAGTGACCTGAGTCAAGGACAATGTGGCTATCACTACAGAAGAAAACTGGGACTTTTGAGCTCACATACTACAGAAAAAGCCGGCCCTGTGTTCAAAACACAGATGCTGGTGATTTGGCAGCAGATCGCCTTGCGTTGGGTTTCATACAATGGCATGACTGCAGTTCATTCAGAATGCAATGACAAACTACTGAACGTAAACTTGCCAAGGAATTACGAACAGTAAAATTAATGTTGGTGTTAAATGCAACGTCATGGAAAGGATATGCAACTAACTGCAGAAAAATTCTTAGAATATCGTGGCACAAGAAGAACAACACACACTGACATTCTGCAAGATCTGAACATGGAAGAAAACTGACTCATATCATGTCTAGGACATCTTTGGCCATGTTACACTTCACAGTGGCTAGGACAGAACACAGTGGCTAAGACAGAACACAGTGGCTAGGACAGAACACAGTGGCTAGGACAGAACACAGTGGCTAGGACAGAACACAGTGGCTAGGACAGAACACAGTGGCTAGGACAGAACACAGTGGCTAGGACAGAACACAGTGGCTAAGACAGAACACAGTGGCTAGGACAGAACACAGTGGCTAGGACAGAACACAGTGGCTAGGACAGAACACAGTGGCTAGGACAGAACACAGTGGCTAGGACAGAACACAGTGGCTAAGACAGAACACAGTGGCTAGGACAGAACACAGTGGCTAGGACAGAACACAGTGGCTAGGACAGAACACAGTGGCTAGGACAGAACACAGTGGCTAGGTCAGAACACAGTGACTAAGACAGAACACAGTGGCTAGGACAGAACACAGTGGCTAGTACAGAACACAGTGGCTAGGACAGAACACAGTGGCTAGGACAGAACACAGTGGCTAGGACAGAACACAGTGGCTAGGACAGAACACAGTGGCTAGGACAGAACAGTGTTGGAAGGCACATTTTCTGGAAGAAGCGGCAGAGATCGATCAGCATGAAGACGGACAGAGAACATTGCTGACACTTTGGGCATGAGGGTGCTTGAGGCGGGAGTAGACCGGTAAAATGTTGGTCACAGAACATTGCTGACACTTTGGGCATGAGGGTCCTTGAGGCGGGAGTAGACAGTAAGAAGATGGACACAGAACATTGCTGACACTTTGGGCACGAGGGTGCATGAGGCGGAAGTTGACAGTAAGAATATGGACACAGAACATTGCTGACACTTTGGGCACGAGGGTGCATGAGGCGGAAGTAGACAGTAAGAATATGGACACAGAACATTGCTGACACTTTGGGCACGAGTGTGCATGAGGCGGAAGTAGACAGTAAGAATATGGACACAGAACATTGCTGACACTTTGGGCACGAGGGTGCATGAGGCGGAAGTAGACAGTAAGAATATGGACACAGAACATTGCTGACACTTTGGGCACGAGTGTGCATGAGGCGGAAGTAGACAGTAAGAATATGGACACAGACCACTGCTGACACTTTGGGCACGAGGGTGCATGAGGCGGAAGTAGACAGTAAGAATATGGACACAGAACATTGCAGAGACATTGGGCATGACAGTGTATGAGACAGGAGAGATGGCCAGTGATCTAGATGAGAGCGACGTTCTGTAAAGGACCCGCTGCATGATAATGATGATGATGATGATGATGATGATGATGATGATGATGATGATGATGATGATGATGATGATGATGATGATGATGATGTAATCAGAGACAACGCAAATATTTTGTCTACAAATTGAACGAAAAACAGGACCAAACCAGAAAACAAAAAAGACGCTAACAAAGAATAAATGCTTAAAAAACAATTATATCATCATCATTACCACCTTCATCATAATTATTGTCTTCATCATCATCACCATCATCATCATTATCATCATCTTCATGTGCGCTGGCAACTGGCGATGGCGTTCATGCATCTCCACAAATCTCGGTCCTTGATGTTCTGGATCAATTATGTTGATGATATTCTCCCAACCCACCGTCTCAGTCGTTCCAGCATCATTTCTCTCTGTCTGCCTCTGCCGCCTGTGCCGCTGATATTCCCAGCCCTCACGATGTTTTCTAACGTCTGTCAGCTCATTACACGACCCTGGAGATAAACATGACCCATTGGATAGGGGAGATCTCTCTCTTAAACTTCCGATGTGATGATGCCGAAGTATTCAACCCATACAACAGTCAGTTGGACTAAAATGTGGACTTCTAGTCCTTGACTTAGGGACGTAAATTACACGTACTTCAGAAGTCCGAGTGGATTCTGCTGAGATGGCGGGGAATACTAGTAATAGGGAAAGCTAATCCACACACAAAAATCAGTCCAGTGCTCGGACTAAGAAGTGGTAGCACAAGTATGGACTACGGTGGAGTTTAAAGCGAGCGAAGGACAAGTAGATTTTATGACCAAAGAACACCGTTTGTCTTTTTCGAATATTGATATATATAATATTCTACTTTCATTTGCCTTTCACAGACACACTATGTTAGTTACTCTGCCAGTCCAAGGTATTCGTAACATACGTCTCAGAAAGCACATCTCCGTGACAAACCATAACTTAAAATACTAAAAACCCGCTTCCTATTTCATTTATTAAGTGCATTCTTGACGCCTCCTCGCATTTTTCAGGTTCTCTTTTTCATTTCTGGAGTCAGACGCATGACACTAGACGTCTTGAAAATAAATTGTCTACGCCTTCTTTGGTAAAAACATATCATCTACCTTAAGTCTACCTTGTAAGTTAGTGACACGAGTTGAAACAACGCCCTGGATTCTGCCTCGCATTGCCTGTGTAGCGTGTCCTCGTTGATCTTATGCATTCATTACCATTTGGAAATGTCAAAAAGAGAATATCTCCGCATTGCGTCTTCTGTTCTTAAGTAAACGTATGAATAGATTTAGATCCCACAGCTGGTCCAAGAATAGACACGTGTTCCGCAATAATGTATGCCTACGTACAATTAATTAGCTTTAGGGAGCCCCGGTAGCGTAGTGGCTAATCGTTCGCCTGCCGTAACGGTGGTCTTGGGTTCGGACCCATCAGAGCAATTTCGAACTTTATAATAATTGACCTGAAGTCCACCCAACATAAATTGGTACCAGGAAGTGTCTTCGGAAGGGAAGGCGACAGGAGTGATCCGACCACATCACGAGCCGTTTGCCGTTTGTCTATGCAATCTTCCATTTGCCCAGTAAGCCTTAGGCGTGAAAAGGAGACCTTTGCTTTACTGATATTCAGCTGCTATTAGAAGTTACCATTTACTTTACTGACTTAATTCAGCCTTCATTATAAGTTATACTTTACTGACTTAATTCAGCCTTCATTAAAAGTTATACTTTACTGACTTACATTCAGCCTTCATTATAAGTTATACTTTATTGACTTACATTCTGACTTCATTATAAGCTATACTTTACTGACTTACATTCAGCCTTCATTATAAGTTATACTTTACTGACTTACATTCAGCCTTCTTTATAAGTGATACTGTACTGACTTACATGCAGCTGCTAGTGGAAGTTATCATCTAGTACTGGAGCCGCGGCAGCCCAGCCAGCATTAGCCGGGGCAGGGCAGCGGTTAGTACCGTCCTCGGTGCTCATGTGTTCGAGCAATTTTCATGCGGAACGTTAACTCTCCATGGACTTGGGTTCCCAAGGGAACACGGACTAGAATGTGTGCATCACATTTTATGGGAAGTGAAGGTGGCCGGTTTGGTATTGACATCACCCTTTGAGTTTTGATTGGTCAACAAATATGGAGTCAGCACCGCATACCCAAAATACACCACCACCTGAAAAGGGGGTTTCTTACTTGTCTATTTTAGCCTGTAAATTCAGCTTTTATCAGAAGTAATCTTCTATTATAAAACCGTGATGACACAGTGGTTAGTTCACTTTCCTGCTAAAACAGTGGTTCGGGTTCAGTCCCTAGCAGATGCAGGATTATTTTTTTTGCCGACTAATACGGTTCCGGAGTCGTCACAACATGAGTACTATACTGTTTTTTTTTAAAATTTAAATAATAGTCTGGGAACTGTCTGGAAAGGTAAGGCGACGAAAAAGGGAACTGTCCACACACTTCATATCACATGACCTAGTATACAAGGAAGATTTTAAAAGATCGAAATTATTGCACCAGGTTTTATCCCATGTAGCTCGGTACCTCCGCAGATCGGCTAACCGCTTTCTGACAGCGTTATCCAGAGCTCGAATTCTGTAGTTCCGGTGACAACGACAAGATGTCTCAAAAAAAAAAAAAAAACTGGACTGTTGAACCGAATTACTAACCTCGAAAACAAACACACCACATTCTGAGAGCTAGGCTGGCGGCTGGACCACTCCCTGAGGAGATCCCCAAGGCTGAAATATTTGAAGATCTGACACTTCCCACCTAACGACAGTACCTCCTATAGGACAACCTTTAGCTTAATTTATATGTAATGTTGGAAACACCATTCTCCAGAGATGCAAATATTCTTTAGTTTGCTGCATATGTTCCATTCCGACATGTTGCCTTTAGTTGCCATATACTATACGCCACACCGTTTCATACACCACTGAGAGGGACTTGTTTTCTTTAGTTGCCATATACTATACGCTACACCGTTTCATACATCACTGAGAGGGACCTGGTTTCTTTAGTTGCCATATACTATACGCTACACCGTTTCATACATCACTGAGCGGAATGCCTTTTGTAAGATAACAAACAAATTAATTATCTCAGGCAAACCGGGTTCACGTGTTTAAGTTAAATTATATTCTTGTGTTTATTTTGTAATGTTTCCATAGATGGAAAAGCAAAGAGTTGTTAGTAATGCCTCTATTTCTATATTTACTCGTGATAGCACTACCATTATACAATAATAATAATAATAATAATAATAATAATAATAATAATAATAAATATATTATAACAATAAATATTTGTGTTCTTTTCTGGAATATTGCCAAATTCAGTAACTTATATGCAGGTGTGCAACAAATGAGAATAAAATGTATGTCTACATTTCCAAGACTTAAGAACATAAGAATGATAACACGAAGATTTAGGGGCGACATTCAGTTATTACCACGCCTACCTGCGGCATTGCAGTTGTATTGTAGACAAAAGAAAACAAAATGGTGACAGCAAAGAAAGATAAATGCACTTATAAAATCTAATTTTAGTGCCCTGGGTGGTCTGATGCCTGTGTGTACACGTGAACATTCTGAAATGTTGTCTAATTTAGATTACGCTCATTTTTAGATTTACAAAACAAATGGTTAGCCCACAAAAGTGAGGTAGGCTGTTTCCTGTAATAGATCAAACAAGGCTCTTAACACAATGCACGAAAACTGAGTTCGCTTTTTTTAGTTTAGAAAAATAAACATTATGTTTATTGTCTGTTATGTGTTTGAGTCAGGTCGGCACAGTGACTAGCACTCTGGCCCGTAAGCCTAGTGTTCACGCTTTTAAATCCCCACCGCGGCAGATTTCTAAAAATTTTAGACTAAAATGGACACGTCCTCCAGACCTACCCAGTCTAAAATAAGTCAGTAATGGACCCCTTTTCAAGCCTTGAACGCCCTGGGTATATGGTGCTAGATTCATATTTTTAACGATCAATCAGCACTCGGCGAGTGACATGATCAATCACATTCCGTCTTTTTTTCCCAAAACATTTCCTGATAGCAAATTTAGTCTGGGTTGACCTAAGAGCCCAAGCGCATTTTAAAAATCCACCACCATACTATGGATTCGAACTCAAGACCACGGGCCGGCAGGCGAGCGTCTAAGTCTAAACTATGTACCGGGAAATTACAGGCGGGCGTGATATCGAGTACGTAGCTTATCGAGCACTGATAGATCTTTACACACATAGAGCTATAGTCTGTCCGGAAATTAATGCCGTCATTCACGATCAATTATTTTGAAAACTGTCTCTTGCATCGTTATGAAATTTTTCCTGCCGTCTTATATTTACCCCCACCCAAGGAATATGTCTTTGATAGGTCCAAAGCAACTTAAATCATCGAAAGCGGCGACATTTCTTTGATGTTTTGGGGAAAATGTAGTGAATTCACGCTAACCAACATGTCTTACAGTAAACCACGTTATTTCTGGTAAGGACACAAGTACAAGGCGTAGACAGATTCGTAAGGGAGTGGGTGCAATAAAAAAGTAACTTAAAAGTCGACAGGGTCGACTGCATTGCACCGGGTTTTTATCCCATATGGGTCAGTCTCTTTCCACAGGGCGGAAAGCGTCGCACAAAGCACGAACTCCGTAGCTCCAGCGACGACCATCGGGTGTCTCCGAAAAAATGCACTCGTGAAATGTAGTAATCTAACATACAACCTTCGGAGCCCGAGTCAGACGGCTTGACTACTTCACCACGGAGACTTCCGAGAGGGGTGCAATGTGTAATATTAGTAAAGACAGAGAATTTACAGAAGCATGGGGTAAATAATGTGTAAATTGACAGGAAAGTAGAAGGAATATATTTCTTACCTTATTTTTCATTTCCTTCTTGTTTCTTCAGCTGCTGGTTAATAATTGTACAGAAGTATTCATGTTACTAGCATGCATTTAGCTTTTTATATTGAGTTCTTGAAAGCTTCCAAATAGCTGTGCGTTGATGTGTGTATGGAGTGACCAGAAATGATACCGCAATTTAATCATCATGTGTCCATTTTTAAGGATCTGTTCAGCTGTCTGTGTAGTTTGTTCACACGGACACATGGGTGACAGACCCGCTTGGAATCTTCGTGAAAGATTGTCTACTCTGCTGTTTACAGTTCAGAGAATGGAACATGATTACCTGTTTTGCACTATGAAAATAGTTGTCAGTGTCTCCGTAGTGGGCTTTCTTCTTAAAGACCAAGATGTTGGTCCTCTTTTCATTGAAGTTTATAGATTGATTCGTATGCACGTGTGTTGTCCCCTAATTTGACAACGTGTTTGCTCTCACGTTTCTTGTTATACCACAATATGTCAGTTTCCACCGCAATATTACTTTTCTGTTGGTATTCAATGCGTGTAGTGTGTGTGTTTTTTTTTTTTTAAATACAAGTTGTTTGTCATCGCTGAGGGCTTGCGGAATTGAAAATTCATAACTATGGAATACAAACGGTTGCCATTGACATTGTGCTGATGCTGTAATGATTAGGGCCTGCAATTCTTCTGAATATGTGGAGCAAAATATCCCAGTAGGTGTACATGTGGATTAATGTCTGCGATCTGCCCAGACCTTAATCGGTGTCGGACGATTCCAGTAGATTGATGACTACTATCGGTTGCATAAAATTCAATCCATCCTTTCTCCAATAGTCATATTCCTCTTTCAACACATGGTCCTCACATTTTTTCTAGCAACTTTTATCAATTTTGAATAGCGCGGTCTGAGTTAGTATCTTGATGTCAGTCAATTTGAATAGATTGATTGATTGATTGATTTAGAAACCGACATCACAACATTCGGGTCATTCCCATAAGCGCTCCGTCCCCATCCTCAGTAGCCAGCGAAGAGTTCCAACACCAATAATTCCAGTAGGAACCTGATTATATGTCCGTCTCGCCTTTCCTCTGAGCGTCGAGCCTCGGCCAGATCCCCTCATCACTTCTCGCTGCCTCATTCTTGCCAGACTATGGTGATCCATTTGCTCCTCCGAGGTGTACACGTGCTCCCACAAGGCCGCAACCACGTCTGCCTTGTCATGCATCAATGCCGTAGGTATTTTGTCTTCTTGGGCAACTACATTGTGATATGATGCATTGTCCATAATTAGACAAGACGGTCTATCTAGGGATAGAAGCACTGTATTCTCGAGCCAATCTCTAAATACATTGCCATTCATCTCATTATGATAATCCCTATTGTCTGTATGCTTTGATACGAACACGAGTCCAGCATTCTGTAGTAAACCATTTTGAGTACTACCAGCATGGGCTATGACGAAACGCTGTCTTTACTACTGGGCACATATCGCGTTGTCTTTCCGTCCACTGATTGCCATTCCTTTTCACTTATGTGGTGCGCATTGATCCAGGTTTCATCCAAATACACTATTGTCAGGGTCTTAAACCTGGCTCGTTATACCTAACACATGTGAGACAAGCACAAGTACAACATGATTGGACTTGAGACTCAACGACACGAAGTTCAATGGATTTATTTACAGATCACATGCAACACAATCTAGTTTGGCATGTGATGATCATTACAATACAGATATCATACATCAATACACTTACAGACAACCCACAGCTTACAGTCTATCTCACAAGATGAACAAGCACTCGACTTTCGGGCACAGAACTACACAAAGCCTTTCTTACCCATACGTCCTGTCACGTCCGAGTACCCCAGCTGTCTATCTGTTTTTAGCAAAGCGCTTGCCCTCTGTGGGTGGACTCACGAGACCTGCGTGCGTCTTGCTTTGTCCTTGCCTGACCGCTGGCTGTCACGTCAGCCAGCAACCTCGCGGGCAGGTAACTAATACTCGCCTGGCGGGCGTAACGATATTACTGCATCCCGGCTGGGGACTATTCGCCTGGCGGGCGTAACGATGTTCCTGCATCTCGGATGGTCACATTCAAGATTCTGACAACTATGTCATAATTTTATTTGCCCATTTCCCTTATTTCACATAGGTATATGCTTATCGTGGCTCCTAAATGCGGTTGCTCGCAAATGATATTTCTATCTCCTTTGTACTTTCTAAACGTGAAGCCTGATATGAAAGGACCCACATTAATGACACACCTCTGAAGATACTGCGACACCACTGAACATTCCCCGTTTCACTTCTCAAGGCTCTTTTCGTAAGGCCAATCCCGAGAAAAACGTGAAAATTTACTATTGAACGCTCATGTTTTCTCGTGATGATGTAATACTTCTAATAATGTGCACGTCATCTCTGTCCGGTAAATTATATACCGCATAGCATATAAACAAAATAAATGAACTATAGCATCATACGCGCTTAAAATACGGGGATTAATAGCAAGGGGTTCTACTTCATTGCATCGGGTCCTATCGCGTCTGTCTCGGTCTTCTTTCTACAGAGCAGCCTGCCTAAAGTGTCGCACAGAGCACGAACTCTGTAGCTCCAGCGACCACCCCCACCCCCAGCCGAGTGACGGAGTCCGGAAGCGAACCTATGGCTTTCGTAACGTTTCCACCCCAGCCCCCCTTTCCATCCCCACCCAAATGAAGAAAAAAAAGCGTACTGTACTTTTACTGACTCTGTTCATCTATATAAATGCGAATGTTGGACAACGGATTATGAAATGTCGAAGTAGGGGTGAGTGAGACTTAGAAGAGGATGTTGTCGATACCGTGGTCAGAGAAGACCTTATACGTTTACTGACAGATGCCTGTTATACTATATATAATTCTCATTAACACTACAAAAAGCGCACCAACAAAAGAAGTGGCATAGAATAAGTTCGCTTTCCGCAGATCGAAACCCGACAACAGAAGCAAAAGATACAGTGAAGGTCATGTAGACACCTTAAATTAAAGGTCATTAAATAATATCTTTTTCCTGGTCCCCCCTTTTTAAAAAAAAATTTAAGTGCGTCATATCCGGTTATAGACTTTAGAGGTCGGTGTGTAGCACTTAAGCATTTATTTGTGTCAGATTGTTCTCCTCTAGACAGATTCCATCCAAAAACAACCGCCCTCATCTAAATGTAGAAAGGCTTTATTTCCTATCAGTTTTCACAGGGCAGCGTACCTGTCTTACATTTTTTGCGATTTTCGAATGCTGTGAGATTTTAAACAAATGACGATTTGTACCCACATACCAGCGGAACTAATCAGGGAGGTTGGAGAAGATAGCTCTCGTGTCTATCCTGCACTATGTGTGCAGATCTAGATTAGCGCTAGTTGGCCTAAAGCATGGAACAGAACAATCTACACCCATCTCCCAAAGACAGGAATTTTAAAACTGTGCACCAATAATTATCGAGCCATCGCACTAATATGTCATGTTATCAAAATCCTCACGAGAATGATTAAAAGTAAGTTAGAACACGAATGGCATTAAATACAGGCAGAATTTAGACCGGTCAGAGGAATCAGGAACCATATCTTCAACATGAGAACTATCTTGAAGGAATGCAGAGAGCACAATGCAGATTTTATGCTAGCTTCACAGACTACAGTAAGATCTTTGACTTAGTTCAGCATCTGAAATTGTGCAACATCACGAGCGATATGGGGTTTCTAGTGCATGTGACCTATTCTACTTCTTCTTCAGCATTCAGAGCCATTGAGGTTCTTTGCTGCAGATACAAGTCGTCTCCATTCGTCTCTCTGGTGGACCTTCTCTTGCCAGTCGTCTGATTCCAAGTGCTTGTAGGTCTGTACATGTATATTATCTCTCCACCGTCTTCTTGGTCTACCTCGGGGTCTACGGTAATTTATTTCCTGAGTGTAAGCGAGTTTTGTTTCCCTATTATCTTCAATTCTTTCTATATGCCCCAGCCATTGCAGTATGTGACCCATTACATCTGATAATTATTTTATGAACAAAAAGCGGCTGTCACATTAGCTGGTGGGACATCTAACTTGATTTTAGGAACAAATTGTAGTAAGCCAGCCCCCCCCCCCCTCTTCCCCTTCCCCTCCTGTATATTGAGAAAATGCAATAAAAAAAAATGAAAAGAAAATGAAGAGATCAGATACAATTTTGATACATTCATAATTAGTGGAATAATTTAGATTGTTCATTTTGAATATAGGGGAATTTTCTGCATTTTTCTGTTAAACCAAATCCCTGAAGAAAAAAAAAAAGGTGTGTTTGAATGTTTAAAATTGCTCGGGATTCACAGCGATATGATAGAACTGGTTCTATGTAACGTACACATTTTTTAAACACCTTAAGTGATTGGTATTTAAACATGACTTGTTTTTCATTTTGAAAAATAGTATTTGAGTGTCCTTTCCTGTTTTTTGTTTCATGGAAACCCTTTCCATATGACCCATGTTCCTAGAAACTTGAATGTTTAAATATGTGTTTCATGTTAATATCATTTGCCTTAATTGTAAATTTAGCAAAGATCCATTTCTTTGATATTACCATAGTCACACCTTCCTATTAGACAAGGGTGATGTGATCGTGCGCTCGTGGGACCAGGCGGAGGAACAGATTGAGAACCCATATGTGGATAGAATGAGATTGCGGGGGATTGGCAGGGGTTCCCGGAGAATCTCAAAACTGAGACGGAAGACCAGGATAATTTTTAATCAGATAGCCGTGGTAACGATTAGTTGTATGACTCTTCGCTGGCTGTTCAACGAGGGGACGGAGCACGTATGGGAATGTCCTGAGTGCAGTGATGTCGGTTGTTAACTCAACTCAACTCAGCTCAACTCAACACATACCTTTCTATAATCCACGCTAAGGCACTGTGTTCACTTTATACAACCATCTCTCCATATGTGTGCATATATTTCTGAAGTTCATTCTGATTTGTTTCTGTTAAGACAGTGTCATCACCATAACGTAATGCTAATCTACCGCATAGAATTAAAGCGGCAATGTACGCCGATGACCTGGTTCTATGGAGCACAAATGAATATGTATCAGTGGCCACCAGATTGCTACAAAGAGCTGTAGATACATTTGTTGCATGGGCAAATAGATGGTGTGTCAGCATAAACACTGACAAGTGCAGCACCACCCTATTTACCCTCTCTCCAAAACAAAAGGCAGGGACCATCCAGATAAACGGAACATCCCTAAGAGAAGATAAAGAACCAACATATCTTGGAGTAACATTTGATAGCAGGCTGACATGGAGAAAGCACATCAACAAAGCAGTAGCAAAAGCCAGAAGGAAAATAGCCATCCTGAGAAAGCTAAGTGGAACCACTATGGGGAGCCAGTACGGAAAATACTTAGCAAAGTTTATCAACAGAGCATACGACCACACCTGGAATACTGGGTCAACTGCGTGGTGTTCAGGCATCAAATAACCACACTACAAGAGCTGGACAAGTGCAAAATCAAGCACTTAGAGTCACCACAGGAGGGATGAGATCAACCCCTATAGTGGAAATGGAGAAGATGGGGAGGACACAAGCACTGAGTGAGCGCAGAGATACGAAAACGCTAATACAAGCAGAAAAGTTCCTCAGCTTGCCAGGCCACCCTATGAAGAACAGATTTGAAAACCTAGCTATGGGGCGGTTGAAAAGAAGTAGTTTTATCCACCAGGCCAAACGACTCTGCAGAGAAACCACCGATCTGCCCACAGTTGGTATCCCCCTAACAACTATTCCAGAGCGAACTCCATGGAAAGATGAGAATAGACTATCATTACAAATGCAAACAAAAGTGAAAGGAATATTTGACAAGGAAGAACAGAACAATGTGCAGCGCAGAACAGCCACTCTCAGCTTCCTCGATGAAGAATACCCACAGGACCTCTGGATCCGAGTCTACACAGATGGGTCAGCACAAAATGCTGTTCGAAATGGAGGAGCGGGAGTGCACATAAAACACCCAAATAATACTAGGGACACAGCTAGAGTACGGAGAGGAAAGTACTGCCATAACTTTTTTTTTTTTTTTTTTTTGCATATCCTTTACAGGACATTGCTGTTAACACCAGCATCTTTCAGCTGTATGTTGATTTCTTGGCAAGATTACGCTCAGTAGTTTCTGAGAGCCGGCTCACATACCCCGTAAGTTACCGATGCGATTCGAACCACCGCTGATTCTTACCGTCATCACGTTAACCCACGAGAGTATACGAGATTACAGAGAAAAGTCATAACCTCTAAGCCACGAAGCCGGCACTGCCATAACTACGATGCTGAAATTGAGGCAATCAAGATAGCAACAGAGAAATTACCAAATACCAGCAATGGTACACAACCTGTGGTGCTATTGACAGATGCAAAATCAGTACTCGAGGCGCTCCTGTCTGGTAAATTGCCAGTACTAAGGACACTACTTTCTGAACTTAGCAGTCAGCATAAGGATACCATCCCACTGTGGAGTATCCGGAAACGACAGAGCTGATCAATTGGCTAAGGAAGGAGCCAAAGAAGAACAGCCTGATGTGCTCGTTACATACCACCAAAAGAAAAGAATGATCAATTCAGTAGCCACCAAAACCTGCTCAAGATGACTACCACGTTATGGACAGACCAGAACAAGTCATTATTCTGCGCCTCAGAACAGGGCATAATAGATTACGCAACCACATGTATACAAAATTCAAGATTGGTGTAACAGCCATGTGCACATGTGGATTGGCGTCGCAGACAGCAGAACACATACTCCAAGACTGCCCAAAATATAACATATCTAGGCAAACCTTCTGGCCTAGAGAGACGCCAGTGGAAGATAAACTCTATGGACCGCTGTGTGAACTGAAAAAGACAGTTCAATTCATACAAGAGACAACATTGCAGTTATAGATATATTTCAAGCGAACAAAAGAAGAAGAAGAAGAAGAAGAAGAAGAAGAAGAAGAAGAAGAAGAAGAAGAAGAAGAAGAAGAAGAAGAAGAACCATAACGTCAGTTATTTATATATTTCTTTGTTCGCTGGCTTTGAGCTATAGCGTAGTCCATACAGGTACTACTACTTCTAGACGCTGGACTTAATTTTGCATGTGGATTAGCCTTCAGGCGAACCCACTCCGACTTCTGAGGTTCTTGTAATATACGTTCCCAATTCAGGACGAGAAGTCAACATTTTAGTCCAAATGACCAGTATAGGGGTTTAACCCACTATCTTGGCATCAGCACACCGGATGTTTAAGAATAAGTACATGTATCCATTCGGCCATGCTGACCTTCAGTTATTTATATTATGAGCATCAACGGCGATCGTAGGAAAATTTACAGTCCAGCTCATTTATATGCTCACCGTGGAATGAACACACCCAAGAGACGCTACAAAAACTACATGTATCTTCTGTGAATAACATTCTATGAAAATGAAACTTTGTTGCTTGTATAAAAAGGAAATGCTAGGGAGAAACTAGCTTAAGCATATCCATCACAAGTTGTTTGTGCTGTCTGTCTGTCTGTCTGTCTGTCTGTCTGTCTGTCTGTCTGTCTGTCTGTCTGTCTGTCTGTCTGTCTGTCTGTCTGTCTGTCTGTCTGTCTGTCTGTCTGTCCTGTCTGTCTGTCTGTCTGTCTGTCTGTCTGTCTGTCTGTCTGTCTGTCCTGTCTGTCTGTCTGTCTGTCTGTCTGTCTGTCTGTCTGTCTGTCTGTCTGTCTGTCTGTCTGTCTGTCTGTCTGTCTGTCTGTCTGTCTGTCTGTCAGAAGCAGTGAACCATACATTGCATGTATCACTTCTCAACATGCTAACAGTAACGACAGACAGGTTTATCACTTAGCAACAAAACGACAGACATCACACTCATGTTTTCAGAAGCAGTGAACCAGACACGATAGCATGTATCACTTCACAACGTTCACCTCCAACTCCACTGCAAACTGACAGACATGACACATATCACTTAACCACAAACTGACAGACATTTTGCGCATGATTTCACAACTTGTGGTCCAGTCCATGTATCACTGTATAACTAGCGGGCCAGACACGGCACACTCACGATGATATTTCTCATTACCTCCGCCACTGTGAAGGCCGACAGGCGACTGTCCTGGCCACCACGCTACCGTGGTTCCTACCAAATGATGCGAGAGTTTAGACACTGGAATACACTGTAACCTCTGATTATGGAACAAGAAACAGAAGACTAGACATATTACAAACTAGACTAATCCACACTTACAATTATAAATGAGTATTTTTTGGGCTCGCTTGCTTTTAACTCAAGCGTAGTCCATACACGCGCTATTGCTAATGAGTGGGCGTGTGGATTAGCTTTCCCTGTTACCAGTGTCCCTAGCCATCAGTGGAACCCAGTCCAACTTCTCAGTTCTTATCAGTTACTTTTTCCACAAGTCAAGGACAGGGAGTCAACATTTTAGTCCAACTGACCGATGTATGGGGTTGAATAGACTACTTCGACATCAGCACACCGGAAGTTTAAGAACGAGCGTTCTTATCCATTCGGCCATGCTGACCTTCATAAATGAGTATATGTTACAATTTCAGAAAACAATGGCAACCTACTGAAGATAAAATTGCCTAGAAAATTACAAACAGCCAAAATTGCTTGGCTTAATTGCAACATCCTGTAAACAACATGCAACTAAAAAAATTTTTTTTTAAAGTGTATTTCGACGTTCATTATTTACCTCCGTCCTTTCGTTTCATCTTTTCAGACTTCCGGCTTTATTTTAACATTTATGTCAACGTGGCGCTCGGATTACTGTTTGCGGGTTGTGTCGTTTCTTATTTCAGCCAAGCAGTCTCGCTGTCCTGGATGAAGACACTGGATGAAACGTTCGTCTTTATCTATATACCTCTTTTGTTAATGGAGCTCCAAGTTATACTTTACGTTAATTCGTTTCACTTGTAGATTATCGGACATTAAGGCGAAGAAGGACTGTGAGGAAACGTATTTGTGTGGGAACAATACTCGTGCTTAAAACCATTTTCATTGCTTTATTACATGTTATTGTTGTACAAGAAGATCGAATAATAACTACAAGGTATAAACAAGTTCAGTTGAAAGTTGCCTAAGCTAAGCACCAATACCTCTCCTAAAAAAAAAAAGAAGACATTTAGACCTGACCTACGCAAAAAGAGGCGGATATTGAGCTAATAGCATTGGTCAATTGTCAGCCCAAGGATATGGGACAACCGTCTAATTTATGTTGCGATATACTGACCAGGACTAAAACACCTCGCTCGCGGATCAAGAAGAGAAATTCGAAACTAAGTTGTCTGCTATCCACACATACGTGCATATTCTGCATGGACGATAACTGTGACCACATTAAGTTATTGCAGCCAACTACCAACAAAAGGACCGAACCTGATTAAAGCTGATTTGATCCAGTTAGGTCAGTGACATAGTGTAGGCAGAAAAGAGCATTGAACACCCAGACAACGGAAGAAATGACATTGCGTCTTCAGGGGACAAGTAATACTTAGTCCAAACATTTAACACTGTATTAATATTTCTTATTGGGAGAATCTCAAACTTTGACTCTAGTGTCAGTTATCTGTAAAGAGAAAGAAAATTAAATTAGCGACTAATGACACATACAAAGCTTCGTATGCGCTACCACCAGTCTATAGTTGGTATACCACAGTCCCTTTTTGATATACCACCAGTCTCTACTTAGTATTTGAGGTGTGGCCACAACTTGCAGTTTCAACAGGAGACTGACGAGGACTTAGGTTTGACGGTTGTTGACTAAATGAGGAAGCATCTCATTGCACCAGGTATTACAGAGTAACTCAACACCCAATAATGTCACCACCCACCAACATTCAGTACATTGTAAGTACAAAATGTAAACACTAAACAGCTTGCTATGAAGCAGATATCTAAAACCTGTTATAACAGCTCTTGATAATAGTCTGATCATAACAAAAATCAGATAACTGTGCGCCTAGTGTGGGAGGGCAGATTGAGAAAATAACATCTAGAAAAGGCGTGTTTACAATTCGGCGAAACTATATTTTACTGCATTTATTTGCATATTATAAGTTATTCATTCTCAGAAGGCTGAAAGCTAAAACCAAAATTAACAGCGGCACCGTCAGAGAGCTCCTGTTTGCTGATGATTGCGCTCTATACGCCAACTCAGAGGCGGACATGCAACATAATGTTTCAGCTTTCTCACATGCCTGTGCCAACTTTGGGCTCAATATCAACTTGGAGAAGACTGTAGTTATGTACCAGCCAGCTCCAGGGAATAATCACACTGTGCCGAATATCAAAGTGAATGATCATAGACTAAGTGTTGTGGACAAATTCACCTATCTTGGCAGCACCGTGTCACAAGCTGCCACAATCGATGACGAAGTGAATGCAAGAATCTCCAAGGCCAGTGCAGCCTTTGGCAGACTGTACAAGAATGTATGGGACAGAACTGGAATAAGCCTGCAAACAAAGCTAAAAGTCTACAAAGCAGTTGTATTATCCACACTGCTATATGCTTGTGAAACCTGGACTGTTTATCAGCGACACGCTAGGAAATTAAACCACTTCCACACAGTCTGCCTAAGGAAGCTACTGAAGATTAAATGGCAAGACAAGATTCCAGACACTGAAGTCCTAGAAAGAGCATCCATGCCCAGTATCCACACTCTACTGATGAAGAATCAGATTCGCTGGACTGGTCACTTGACTATCATGCCAGATCACAGGCTCCCTAAACGAATTTTTTACAGCGAACTGCGTTGTGGTAAACGCTCCCAAGGTGGCCAGAGGAAGCGTTTTAAAGACACTCTGAAAATTTCACTGAATGCTTTTGGAATTCATCATGACACCTGGGAGGCTGCAGCCAGAGACCGAAATTCGTGGCGTGCATCATTGCGCAAAGGTGCAGTCATATGTGAGGCAACCAGGACTGCGAGAGCTGTGAAGAAAAGGCAAGGACAGAAAAAATCACTGCAGGAAATCCTCCTCCAGAGACGTCAAGCATTCTTTGCCCACATTGCCAAAGAACATTTGAGCCAAAATAGGCCTTATCAGCCATCTTAGAACCCACGGCTCCACACCTTCAACCCCACTGGATGAAATGAATGGTCATCATCATTCTTGATGGACAAACAACACAACAACACAAACATAAAACTGTTACTAAATGGAGTCGTTATATTATTAAGGGCATATATTGTTCTTATTATTAGTGTGTTTCTCAACAAGACATACATATAATTAAATACTGAGAGGGTTGAAATACGCACTCTCGAGCGCGCGCGCACACACACACACACACACACACACACACAATATATGTCGTAGGTTGGGTTCGCTGACACAGAAAGATCACTATGTCGAACGAACGAGGAAAGACAAAATAACGAATTCCCATAAAGTTTCTAGCATAAGGACGATTTTGACTGAAGACTAAGGACCGGCTTTCCGCAGTCGGGCCGCAGGAAAAACCCTCCCACGAACTCTTCTGTGCTTCTTTAGGGTCATACTACTACTGCTTTCTCTAAATGAACTGTCTGGTGTTGACGTCCAGAAAATAGTAACTACATTTTATAGCAGAAGATGATACCTACGCCTTTATGTCACTACATATGTGTATGGAGAGAGAGAGAGAGAGAGAGAGAGAGAGAGAGAGAGAGAGAGAGAGAGAGAGAGAGAGAGAGAGAGAGAGAGAGAGAGAGAGGAGAGAGAGAGAGAGAGAGAGAATAGGTGTAATGTAAATAGTAATTCTACGAAATTACTCCCTGGGACACGAAAAGTGTAGGGAAAGAGTTAAGTTGAGGCTTAATTGAAGCTTATTTGGTCAGCGTTTTATTATTATTTTTTATTTCCCCATGATTTCTTCATTTATTAATTTTATATAAGTTCATTGACTGCCAGAACAGGTGGCAATGACTACCTCAGCTTCTCTGTCTTATCTCTGTCCTGGATCACCAGTGTGTGTACGTATCTGCTGCATCGCACCCGGAAATTGACACCACCCTTGTTCTTCTTGATCTAGACAGATTTGGCATCTTTCCTTCTGGCTGTGAGCATAAAGTCTTTGATATCTTGAATCTGTTTAGGCAAGATTGCTGTTGATAATATTTTCCTTCCACTGCCGGAACTGCTCCTGGAAAAAACTACACTTTGTAAAATTCAATTCCGGGGGAGCTGGTCTTTACACTAGTGGCAGTTCTGCACTTATAACTCTACAGAGATATCAACAATCAAGAATAACTAACAGAGTGAGAAAATCAAGATTGAGGAGTCATATGATCCTTTACTCGCATTAACATATCTACGACACATCTACTTTATAGGAGCCGAGGTAGTGCGGAATGGTTATCACACTCGCCTGGCGGGCTTGTACTCCTGGATTCATAACACCCTCTAACACGCAGTCCCGCAGCAGGAAACTGTCGTGGCTATGCGAAGTGTTAGGAACGTCACATGTTGTAGGTGTGCATGAGGAAATATACGGCCAGTATTTCGCTTCCGTAATGGATGTCGAACTTAGGCATCGAACCCCCTCCCGTCAGCGCCCTTGCCAATGTCAGAGTAGCCTCCTTACCGCTACACCAAAGCGCCCTCTGTGGGTTGAATTCTACGTCGCTATACCACAAGAGCGGGTCTCCGTGGTGAAGTAGTTATGGACGCGGTTCGTATTCTCGCTTACCCGCGTTCGAAACACAGCTGCGGGCGATTTGGAAGCAGACCGAATTGCGCTGTTTTTGTTAATAAAATGGTATGAGTACCGGTCGCTCAGAAAGCAATGGCAAAACACTGAAAGTATACTTGCCAAGAAATCACATACAACCAACAAATGATGGGGTTGAGTGCGGCGCCCTGTAAAGGCTATGCAACTACATTTATACCACAAGATCAAGATCATCAAGATCTATCAAGATCATGCACCACAAGATGAAGTATAGATGAGATGAGATCAGACCATACATAAGCTACACTGATATTGTCATGAGCGCACTTGGACTAGGCTTCCACGCCTTGCTTCGTCGTCTCGCTAAGTGAGGGAAAGATTGAAGATTGGCCGCTTGTTCCTCCGGACATTCAGGTCTACAAAATATGATGCCCCTGTCACGTCACAGACCAATAGCAGGAGGCTGCTTCGGAACACGATCATCTGGCGATCGACAAGGGAGTGGTCAAATAGTGTCCTAATTACTGTTTATCCAAGTTTAGTTTAGTTTAGTTTAGTTTAGTTTAGTTTAGTTTAGTTTAGTCGACGGATCCACATCACGGCACACGGGTGTAACCCATAAGTGCTCCGTTCTACTCCTAACTCAAGCTTGAGTCAGGAGAATCTCACTCCGTGTACGAACTCCGTAGCACCGGCGAGGATCCTGAAATACTTTGGGTAGGTTTTTAACTCGAAATTTTGCCCTGGCAGCGCCGTTAGGCTACTCTTTTTCGATTTCCAACTGCCAAGGGATTTTTTATGTGCGCAACAATAAACACCGGCGTCCGATCTCACTATCCAGAGACCAGGGGGAATTTTGTTACTAGAAGTCGAGGTGAAAAAATCCCGGCTGTCACCGGGGCTTGAACCCGGGACCACCAGCACTCGAGGCGGACACCATACCTCGAGACCACTCAGCCCCCTGTTTGTCCAAGAGCAGCGCTAACCCATGTTCCATGTCTGCCTCCATCATGTTTCGAACTGGCACCCCAACGACGCTAGCCAGGTGCTACCTGATCTGAAATATAAGCAATTCAGCAAAGTATGTCTGATTTGTCACTTTGAGGATAGGAAATTATAGTCTCCTGCATTACGAATTAAAATCCTATAATCGGCAACTAAGCAAATGAAATTGCTAGTACGGATATCGCAGAAAACGTCACCATAAAAGCCTCACTTTCTACGGAGTTTGGGGTCGATCCAGCCCAACAGAATTGGTCCCAGAAACATTTCTGTGAAGTAAATGGGGGTGGGGGGGGGGGGGAATTGGCATCTTTGTTTGTCACAGCACACAACAAAATCTAGCAACATTTCGTAATAGCATTCAAACTGGGTTTGTTTTGTAATTCTTACTCATTATGTACTTTCATGGTTTGCTATCTGAGTAGTTCATTCATTCAGTAGCATGTCCTTTGCAGAACCTCGCTCCCATAACAACCTTCCGGAAAGCTTCTCGATCACAAGCAAGATGTCCCGCGTCTGATACACCCATCTGGAGATCATCCGCCACATCCTGCACCCATCTTCTCTTTGGCCTTCCTCTTCCTCTCTTCCCAGGCATATACCCTTCCATTATTGTTCTCTCCAAACTTTCGTGACGTTTCAAGTGACCCAAATACTTCAATTTTCTTTGTTTTATCGTCTTTAATAGCCATCCCTCCTCAATATTCAACTCTTGAAGTATGGATGCATTTGTTCTTTTCTTTACCCAAGATATTCTTAGAACTCGTCTATAACATTTATATTCAAAGGCGTTTATGCGCTGTTCAGCTTGTTTAGTAAGTGTCCATGTCTCACAGGCGTATGTTGCAATGGGAAAGATGCATGCTCTTAAAAATATAATTTTTGTAGTTCTGTCTGTCCCACTCCATAATTTATTCATCTGTTTTAGTCTTTGAAGAGCAATGGATAGTCGCCGTTTAATTTCTTTCATTGTGTCACCGTTATTGGTAATCAATGACCCAAGATATTCAAAATTTTCCACCACCTCCAATTTTCCCCCATTAATGTATATTTCTTTCTCCATAGTAGTTTTATCTGTATGCATTATCTTTGTTTTTGCTATGTTAAGATATAAGTTGTGATTTTCACTATTCAATTGGGTTGAGGCTATTAGGTTTTCTATGCCATTCTGTGTTGTGGATAGTAATACTGTATCATCAGCATATCGAATCTCTGGTATGTCATGACCGCCGATATTTAGGGCATCATATAGCTCCCTGTTTATTTCATCTCTTACATTTCTCATTATATTTTCGGCGTACATTCATTCAGTAGCATGTCCTTTGCAGAACCTCGCTCCCATAACAACCTTCCGGAAAACCTCTCGATCATAAGCAAAATGTCCCGCGTCTGATACACCCATCTGGAAATCATCCGCCACATCCTGCACCCATCTTCTCTTTGGCCTTCCTCTTCCTCTCTTCCCAGGCATATACCCTTCCATTATTGTTCTCTCCAAACTTTCGTGACGTTTCAAGTGACCCAAATACTTCAATTTTCTTTGTTTTATCGTCTTTAATAGCCATCCCTCCTCAATATTCAACTCTTGAAGTATGGATGCATTTGTTCTTTTCTTTACCCAAGATATTCTTAGAACTCGTCTATAACATTTATATTCAAAGGCGTTTATGCGCTGTTCAGCTTGTTTAGTAAGTGTCCATGTCTCACAGGCGTATGTTGCAATGGGAAAGATGCATGCTCTTAAAAATATAATTTTTGTAGTTCTGTCTGTCCCACTCCATAATTTATTCATCTGTTTTAGTCTTTGAAGAGCAATTGATAGTCGCCGTTTAATTTCTTTCATTGTGTCACCGTTATTGGTAATCAATGACCCAAGATATTCAAAATTTTCCACCACCTCCAATTTTCCCCCATTAATGTATATTTCTTTCTCCATAGTAGTTTTATCTGTATGCATTATCTTGTTTTTGCTATGTTAAGATATAAGTTGTGATTTTCACTATTCAATTGGGTTGAGGCTATTAGGTTTTCTATGCCATTCTGTGTTGTGGATAGTAATACTGTATCATCAGCATATCGAATCTCTGGTATGTCATGACCGCCGATATTTAGGGCATCATATAGCTCCCTGTTTATTTCATCTCTTACATTTCTCCATTATATTTTCGCCGTACATTCATTCAGTAGCATGTCCTTTGCGAACCTCGCTCCCATAACAACCTTCCGGAAAACCTCTCGATCATAAGCAAGATGTCCCGCGTCTGATACACCCATCTGGAAATCATCCGCCACATCCTGCACCCATCTTCTCTTTGGCCTTCCTCTTCCTCTCTTCCCAGGCATATACCCTTCCATTATTGTTCTCTCCAAACTTTTGTGCCGTTTCAAGTGACCGAAATATTTCAATTTTCTTTGTTTTATCGTCTAGCCAACCTTCTTCAATATTCAACTCTTGAAGTATCGATGCATTTGTTCTTTTCTTTACCCAAGATATTCTTAGAACTCGTCTATAACATTTATATTCAAAGGCGTTTATGCGCTGTTCAGCTTGTTTAGTAAGTGTCCATGTCTCACAGGTGTATGTTGCAATGGGAAAGATGCATGCTCTTAAAAATCTAATTTTTGTAGTTCTGTCTGTCCCACTCCATAATTTATTCAGCTGTTTTAGTCTTTGAAGACCAATTGATAGTCGCCGTTTAATTTCTTTCATTGTGTCACCGTTGTTGGTAATCAATGACCCAAGATATTCAAAATTTTCCACCACCTCCAATTTTTCCCCATTAATGTATATTTCTTTCTCCATAGTAGTTTTATCTGTATGCATTATCTTTGTTTTTGCTATGTTAAGATATAAGTTGTGATTTTCACTATTCAATTGGGTTGAGGCTATTAGGATTTTCTATGCCATTCTGTGTTGTGGATAGTAATACTGTATCATCAGCATATCGAATCTCTGGTATGTCATGACCGCCGATATTTATGGAATCATATAGCTTCCTGTTTATATCATCTCTTACATTTCTCATTATATTTTCGGCGTACAGGTTAAACAAATAGGGTGACAGCACGCAGCCCTGACGGACTCCTTGCTTGATGTCAAACCAATCTGATGCCTCGCCATCTATTCTAACTGCTGCTTTTTGGTCTAGATAGAGCATGTTTATGAGTTGTACTACATGTGATGGAAAGCCCATATTCCTCATGGTTTCCCAAAGTTTCTGATGTTGTACACAGTCAAATGCCATTGAATAATCCACAAAACATGAGAATAGGTTTACATTAAATTCTCTGCACTTCTCTATTATTAAATGCATATTGAGAATGTGATCTCTTGTCCCTCTTCCTTGTCTAAATCCAGCTTGAACCACGTTAATTTATTCTTCCATTTTCTTACGAAGTCTTCCCATTATGATTTTTAGTAGAATTTTACTTGCATGACTGATCAGGGCAACAGTTCTATAAATGGTGCATAATTTCAGGTTGCCCTTTTTTGGTATTGGAATGAAGATAGTTCTCTTCCAATCTTTTGGCCATATACCATATTTCCAGATCTTTTTACATAATGCATGATATATGTGTATGCTTTCTTCTCCTCCCGCTTTACTTAGCTCAGCTGGTATCTCATCACATCCAGGTGATTTACCATTCTTCAGGTTCTTTATTGCCCATGCAATTTCATCTAATGAGGGTTCAGGTTCTGTCTTTGCTGTCGTTGGCTCATGTATCTCATTCATATCCTCACTGTCACTCATATCATACATTCCACTGCAAGACTCCTGCCATCTTTCTAGACTTTGTCTAGATTCTGTTAAGGTATTTCCCATCTTGTCACAGATAACATTCAATTGAGGTTGAACATTTCTTGTCAATAACTTCATTTCTTTGAACATTTCGTAATCTCTTCCAGTCTTATGATATTGCTCTATTCTGGTACAGCAATCTTGTATATACTGATTTTTGTCCTTTCTTGTGTTCTTTCTTATTTCTCGAGTTAAATATTTATAATTCATCCTGCTGTTATCGGATCCTTTCTGTTTAAGTTCCCTTAGTTGTTTTATTAATTCTAACGCGTCTGATGTAATCCATAGCTTAAGTTGCTTTTTCTTGGTCGGAATTAAATCTTTGGCTGCAGTTATCAAGATATCTCTAGCTAGTACAGCCAGTTCATCAGGTGTCATTTCCTCTTGTACAGACATCAAGACCCCAAAACGATTCCTAACGTCTACAGTGTATAAAAGCAACTGTCATTCACTGCCACTATAGTACCTTGCGGTGTATGGCAGAGGGGTCTTTGAGCCTGAGGAATTAAGGCCGCCTGGCTAGTGCAGTCGCCGCTAACTGTGCAGGTTAGTATTTTCTTTTTGCCCCCGATAGAAAAAAAAATCCCACACCTTACCGAGTTATCGAAACCGGGTCACCCGACTGAGAGTCCGGCGTTCTAGCCACTTGGCCAGCCGCTCCTCATCTGCAGTGTATGCATCTGGTATCTTTGTGAGATCAAATCGAAGTTGTCTTGGTTCTCGGGTAAGCTTTTTGAGTTTTAATTTCAGATCTGCTTCTAATAACTGAAATGGCCAACTACTGAGCGTATAATTCCATTGAAAACCATAAACAGCCAATAAATGCTGTAGTTGAATGCGACGTTATGATAAGGACACGCAATCAACTTTAGTACTACATATCCACAGCTTCAATTACAATACCGATTATACCAGTTCTGGTCAGTTGTTTACTCATAGCAACCCAACTGCACTTGTATGAAGCTGTAGATCATCTGCTATTGCCCCCGTACGCCTGATATTGCCATACCCTCTTGTCTTATTGCCGGCTTCCTGGCCTAGAGGTTAGAACTTTTCTCCGTAATCTCGTATACTTTCGTAAGTAACGTGACGACGGTGAGAATCAGCAGTGGTTTGAATTGCGTCGGTAACTTACGGGGTATGTGAGCCGGCCGCTCAGAAAGCAATGGCAAACTACTGAGCGTAATCTTGCCAAGAAAGCAACAATCAGCTGAAAGATGCTGATGTTGACAGCGATGTCCTGTAAAGGGTATGCAAACATCTTTTTTTTTTCTTGTCTTATTGCACAACAGAATCTCTCCGTGGCCAAGTGATCAAGCCGTCTGCCTCGCACTCCGAAGGTTGTGAGCTCGATTCCTGGCGACGTCTTTCGGTTCACGAGTGCATTTTTCTCGGAGACTCCTGGGGATCGTCGCTGGAGCTACGGGGTTCTAGCTTTGTGCGAGGCTTTCGGCAGGCCGCCCTGCTGAAAGGGACCGAGTCATATGGGATAAAACCTGGTACAATGAAGTCGATCCTCTCGAATTTTACGACTTTTTATTTTCAAAGAACCTTGTTTTGTTAGATTGTAATCTAGTATTATATTACAACAGTCGTCAGCCACATTTTACAGCAATGTTTTCCTTTCCTAGGGGAGCGGCTGGCCGAGTGGCTAAGAATGGCGGGTTCTCCTTCGGGAGACACGGCCTCAAATCCTCAGTAAGGTGTGAATTGTTATCTGTCGGGGCAAAACGGAAACCCCATACTGCACAGTTCGCGGCGATTGCACTAGCTAGGAGGCCTTAATTCTTCAGGCTCAAGACCCCCTTGTCATATACCGCAAGGTACTATATGCAATAGATGACAGGCAATTTTCCTATCTTGAACTTTTGATTTTTCATGGACAGAGAGAAAAACCATTGCGTATGGTCTACAAGAAGCAAATGAAAACCGTAAACTGTTTAAAGAAATTAGACGTAGACAGTCACACTTCTTGGCACGTCATGAAAAGAAATAAACAGGAGAACTTGGTGACAACTGGCAAAATTGAGGGAAAAGGAATAAGGGGAAGGCAGAGAAGTAAATATCTGGATGACTTGGCTACATGGCATGTCGAGACAAGAACACAGAGCTGATCCACGACTTTAGTGATCGTGTGAGATGGGCAACACGCTTATTGGCTAGGCACATAATGATGATAATAACGTTGCCATACTCCAGCGACATATTACACAAGTTTTGTCTAAAAATAAAATATGATCTTAACTTATGTTACAAGAGAACCGTGTCTTATTTTGCAATAAACTCGTCTTATATTACATTATTTTCGTGGTTTACGTTATAAACAAGTGGCATCTTTTACCTTGGAAAATACACACCTCTGTTGTAAACGTTGGCCACGAATATGTTAATATTTTTGCTGGTTTTCGTGGAGATGTGTCACATGGATGACAGTAATAATGAAGTATACGACGGAGAAATGCTGCCATGTATTTGTCAACGTTGTTTAAAAACATTCAACGTCCTTAAAAACAGCCAACGCCCTGTTACTTATCCAGCTGTTTTGTCTGTTTTTAATGGACACCTAGAGAAAAAAAGGAAGTGATACCGAGAGTGTGTCAGGGCGAAAGAAGAAATAATGTCCAAGAATAACAATTTTACGCTTAAGGTATAATGTGCCGGCTAGTACAATCGTACTTACCTGGTTTAAAATATCCGCCCAGGTAAGAATATTTTCTGACCGCATAGCAACTTGCTATCTCCGACCGCAGAAAATGGACACCAAACGTGATCTGGGAGATCATGTTTGACCAGCACGATACCCAGATGGTTGTGTTGATTTAACAAGTGGACTAGCCATCCAGCCACCAAGGTACGCCGTGACTGTTGTTGAGATGTGAAACAGTGAGGATTTATCATGCACTGTGTGATTCGCCACCTATGCTTCCTTACTCCCAGACCTACACAATGGGATGGTGCTATTACATCAAGACATCTGCTTCGGGACAATTTGTGTATGTATATGACAACACTGCTCTGGAATGTCTTGTGCGGCACGTAATGCTGACGATATTTCCCCGCCTGCCGTTGGGTTTGTGAAAATATTGTAATCGATAATAGTAATCACGTAGAGTACGATAATAGAACATAGAACAGATAGGTGTGTGTGTGTGGCTCCTGGGGGAGAGAGAGAGAGAGAGAGAGAGAGAGAGAGAGAGAGAGAGAGAGAGAGAGAGAGAGAGAGAGAGAGAGAGAGAGAACAAACACAGACACTGTGCATGTACCCTACAACGAGCACAATTCCATAGAACAGGGGCGGGCAAACTTTTTGTGCGTAGGGCCACACTGACAAATGTAAAGCTATTGGGGGGGGGGGGGGGGGGGGGACATAAATATTTCTCTATATTAAAATAGATACATTCGCATTTTAGCATTACATTAGGAAAGTCAAGGACTGTTTACAAAAATAGAAAATTAGAAAGAAAGTATATCAAAAATGTTAAAACAATCATACCGGCACATACATTTCTGTAAAATTCAACAAAATAACTTAAAAACGAAGTTAATAATTTTATTTCTAAATGCCCTCGAGGGCCGCATAATATAAGTTGCCGAAATAAAATATGTTGCCGAGCCCCATGCGGCCCGCGGGCCGTAGTTTGCCCACCCCTGCCATAGAACATAACTCAGTGGGTAAATGTTTATGGAAATACGAGTAATTAAATGATTTAATAATAATAATGATAATAGTAATAAATAGTAATACTAATAAAATAATATTATAGACCAGGGGTCACCAAACTACGGCCCGCGGGCCGAATCCGGCCCGCGACGTCATTTCATCCGGCCCGCCGACGGTACTCGAACTTGCTTGATATAACGGTTGGAACACGAGACATTGTGATACAATTTAAATGTAGATATTATGTTTAGAATAATAGAAATTCTTCACACGTGCGGAGACCTCCTGGCTGCTATGTGTCTTAAATTTACTATTTTCAATTATAATTTATTGTATCTAGGTTTTCTTGTTTATTGTAATGTTTCCTTATTTCGCGCCGTCCCAAGTCCTTCCCCGGCTCGTGGTAGCACCGCTTTCAATGTCTTTTTCATTTTCAGATCCCGTTTATTTCACCCTTCATTATGGCTATTTAGAAACGAAAAGTGGACGTCGAGTGTCGCGTTTTCAATGAAAAATCGGGAGTAAAGTACTTCTTTGTGGAAACAAAGAACCAGAAAACAAGTTGCGTACTATGCAGCGAAAGTGTTGCCGTTTTGAAAGAGCACAATCTTCGGCGTCACTAGGAAACAAAACATCTATAAGTTTTCTGGAAAGTTACGCTCTTCTTCTTCTTCTTCTTTCGTTCCTTTGAAATATGTCTATAACTGCAATGTTGTCTCTTGTTTGAATCTAAAAGTCTTTCTTAGTTCACTCAGCGGTCCATAGAGTTTATCTTCCACTGTTGTTTCTCTAGGCTAGAAGGTTTGCCTGGATATGTTGTAGTCAGTACGCTCTGAGAAACATGAGTCCATGAAATGTGGTTTAGAAAAACAAAGAAATCTCTTCACGAGAAAGTTTGCTGAAAATTAATCTGTCACTCGTACAAGCTACAAAATAATGCATAAGATGGCAGAACGAGGAAAACCGTTTACTGATGGCAACTTCATCAAAGAGTGTATGATGGAAGCAGCAAATGACTTGTGTCCTGAGAAAACCGATTTGTTTGGAACTATCAGCCTGTCGACAAGCTCAGTTGTGCGAAGAACAGAACAACATGGAGAGAACACAGTGCTACAGATACCCTAACAAACTAGGAACTTGTTGTATTCTCTGGCGCTGGATGAGTCTACTGATCTCTCGAGTACGTCACAACTTCTCTGGCGCTGGATGAGTCGACTGATCTCTCGAGTACGTCACAACTTCTCTGGCGCTGGATGAGTCGACTGATCTCTCGAGTACGTCACAACTTCTCTGGCGCTGGATGAGTCTACTGATCTCTCGAGTACTTCACAACTTCTCGTGTTCATTCGTTGTATCAATTTGGACTTTCAGAAAACGGAAGAGTTGGCATCCGTTTGCAGCATGCAGGGAAGAATAACTGGAGAAGGACAACTTGTTGAATTTTACCCATGCTTATCTGATATTGAGTTTCCAAAACTGAAGAAATTTGCCGCTGTTATGGCATCAGTGTTTGGAACAACTTATGACTATGAGCAAACATTAATAAAATATTAAGTATGTGAAGTCAAAACATCGAACGAGATTGACTGCTGAACATTTGAAAGCAATTCTCTTGATTGGATGCAGCAATTCCAAACCAAACATTGATGGTATCTTGAAAGCCAAATATCAGTTTCACAAATATCACTAACCTTTTTTGCTGCTTAGTTTGTGAGATTCGGATATGTGCACACTAGGTCTGATGTAACTATCTTTTTGCTCACGTCGCTTTCTTTGATACATTTCTTCAGTAAATAAATATGATGGTTGTCTTTTGTTTTTTGTGCATTGCACGCCACTCACCCATGATTAACTTAGTTTTTCGTCATTTTTCCCAGAGCTTTCGTTCTGGCTTGCAAGTATTGTTAAAGTTAGTTGCATATCCTTTACAGGACATTTGCAGTTAACACCAGTATTTTTTGCTGTTGTTGATGCCTTGGCGAGTTTACGTTCAGTAGTTTGCAATTGCTTTCTGAACGACGGGCAACCATACCATAGCGTAAAAAACCAGCGCAATGCGGTCTGCTGCCAAATCGCGCGCAGCTGTTTTGAATGCGGGTATACGGGATTATGAACCGCGTCCGTAAGACCTTCGCCACGGAGCCCGGGGCAAGTATTGTACAGAATGAGTAAGCGGCCCGCGCTCCTCATTTTGTCAGTTATCCGGCCCGCCATGAAAATAGTATGGTGACCCCTGTTATAGACGTACAAATATATAAATAAATCATTAAGTAACGAGAAGTAACGAGAACGAAAGCCTTCGTCAGCACAGAACAAACAAACACTAACCGTCACAACAACTATATGAAACACACTACATGGCAATATTAAAATTTAAAAAAAAAATTTAAAAATATATAAATAATGAGTGCTGGCATTCCTTCTTTATACATATTTTGTTGCTGCGTGTTTATTTACCATGTTTGCCGTTTATATCTGTCTATTCTGTTCCCGCAGATTACTATGACCGAAAATTCAGATTCTTCGTGTTGTGGTTTAGCTTAGTATTGCATATTTGCTGATAATTATTTTAATATTAATACTATTTTATTGTTATTTATTTATTTTTTTAACAATCCATTCACTGTTATTTATGTTGACCATGTCTGCGTTCGTTATAGGTATGCGTACAGTGTTTGTGTTTGTTAACTCTTTCTCTCTCCATCTCTCTCTCCATCTCTCTCTCCCTCTCTCTCCATCTCTCTCTCCCTCTCTCTCTCCCTCTCTCTCCCTCTCTCTCCCTCTCTCTCCCTCTCTCTCTCAATCTCTCTCCCTCTCTCTCATTCTCTCTCTCCCTCTCTCTCCCCATCTCTCTATCTCCCTCTCTCTCTCTCCATCTATCGAAGAAGCTAGCCATACATTACTGTTTATGAGGGCAGGGTGGCTGTGAGGTAGGCGCAAACAGTAGCATTCTGGTGGGTTGATTGCACTCAGAAGGAATATGTCTTGAGGCTGCGAACAGCGTTCGGACGCACGCCAGGAGAAAGACACCAGGGAGTCATGACCGGAAGTTCTGTTGTATGTTGAGAGTGTAAAGAAAATAAAGAGGCGGAAAGACTTGTATAAAAGAGGACTCCCTTCTAGGTAACAAATATCCCATTATACATACAAGCTACCAGCTTTCAAAGTCTCTGAGCTTCGTCACTTTCCATTACACATTTCCCCCATGGGTACAGCACAAGTTAATGTTTATGAACGTTGTTGTGAAACAATCAACTGTCACGGCTTGACCTAAAGTGAAGACGAGTGCACATCGTATATTCCACACATGAACAAGAAAGTAATTAACTTGTCACATAAATAAGCAGGTACTAAACCACCCCTTCTCATCTCCCCACTTCGTGTGGTAATGTCGACTGGATTGGATTATAAGGAAACATATGTTTATGTATCTCTGTACCTATGCTCAACATCGTATGTATGTTCATTAATAAAGATACACGTATTGTTTGGCGCTCATAAAAGTAGGGGAAAGATCAGAGACTAGAGGAATCGAAAGCTATAGTTATCGACCGGTATTCGATCATGTCACCTCCAAATCACGACAGCGCCTCGCTGCAGGAACAATTTATGATAGACCTGGCTAATGAAGACGACCTTTTCCAGGGGTGTCTAATTGGTCATGCATCGAAGTACCCTTGTTCCTGCACCGAAGAGCTGTCCTCATTTGGAGGAGACAGGTTCAAATCCCGGTTGATAACTATAGCTTTAAATTTTTATGTCGTCTGGTGTGTCATGTAGTTTTTACATCTTTCCCCTATTCCTATGAGCACCACACAATACGTGTATGTTTATTGATGAACTGTTTTGGTGGCATCAAAGTGTTCCTCAATTGATATTCTCATGTGTGGATATGTTCAATATAACAAAAGACTAGCACAAGAACAGTGGTGGCAACGATCTCATTCGGTGCCAACTTTCTGAATGGACAACTGTCACCGCAAGCTACATACAACATCAGAGGCAAACCACCACCATCAAAGAAGAAGAAAGTAAAGGGACACTTTTCTACGTCATAAAGCGTATTGCCTGTATGGTGCTAGCCCTATGTTGCTGTAGACCAATTGTCGCTTGATGGATAATGACGTCAGTATCGAACCGGCCACCATTACTCCCCAGAACATTTTCTGGTACCAATTTTAGACTAGATCGGTCTCGGTGCCCGGATTTGATATTTGAAAACAAAAATGACCACATCGGAAGGGATTCGAACCCATAACACTTGGGTGAGGAGACAAGCGTGCTGGCCACTGCTTTAACGCAGATCCCAATGGAAGCAGTGTCGATAGCAAACTAAACAATATTATTGGGATTATTGAGGTTAAGGGGCTTATAGTTAATTATATTTCTGTGACGTCGTTTCTGAAATACCCCGTTTACTTTACTGTTGCCGAAATATTTTTGTTTTCATCTTAAAGCAGATTGCTAAAGTTTCCTGTTTAAAAAATTTAGTTGCATGTCCTAACATGACGTAGCAAGCATCCCCATCATTTATTAGATGTTTGTATTTGTCTAGTCAATTTTGCGTTAATTAGTTTGCGTTGCTTCCTGAACGGCCGATGCTCATACCAATGTGAACATCAAAACAAAACACCCTCCTTCCAAACCACCGTCTTCGCAATTTTGAACCCTGTATGTCGGCATTGTGAAACTGCATTTACTACCCCTAAACCCCAGACGTCAACAATTTCCTGTCTGCGCAGTTACACATCATACACATTTACTAACGTCCTTGCATCTCAGAGCATGCCTTAGCCTGGCTTGCCACTTTGCAACACCAATTCGAAACATGCTCTTGGGAGGGGTGGGAGTGGTATGGGAGTCTAGCCACTTAGCATTGTTCTTTGGCTGGCACCTGGCCGTCTTGACAGATGATGGTTTGTTACACCGTGCTTCAAAAATAGGCATTGTGCCTTTCCCCAACGCAAAGCCTGTGCTGAACTGTAGAGGCCACGTGTTGCTCATACAGCATGATCCCTCTCTCGGAATGGATAGTTTACTCCAGAGGAAAGGTAAGAACAATATATCCGGAACAAGACAAGCTGCAGAAGCCACCGGATCAGCATAGCAATGCTCAAACTGTCCGCCTGCCGGAGCTTCGATTGTAGACCAGCTGCCGACCAAGGCTTAGGGCCTGTCTCCCCTACCATGATATTTAGTATTTAGGTTACATTTCCTAGCACCAGGATAAGGCTTGAACCATCCCAATTGCGCTCCTCCTCCCGAAGCATTGTTCTTTGACGAACCTCCTAATTAGGGCATTGTTGGACTGCACCTGTTCCAGTATCAGGTGTGATAAAAGTAACATTGTGTTGTCCTAACTATTTCGAAATATTCGATCAAAGTTAGAGTGTTTCCTTGCGACAGACAAAACCCAGGACATTTACATTAGCAGGCAGTTGTGCTATGAGTGGTCTCGAGGTATGCTGTCCATCTCGAGTGCTGGAGGTTCCGGGTTCAAGCCTCGGGGAGGGCCGAGGTTTTGTCACGTGGACTTCTAGTAACAAAATTTCCCCTGGTCTCTGGTAGTGAGGTCGGGCGCCCGTGTGTATTGTTGCGCACGTAAAAAATCCCTTGGCAGTCGTAAATCGAACAAGAGTAGCCTAACGGCGCTGCCCTGGCAAAATTTCGAGTTAAGCATCTCCCCAAAGTATTTCAAGATCCTCGGCGGTGTTACGATGTTCGTGCACTGAGCTGAGATTCTCTGGATTCACGCTTGCGTTAGGAGTACAACGGAGCACTTATGGGCTACACCCGTGTGCCGTGATGTTGATCCGTCGACTAAACTAAACTAAACCTCCTCCTCTACCAGTGAGAGAATACGGAAACCGACCTCGGAAAGCAAGGCGCCAAGTACAATGACACAACCGCCGACACAGACATGTAATTAACCATGTCTCGTGCACCCAGCGCAGCCTCACCGACATTAATCGTGTTCTCCGTTTCCAACCAGGTGGGGGAGAGAACACCAATGGCATTGTAGCTTCCTTGTACGTTCTGTTGTTGCTAAAGTTACTTAACTAAATGAGCCAAGAACACCCTGGAAGTACCGCGAACAATTTATAGGTAAGAACATTTGTAATGAACAATTTATAGGTAAGAACATTTGTAACACCCATGTAATTTATTTGTAGTTTGTACGTAGTTTATGACTAGGAGTCTATAAAGGTATGAATGAATTACGCGATATGCTTTGTGTTTTTAACACGCTTTCTATTTCATGTATGTTGCGAATCCGTGCAATGAGGATTGTATGTATGTAAGTATTTCCTCTCGTGCCTAAGGCGGCGCATAGGGCAGAAGTCGTGGCTCTCCATGTTTGTGCGAAGCGTCAAACATTTGGAGCCAGAAATCTGATTCTGTAACAGTTGGGAGTTTTATGATGGCTGATTGTCAAGCCGCCGATCAACCGTCTTTAGTCAAGCTAGAAGAAAACTCGTCACGCCATCCTGGCCCAAGCCGGAAACTCTTCAATTCCTCCGATGGTAGCATGGTTCTTGCAAGATAAAAAACATACTGACCAACAAAAAGATATCAATTGAAACGAGAAGAGTGCTAGTGCACAAAAGAATTCAGGAACTTACCAACAAAAGAACAAGTAAATCAACAGGCTGTCCGAAAACCAAAGTTGACAAAACCATAATAGAAAAAGACCAGGCTCTACATGTGTGGACAGATCCTGTGAAAAACCTTTATAATGATAACAGAGGAACAGTATGATATATTTAATAATGAAGGACTGCCAATATTGAAGATGGAGAGTGACTGTGAAAAATAGGTACAATGCAATAGCTAAAATGCAGAGTATAAATGAACAATGGGAAATGTTAAGGGACTCCATTCATCAAACTAGCAAAGAAGAATTACCGGAGAGAGGCCAAATAGCCAAGAAAAAAATGGATGAATGAAGAAATCTTAAAACTGATGGACAAAAGAAAAGAGAGTAAAAATGACAAACAAAAATACGCTAAGATAAATAAAGAAACAAAAGATACATGTGAATTATAGTTAAATTAGTTGCATGTTCTTTAGAGGACATTGCAATCAACCCTAGCATTTATTGGCTGTTAATGATTTACTGGGCAATTTTACTGTCATTAGTTTCTTTGATTTCTGAACGGCCGACTTTCATACCACCGAAATCAAAGCAAAGCAGTCTGTTTCCTAATTGCCTGCGATTGATTTCGAAACCCCGACCTGGTATGTCGGTGAATTGTGAAACTGCTTTCACTAACCTCTAATTCACAGTTGCCGACTGACGTGTAAACTAATAAATATCGCCATTGTAACGTACGTTATTGGAAAGCAATGTAAACATACAGGTTAGTGGCAGATAACCCGCGTAATAATAATAATAATAATAGTAATAATAATAATAATAATAATAATAATAATAATAATAATAATAATAACAATAATAATGTAAGCAGTTTAGTAAATGTGTAACTGCATAAATAGAAAATTGTCGATTATTATTATTATTATTATCGTCGTCGTCATCATCATCATCATCATCATCATCATCATCATCATCATCATCATCATCATCATCATCATCATCATCATCATCATCATCATCATCATCGGCATCATATAGCACATCAGTTGTTTCTTGCACACCCGTGTGATGTAATTGTTTCTTGCATTCCCGTGTGATATACGTGTTTCATGCATTCCTGAATGATGTAGTTTATTATATTTCTGTGTGGTATAGTTGTTTCTTGCATTCGTGTATGATATGTACAGTATAGACTCGGACAATGAGACATTGTCAGATCCACCAGCCTGTCCTACGACATATTCTGATGCCTATTTTAGTGTCAGTGGATCTGTCAGTAGATTTTAAAAATCTGCCTCGAATTAAATTCATACCCATGACCACCAGGCCAGCAGGCAAGCATGCTACCCACTTCCTTACCTCGGCCACGGATGTTTGGATTTCTTCTTCTTCTTCTTCTTCTTCTTCTTCTTCTTCTTCTTCTTCTTCTTCTTCTTCTTCTTCTTCTTCTTCTTCTTCTTCTTCTTCTTCTTCTTAAAGCACATGCCGTGTGGATTTGATGATGATGTCTGTCCACAACCTTCTGTTTTATGTATCTTAGATATTTCCCATTACGATCTAGACTTGTTGATTATTTGTTATTTATTATCTTCAGCTGTCAGTTGTGGTATCCTGTTATAGGTTTTAAAATCTCCAGTTCCTTGACTTGTTTTCATTACACAGTGTTCATATAATGAGATCAGGAATCCCCGGTAGCCTAGTAGCTACACACTTATCTTCCGACCAGGTGTCCATATAATGAGATCAGGAATCCCCAGTAGCGTTGTGGCTACACACTCGCCCCCCCCCCCCCCCCCCTCTCGACCCGGTGTTCATATAATGAGATCAGGAATCCCCGGTAGCCTAGTAGCTACACACTTATCTTCCGACCAGGTGTCCATATAATGAGATCAGAATCCCCAGTAGCGTTGTGGCTACACACTCGCCCCCCCCCCCCCCCCTCTCGACCCGGTGTTCATATAATGAAATCACGAATCCCCGGTAGCCTAGTAGCTACACACTTACATTCCGACCAGGTGTCCATATAATGAGATCAGGAATCCCAGGTAGCGTAGTGGCTACACACTCACCCCCCCCCCCCCCCCCCCCCCCCCCCCCCTCTCGACCCGGTGTTCATATAATGAAATCACGAATCCCCGGTAGCCTAGTAGCTACACACTTATCTTCCGACCAGGTGTCCATATAATGAGATCAGGAATCCCAGGTAGCGTAGTGACTACACACTCACCCTTTGACCTGGTGTCCATATAATGAGATCAGGAATCCCAGGTAGCGTAGTGACTACACACTCACCCTTTGACCTGGTGTCCATATAATGAGATCAGGAATCCCAGGTAGCGTAGTGGCTACACACTCACCCTTCGACCTGGTGTCCATATAATGAGATCAGGAATCCCAGGTAGCGTAGTGGCTACACACTTACCTTCCGACCTGGTGTACATATAATGAGATCAGGAATATAATGAGATCAGGAATCCGAGGTAGCGTAGTGGCTACACACTCACCCTCCGGCCTGATGTTCATCTTTTTGATCCGCATCGGGACGGATTCATATTTGTGTAATGGACCAGGATTCCCAGGTCGACCCAGCCTAACATGAGTACCAGGAGATGTCTTGGGAAGCACAGGCGGCCGATGTGACACTGACCACATCACCCACCGAGAGCCCATTGGTCTGTAACTATACGGGTCTAGCACCAGATGTCTGGTGCACCTGACGGCGTGCCAAGGGGTCATTTACTGACTGACTGACTTCTATAATGAGATCTATGGAACATATGTCACGGATTGCGGTTGGTGGTCATATAAACGTCATAAATATGACACCGTGGCTGACCGACTGGCCAGAAGTTCAATGCCAAGTTCTCCTTCGGGAGACCCGGGTTCGAATCCGCGGTAAGATGTGGATTTTTTTTTCTGTCGGGAGTGAAAAGAAAGCCCTACCCTGCACAGTTCGCGGCGACTGCACTAGCTAGGCAGCCTTAATTCCCAAGGCTCAAGACCCCTCTGTTTGTCCTACACCGCAAGGTAATGTAGGCAGTAGATGACAAACCACTTTCCCTCTCCCCACACCCCCACCCCAAGCTAAATATTGTGTCTGTAGAAAGTTAAAAGGGACCTCAGCTTGAATATTAGGCAGAGAAAAGTCATCGTAATATCAAAGAAACGGATATGCCTAAGTGTACAATGAAGATAATATTTAATTTTGGAGAAAGCATAGAATTCAAATATCTCGACACATGGATAAGTATCTCGACACATGGATAAGTATCTCGACACATAGAATTCAAGTATCTCGACACATGGATAAGTATCTCAACACATGGATAAGTATCTCGACACATGGATAAGTATCTCGACATATGGATAAGTATCTCGACACATGGATAAGTATCTCGACACATGGATAAGTATCTCGACACATAGAATTCAAGTATCTCGACAAATGGATAAGTATCTCGACACATAGAATTCAAGTATCTCGACACATGGATAAGTATCTCGACACATGGATAAGTATCTCGACATATGGATAAGTATCTCGACACATGGATAAGTATCTCGACACATGGATAAGTATCTCGACACATGGATAAGTATCTCGACACATAGAATTCAAGTATCTCGACACATGGATAAGTATCTCGACACATAGAATTCTAGTATCTCGACACATGGATAAGTATCTCGACACATAGAATTCAAGTATCTCGAGACATGGATAAGTATCTCGACACATATAATTCAAGTATCTCGAGACATGGATAAGTATCTCGACACATAGAATTCAAGTATCTCGACACATGGATAAGTATCTCGACACATAGAATTCAAGTATCTCGACACATGGATAAGTATCTCGACACATGGATAAGTATCTCGACACATAGAATTCAAGTATCTCGACACATGAATAAGTATCTCGACACATAGAATTGAAGTATCTCGACACATGGATAAGTATCTCGACACATATAATTCTAGTATCTCGACACATGGATAAGTATCTCGACACATAGAATTCAAGTATCTCGACACATGGATAAGTATCTCGACACATATAATTCAAGTATCTCGAGACATGGATAAGTATCTCGACACATAGAATTCAAGTATCTCGACACATGGATAAGTATCTCGACACATAGAATTCTAGTATCTCGACACATGGATAAGTATCTCGACACATGGATAAGTATCTCGACACATAGAATTCAAGTATCTCGAGACATGGATAAGTATCTCGACACATAGAATTCAAGTATCTCGACACATGGATAAGTATCTCGACACATAGAATTCAAGTATCTCGACACATGGATAACATCTGATCAGCGATGTATCACAGAGATAAAGAACAGAACAGGAAAGACGAAAAACATGCAATTTATAAAATTAAGATTATTTCATGAAATACACCTCTCATACTTTTTTCCGCATATCCTTTACAGGACATCGCTGTCAACACCAGCATTTCACCGCTGTTGTTGATTTCTTGGCAAGATTACGCTCAGTAGTTTGCCATTGCTTTCTGAACGGCCGGCTGATTTATCCCGTAAGTCACCAACGCGGCGAGAACCGCTACGAATTCTCGCGCGCTGCGAGACCCTAGTTGGATAAACGGGATTACGGAGAAAGTCGTTTAACTCCTCGGCTAGGGAGCCGGCACTGCTCATAGAAAAACTAAGAAGTATAAAAGTTGGATTTTATTAGAAGGCAGCAAGTAAAATGGTTTGGCCATGCAAGTAGGTTACCAACTAACAGTATACCACAACAAGCAAAGATGTACAGACCAGATGGAAGCAGAGGAAGAGACCGATCTCGTAAACAATTGACGGATGGAATAGCAGAATCCATAGGGATATCGATACATTAAACCCATAAGAGGGCACTCTCCCGCTGTTTATACTTCACTCGACACCCCAAGGTACAAGAGGAACATAATGCAATGAGACGAGAGACACCTCTGTAATTTGCGTTACAAGAACAAATCTGATGTTGTATTGAACTAATTTTAACATATGGATAATTAGTAAGCAAGCAAAATACCCGCCGAGGTCCATGAGAAGAATGTTGAAAATACCTTCTTCTGCTGCTGCCTTTCTTTGAAGCACAGACCCTCAACCGGCCCATGCTTCCTCTATTTCGCGTGCTCTGTGGGTTTCACTAAAATGGTGTTCAGGTTATACATTCCAAGGTTTTCTCAATATGTGTTCTCCTATAGACAACAATCCCTTTCAAATTAATTTCCGACTTATGAATGATTTGGTCACAGGATTATAATTAATTTGAGGCTGGGATGAGCCCTAATTATTCTTCTGAGGTTGACGGAGTAGAAGTAATGGGAAAATGTCCTAATATGTGTTTCATACCCAGCGCCAGCACCTTTCCCGCACCTCTCGATTACCTTGAATCTGTCTATGTCTCTCCTTAAGCTCCGCATCAGTGATTCTGTCATACCATGTTACCCCCTTTGTTACTCGCAGGCACCAGTTAGTGAATACTTGTAGCTTGTTTGTAACTTCGTGGTTTCTGATCTAAATAGCAGCCCTTATTTTAACTAGTTAAATATTCTAAGTGTATTATAAGTTTACATTCCTTTTGACGCCACAAGTTTATTAGTGCTACGAAGAACTCTGCATTTCATGTGTTTATATGTTCCTTTACTACTCCCACAGTGTTTTATAAACCTGCAAATGAAGTCCCTATCAATGACGTTAAGGGCCTTTTACGCGGCCCACGAATCCAATAAAGAGTTCATTCAATGCTTTGGCATATTATTATGCGAAATCTGGTTTCATGGTCACTGCTTGATCCATTTGATCTTAAGCTTGCTTATTCATCTCTTTGTTTGTCAATCGCATTTCTTAATCTCTACAGAACCTTTCTACTTGATATTTACCCTGGAGATGACAATAACATTCTTCATCCTGTATGTCCCCTATCTTTGGCAGCTTTACTATATATATATATATATATATATATATATATATATATATATATATATATATATATATATATATATATATATATATATATATATATATATATATATATATACATTTTTTGCAGTATTGTAGCTGAGGCGTTTATGATGTTTGTAAAAGCCTTTATGAGATGGTCCAGCTGGATTTGGAACTTTTCCATCCTTCTCAAGCCAGATAATTTTATAATTTCTTTTAGATAGTTTTCATCAATTGAAATCCAGCTCCACCTTTGCTAGCTGGATATCTGGAGGCGCTGTTGCAACTAGTCAATTTAGAACAGTCACTCCCAATCTTTTCAAGCAGAAGGCCATACATATCTACTATTTTCGGTAATTAAGCGGGCCACAAGGTTATAAAATTATAAAAGTCTTGCAATATCATTCTTACCTTTCTTAACTTTTGTCAACAAAATTCTAAAACTTTAAAGGCAGTCAGTGTCAGTACTACACTGCTGTCATTTTTTGGTTTAAAATCAAAGTTCATTTAACAATACATTTTAAATCAGTTTCGAAAATCGCTATTAATGTAATTAATTTACAATTGTAACTATTCTTTATAACCAGTTACTTAAGTCAAACTGCCAGTTTATCAATGTCTGGACACAAATCTTTCGTGTCCAAAGTCTTCCAAAGAAACAACGTCTTCACATTGTCGCTTTTTACCACTGATTGATTTTAGATTTTCCACAGTCGTGTTCATAGGCTTTAACGGACACTTTTTATTTGAAAAAAAAAAATATATATATATATATAATTTCAACACAATACTACCGACTCTTGTTTCCACCTTGTCGTGGTGGGGGAGCTTGAGTTTCTCAATGACCATGAGAGCTATGCCGGCGGTAGCGTAGCTACCAGCAGGGCCTCCCAAGCCGGACAGGTCAAAGGGTAGAGAACAGACAAAGAGAAACACCCTGGTCCTCCAGGTTGGGGGTTGAAGCGTGGGGTTAACATCCCCACCTTTGTAAAAACTATTTTGTTATGAAACAGATACATGATCAGCGACTAGCAAGAGAAGGTCATCCAGAGAGACGAATGGAGACGGCTTGTATCTGCAGCAAAGAACCTCAATGGCTCGGAATGCTGAAGAAGAAGAAGACTACCGACTCTGCTAAACAGTTGTAACAGACGACAACATGGCGCCTTGCGCAATCTGATTGGTCGACAAGGCTGGAATATGGGAACTTCATAAAGTTTCGTTGCGAAACGCTGACGGGGCGCTCCGAGTGCATTTTTGAAATTATTAAAATATATTATATTAAATAACGAGGCTTCGCGTGCAACTTTCTGACAGCTGGCGAGCCACAAGTGGCCCACGGGCCGTGGTTTGAGAACCTCTGATTTAGAAGTTTCTTTAAGTATTGAACCCATCTGCTCATGTAATCTTTAATGTTGGTAAGAAATTTTCACATTATTATATTTTTAACAATTCTCTTGATTTATATGTTTTTGATATTTATTTTTTTTTTGGGGGGGGGGAGGGGGGGGGAGGGTTCTGTAAAGGTCTTCGAGATTTCCTTTTGCTGCTGCTTCTGGCAGTCAGCCTTACTGGGTCGTCTAAATACTGGCTGTTATCAATCCCACCTGCTCCCCAACTTCTTTAGCTTCTGGGTTTGTTTCAAGGGTTTTGGCTTAAGCAGCTGTGATTTCTGGACTTGATATTATTTAAATCTGCCTATTTTAGTTTTCCTTGGTTCTGTTTTTTTTTTTTTTTTTTTTTAAGAGTTTGCGGCATCATCCATTCTTTATGGTTTCATTTCTTTTTCCATGGATTTATATTCGTGACTCGGCCCAAATGCTTTTAACCTGCTACCTGCATGTTTCCGTATTCACCTCATTTACTTTGGCAAGGACTGGTATAAGTTAGAGTCAGTGACCATAAATCGTGTATTAGTTTCTTGATTTCTGAGATATCCTAAATTGCATTTATTTCCATGTTTATAAGGTATTATGCATCACTTTAGTTTCAAGTTAAGTTTACTTATCAGCAGATCTTCATCTGCACCTCTACTTTCACATCCTGAATAGTTGATTCACATTTCTTGGTAGTAAAGATATGTATTATAATTTGATAATAGCAACGTTGCTTTTTTTTTGTTTTTAAAATATTCTTTTACGTGAAAACAATTTCACCTATGAGACATACTGACTCACAGCGAACATAAATTTTGTAACATTTTTGTTCATTATCACTAAGTTTTCCCAGATTTGTAACTGGTAGTCCGAAAGCTGTTACATACAAACAAGTTTAACACAAGACTGTCAATTATGACTATTTAACAAACCAACAAAAACATAGTTTTTTTAAGTCACATAAATGTAGTTAGAGAGAAGAATGCTAATCATGTCACAGACAATGATACTGAGTAATGTGGTTGTTTTGATAGATACAAAGACACCGCAAACGAATTATAGATGTATTGTAAGAATTCAAATTAGACATGCCTACAAAAATGTGAAAAAAAAATGAATTAATACTTGATGGCAAGACAGACATTAGTTTGCATGTAACTTTCCCTGTAGTTTAGGATCTATATTTATCACTTTTGTCCAGATCGTGAAAGGAGACAGAATGGAATATATTATAACAACTGGTATAAATCATCGAACAAAATGATAGAACATAACAATGAGAATATATAGTAGATAGTTTGATTATTAATATATATCTTTATATAAACTGATATATAGCCCTAGTAAGTGGAACAGTGTCAAACACAGATAACGAAAAATTGCAGACTTCAAACACTACTATGACAGTGAGAAATTCGTGAGCAATAGCTCTGAATATTTCAAAAGGAGATGCACACACTCAAAGGTATCATGAGCAGTAATTCTAGATGAGGACAGTCTAACAACGAAACGCACTAATAATACTAATAAAAATAATATTAATAATAATAAACATGTTAATAATAATAATGAAAATTATAATGATAATAATAATACTATTAATAATATAAATAATAACGATAATAATAATAATTATAATAAAAATAATACTACAGATAATAATAAACATAATAATAACATAAAGTCTACATATATCTTTATTCTCCAATGAGCATAGGCCCTCGGTCGAGTTACATATTATGTTCTTTTCGTTTGGCATGCTGATGATTGGTTGGATTTTGCAGCTACAGTTTCCTGTGGATGAAGTAGCCAGTTCCACGCCAACGCTCCATAGTAGCTTCATGCAACCAGCATTGCGGGTTCCGGTGTTGCTATTCTTGGCTTCCCTTCTGGACCCGGAAACACACAGGCGAATACTAACAATCACCACATCAATAATGGCAGCAATGAACAGCAACGAATATGATATCGCAATTGTGGCAGTGTTTTAAGCCAATAACAAATGCCATTCATAACAGATTACATTGTAATTACTGCCATTGTTATAACTGATCTTCTTACGAAATGACATGTCTTTGCAAACTGTTATCTCCCTTCACAGGGTCTAGTGCAATATACAAGGAAGACAATGGCCTCAGTTGTTGTCCTGGTTCTCTTAGCAGCGACTACGTCTGTCAGTGTGGCCCAGCAGCCTGGCGGCCAGTGTTTGCCGCCATATTCGGCAATAAGTATGTTTTACATTCTCAAAATTGATTGTAACAATGTGTTTTATTATGCTTAAGACTGTGATAATCACAGTCGGACTGTTGGTAGATGATGGTGATCACAATTTTACTGTTTGTGGACTTTGGTGACCACAATTAAGTGTATGTACAGTGGTCATCGTTTTTCTCAATCTAAACTGCGTTGATCAATAGATTACGTTAGCATAGATTCATTGTTGTGCACTACTTTGATCATAGTTTTATTGTGCGTAGACTACGGTTAGCATAGTTTTATTCTGAGTAGACCACGGTTATCATACTTTTATTGTGCGTAGAGACAGATTTTTTTTTTTAGCATATCCTTTTACAGGACTTAGCTGTCAACACCAGCATCTTTCAGCTGTTTGTTGATCTCTTGGCAAGATTACGCTCAGTAGTTTGCCATTGCTTTCTGAGCGGCCGGCTCACATACCCCGTAAGTTACCGATGCGATCCGAACCACTGATGATTTGAACCGTCATCACGTTACCTGACGAGAGTATACGAGATTACGGAGAAAAGTCATAACCTCTAAGCCACGAAGCCGGCAGAGAAAGATTATCATACTTTTATTGTGCGTAGACTACAATGATCATAATTCTACTGTGCGTAGACTACGATTAAGACAATAGATTTTGCATTGCACCTGTTATATCAGTTTGTTTTAATCCTACCAAAATCCTTACCCTTGCTGGATTGGAATGGGAGAGTTGTTTAACTAGAAACTAAACTAAACTAATGGGAGAGTTGTTTTCAAGCAAAGGAATGAGTTGAGTGGAGTTAAGAACCGACATCATTGCACTCGTGACGTTCCCATATGCGCTCAGTCCTCATCTTCAACAGCCAGCGAAGAGTTCCAATACTAATAGTGCCCATTGCAATCTGATTATATGTCCATTTTGCTTTACCCCTGAGTGACCACTGTCTACCACATCCTCTGACCACCCTTTGATGCCGCATTCTTTCTATACCATGATATTCTAACTGTTCTTCTTCATTATTCACATGCTCCCAGAGGGCTTTCACCACATCTGCCTTATCATGCATCACATCACCCCTCAAAGCATAGGTAAACATGTATATAGCCAAGCAGACAACGCAGTGATTAGGCTGAGATATATTGTTTTAACTCCCAAACATTTCCGAGTAAGGAACACATATCTTACAATGCGTGACGGGAACATTCTGATCCCTCTTCCCCTCATTGTTATTATTATTGTATAAGTTTATTATATAAGCGATCATGCCAGAGTTTACCGTTCCCGTATCACCAGCAGTAGCACACATGCCGTAACATAAAATTGGCGAGACATTGACAACACCCATTAAGTGTCTATCAAATCCTGTTACAGATGTTTCTCCATGCAATAATATCAAACTGTATAGTATCTTCTCTCTTGGCCTCCTCACGCCCTAAACTAAACAAAACTAAGATATGTTCATTACGCTTTTTATCTTTTGTAAAATTAGTACAAGATAAATTTTAGAATCGTTTGGAAGGAAACACTGCAATTCTTGGAAGGAAACACTGCAAAGTATGTTTTGGGCAAACTATTCCTATTATGAACTGACGAATTAGGACCTGACAGCATCGCATTTCGTGCACATGGTAAAATAAGTCAAACTAAGCCTTAACATATCCATATTTTTCAAACACCACAACAAGAATAGAAAAACTACAGTATTTATTAATTTATCTACGGCTAAAAAGTGTAAATACATTAACAATGTTGAACATACAGAGCACCGAAAGACCATGACGGAAGTGTAAAAACAACGTCAACATTTATTCGAAGGGCTGGAGTCAAAGTGCAGCTGAATCAACAGCAGCAGTTGCAGGAGCAATAGCAGCAGCGACAATAACAATAAGTACACTTGTTCTGTCAAAGCTGGTTTTGGTTAGTGACGTAACATCTGAAGATCTTCATAGCCTCACGACAGCATCTCCCGTGTGCGTGACGTACAGTGGTGTAATCGCATTAGGGCGCCACCCCGGGACTTTTTTTAAAAATAATCACCCCATGGCGAACCCTGCCTCTCAAAATGACAGTAACTATTTAATTTTGCAGTTGTTTTATTTAACATTACGTTGGTATGTGGCTATCTAAACAAAATATAACGTAGCACAATGACTTCTTTGGTGTATAAAAAGAAAAGTTGTTGCATATCCTTTACACGTCGTCGCAGTCAACCTCAGCACTTTTGACTTTTTGTGATCTCTTGGCAAGTTTTACGTTCAGCAGCGTACTGTTTCTTTCAGAACGACCGACACCCATACCTTTTTACAAAAAACCCAAAGCAATGCGACCTGCTGCCAAATCACCCGCAGCTGTGTGTCGAACGCGGTATGCGGGATTACGTTTTGCGTCGTAACGCCTACGCCACGGATCCGGCAAGATAATAATTATTTTATAGGGAGACATTTGAGGCCAAACTATGCTATCGCATTGACTTTGGGCCTCCCTTTACAACACAGAGCACGAAATAATAAGGAGACAATAATACAAATTGTACTAAACCATTTAAATAGTTATATATCCAAATAGCATTAGAAGTAGCAGTAATAGCAGCAGTAGTAGAAATAGTAGTAGTAGCAGTAGCAGACACAGCAGTAGTACTACTAGTAGAAGTAGTAATAGTAGTAGTAGTAGTAGTAGCAGCAGCAGCAGCAGCAGTAGTAGTAGTAGTAGTAGTAGTAGTAGTAGTAGTAGTAGTAGTAATAGTAGTAGTAGCAGCAGCAGCAGTAGTAGTAGTAGTAGTAGTAGTAGTAGTAGTAGTAGTAGTAGTAGTAGTAGTAGTAGTAGTAGTAGTAGTAGTAGTAGTAGTAATACTTTCTGTTAGCGCTGAATGTTGGGATTCGCTCACCAAACTCGACACCCCACATTGTGCCAACGGCGTTGGGAGAAGGGGCGCAATTGGGAGGGTACGCGCCTTTTCCTGGTGCTAGGAAATGCAACCTAACGACTAAATGTCATGGAAGGGCAGACTAGACCCTATGCCTGCTCCACAGGCGAACAGTTAGAGCCTTGCTTTGCTGATCTGGCAGCTTCTGCAGCTTGTCTTGTTCCAGATGTAACTGGTGTTAAACCTTTTCTCTGGAGTAAACTAGGGAACATGCTTCATGGGCAATACATGGTCTCTACAATTCAGCCCAGGCCTTGTGCAATAGGAAGTTTATTTTACCTTTTTTAAAAGCACAATAACTATCGTCTGTCAAGACGGCAAGGTTCCAGAAGTAACAATATGTTAACAACTAATACTATTAGGGACGTTCATTTGAAACCCGTCCCAATGGCTTTATTACAATAGCATGAAATAAACATTAACAGGTGTGGAAGAATTAAACAAAGCATTCGTTTTGAATGAATTATGCACCATGGGTTGGTCAGAAGAAGTCGCCGTAGGCATTCAGGCAAGCATCCCATTGCTCAGGTAGGCGGCGAATGCCGTCCGCAAAAGAGGATTGTGGTTGCTCACCGAACCAGGTGTTTACCGTGTTCATTACGTCTCCATCTGTGTGAAATCGAGAGCTTTTTTTAGAGGTCCGAACAAATGGAAATCACATTGTGACAAATCAGGACTATATGCTGGATATTGCAGAATTTCCCACTTCTTCCTTGCTAATGCTACCTGCATAATCTTTGCCACATGCGGACGAGCATTATCGTGCAACAAAATTGCACCGCGAGAAAGCATGCCGGGTCGTTTAATCTTTATGGCTTTTTGCAGCTTGTCTAGTGTTTGCAAGTAGTGGGTAGAGTTGATGTTGACACCAGGTTCTTTAAAGTCGGCCAACAATAGCTCTTCATGGTCAAAAATGCTTTTACCAGCGGAAACCTGTAACTTGAATTTTTTTGGCTTTTGGTGATCCAGCATGCTTCCATTGCATGCTCTCTCTTTTGCTGTTCGGCTCAAAGTGGTGACACCATGATTCATCGCCTGCCACTATGCGGAAGAGAAATGCATCACCCTCCACCCTGTAACGCAGCAGGTGGTTCAAACACCAAACCATACGTTCCTCTTTTTGGTGGTCGGTCAACATCCGTGGTACCCACTGTGAACACACCTTCCGATATTGCAGTTTCTTACGAACGACCTTTTGAATTGTCCCAATTGACACATCAAATTCTTTCGCTAGCGAACGTATGCTTCGACAACGGTTCATCTGTATTGCGGCATCAATGTTGGCGATGGTTTTTTTCTGTTGCAACAATATGCGCTTGACCCGGCCGTCGAAGATCTGTCGTGAACTGATGTTTTTTCCGAAACATTCGTGCCCAGTCTGTCACTGTTGTCTTCGACACATATTTGTTATCGTACGCTGCCTGTATTCTTCGATGAATGTCCAGTGGTCGACATCCTTCAAATGAAATAAACCGAATCAAAGCTTTTTGAGCTACTTTGGACGGCTTTTGGATCAACCCGGCCATTTTCTCAACGGTCAGATATAGAACCTATGCATCATGGGACGATAAGCACGTGCTCTTTTATTCATTGGCCAGTACTTATCACATGACATTATCATGTTCAACGTACCCAATTACGCGCGGTGCGGCACTAACGGTTTCAAATGAACGGCCCTTATGTTTGTCAAACTACTGAACGTAAACTTGCCAAGAGATCACAACAGCAAAGACATGATGGTGTTGACTGCAGCGTCCTGAAAAGGATATGCAATATACTCTATGTGTAGCTCGACATATTTACTTGTACTATTAGTATTCATGTAATTGCGATACAATTTTACAGTGCCCAGGTACCATATATGTTACGATTATACCATTTGTCACTGGTATCAGTTGCAGTTTTCATTTCATTAAACAGGCTTATGTGACAGACCATGGCAACTGATATTTGAGAACGAAGCAAACGGGACGCCCGTGTTTGGCAGTAAAGAAGACCTAAAACAAGCGGTACTTCGGGGTGCTGAGCTTCGAGTCATGCTCAAGGATACAATGGTGGAACCTTCATCGATGGTCAGCCACACGTTCTGTTCAGGAGTCGACAACATCAACATCAGGGGAGACAACATTTGCTGTGAGGTAAACAATTAAACGCCCTTGCTTTTAAGGAGGTTTTTCACTACGGTATAGAAATGCCCGGAATGGTTAACCTGGCCAACCAACGCCAGAAGATGTCGGATAAAGGGATAGATATCGTAGTTCTGCTGGAAGCACACAAAACGCATTTAAAAATAAGAAAAATACCGCATGAATGAAAAAGAGGAAGAAGAAGAAGAAATGAAAAGTAAAAAAGACCTTAACGTTGTGAATATTTAGCATTAATAATACATTGGATCTGATCCGCTTGACCGAAGCCAAGTAGGAAAGCCAAAGAAGCATCAAATCATCGCAGCCGTAGCAGTAAGCAGATGTTTACAAATAAGAAGCCCTTGAATGCTATAATGAGTTGGTAAAGTAAAGTACCCATTCTCAACACCCTGAGACGTGGTGGGTTTATAATACTATGAGCATGTTTTTATTAGACCAATCGGCACACAATGAGTGTTGTGATCAATGCCATACGGACCGACTTAATTTCAAAGAATATTTCCTTGTAGACGTTTTTTAGGCTGGATCTATCCCAGTTCCAGTTCCATTTCAAAAAACAAAAATTCCAAATTCGTCCTCGTCTAACCTGCTTCATCAGCTGTGGTTATTATTGAAGATCGTGGTTTTTGTGGGTTTATTCACCCGAATTCTTGTCTTGTGAGTCCTATCTCGGACTGGTTATGTAGCTTATGTGTCTGTGACGTCAGCAGTGGTCGGCGGCTATCCTTTGTGCTCTTCTGTTGTTGTGGTTTTCTTTGTTGGTGTAGGCTCCTGGCTCGTCTGGCTTCAGTCCTTATAAGGACTTTTCGTAATCCCACTCTCGCTGGGGGATCGGTCGGCGGCTGTCCTTTGTGCATGTGTCAGGATCTCCAATAAGGCCTTAGAGAGGTGAGAAGAGTTAACACAAGTCTAGTAGGGAGACACCAGACAGGAGAGACACCAAGCACTATAAATAGACTCACAAGGAGACACATTTGTGTCAGACCAGGGACCAATGAGTACAACTGAGCGAGGGCTTTCCCCAAGCCATTGGGAAGCTTGGCCTTACGAGTAACCGTGAAGTGCCAGGTTACTCTAGCTCACAAGCCAGCGTGCTTGGGACACCATGCACGCAGGACTAGCTACTGCACGGGAGGGACAGTGTCCGTGCTTGTCCACGCAATGTGTAGCGTGTGAACAGACCCGACTGGAGACGGTAGAGAGCAGACGTATTCTTGACAAATGCTATAGTTTCTAGGCAATAGGCAAATATTAGGCTGTAAATTTAGATTGTGATTACTAACATCATTTCTCACCACTTCATTGCATTCATGTTGTATAATGATGATGAAGTATAACGCTCGCAGAGCCATTCAAGTGTCAGCTCTAAATAAATTGCATTCCTTTTGCAAATGTCACGAGTTGTTATTTCGTGCGGTGCAAAAGTAGGGGAGTTCTGAGAACTCTGTAGCGAACAAGTCGCTGAAAGGCAGGACCCCAATTGGTGTCAGAAGTGGGTTGACTAATATTGCTACATATATAGACGACATATGCATCCATACGGAAGACTGGACAACACACCTACTGAAACTTCGACAAGTATTTGGGCTCACAGCGAAGCCGACCAAAGTAGAGTTGGGCATGGAACAAATTGACTTCCTGGGTCATACCATCTGCAGGGGCCAATTAAAAACTGATGACAGAATCGTCACCAAGATTCTGAATTTGACAATGCCAACGACCAAGAAACAGGTCCGAAGTTTACTGGGTCTGGTAAACTACTATAGTAAATTTATTCCAAATCTGGCGGAAATCACCAGTGTTTTTTCTAACATCTTAAAAGCTTCGGCTAAGTTATCTGTACAAGATGCAAGATTAATTAGTGCGTTATCAAAACTGAAACATCTTTTCAGCGTTCCACCTATCCTTCGTATGCCTAATCCAAAACTTACCTATTTCTTACGCACAGATGCGAGTGCCATCTCCATATCTGGGATACTAGGACAGTTCTACGAAGGGAAGTTCCACCCAATAATGTACGTAAGTCGCAAGATTAGCCCTGCTGAATCAAAATACTCAGCATCAGAATTGGAGGGCCTCAGTTTGATCTATTGTGTTAAGAAATTTCATAGATTTTTGGCAGGAGCACAGTTTGTGATCGAATCCGATAACTCTCCGTTGTCTGGGATGCAGTCTGGACTTCCCAGCAATAACAGAATTTACAGGTGGGCTTTGATTCTCCAAAATTACACATTTACCATCCAGCACTTAAAGGGAAGATTGAACACTGTTGCAGACATTTTGAGTCGACCATCATCCATTGAAATACCTGATTTGCAGGAAGGGATCGACCACACATCACCAGAAACAGTGACACTGTAATGTTAAGTAACTCAGTGCCGTATGTGGTGATTAAGATACATTGTAAGTGCGTTATCATCGCCAAACATGTAACCTGTGTGAAAGTAACAGTGCTATGAGAAGTGTAACGAACAGACGCAGAAGTAACATGCGCTGACACACACATAAGCTAGAGGAACATTGAAGTGTTAGCTATGAACCTACATAAGTTAGTAGGGAACTATATTTATACACTATCCATGAAGGAGAGCATAGAAGACTTTGCCGAAATGAACTATGTTATAACAGTCTACAAAGAGTATTGCTCCATCTTCACAACGCAAAGGAGGACTTCGATTTAGTTAAATTAGATATAGAAATGTAACTGTGATATATGTATATTATTATTTTATTAACAGTACCCATAACTTCATTTTTCTATAATAATTGAATTGCAAATTGTTCAAATGCATATATAACTTTATTTTGTCATTTGGTAGTTAGAAATCACCATCATTTAGTTAATAAACCATTTAAGATAACACCAATTATAGAAATACGAATTGTTAGATATTACATTAGTTTATTACCGCATAATCATAATCATTTATAAATTCATTTATCTAAAATATCATTTCTAAACTAACCCAACCATTTAGGAATTAACATCATCTTTTTTACAAATAACACTTTAAGGTAGTTAACCCAATTTCTCTTAAATGAAAGTATTTATTAGATTATTTCCCTTGAGGGTCATTTAGGTCAGCACACCAAATCATGTGAGTTACTATTACAGGATCGGTAACAAACCATCCTCATAACTTTGTATATTGTGTATAGACATGACACGTACAAACAAAACGCAGTCATTTGGCGTGAATACTGTCATAATTCAGCCAATCAGTTTATTGTAAATATGTAATGTTCATGTATTTGATGCTATGAAACATATTTTAATGACGAGATGAATGTGTGAGCAAAAGAAGAGTATGAAAGCGAGTGAAAGATGTATGCAAGAGGAATAAATGCGAGGAGAGAATGTGAAAATTAGTAAACGTTGAAAGAAAGAGAGCGAGAGAGAAAGTTAGCGGCAAATTTTTTCACCGCTGGAAACGTATTATTTTGACTTGTCTGTGTCATCTGTGTAGCCAATGTGTTGTCGAGTTTTTATGTGTGTTACTGCCATACTTTAATAGATTAGATAGGGAATGTACTTTGAGCTTCAGAAAGCGGAGTTGTGGTCACAAATAAGAATAACAAACGTTTGTAACCACAATAAACCGATTTACGGCGCTCGAAGGAACACACACATTTAGTACACTAACGCATACACATGTTAGAGAGTTAAGTACACTGTAGTTTATTAGAAAACACGCAAACAAACAGGAAAACAAACACATAAAAGATCCACACACTATATGGTTCAAAGAACAACAACTTTAATTCAGGGGACACAATAACTTCTTAAAAAAACCTTAAGATAACATTGAATATAACTTTTCACAAGCGGAAGCGAGAAGGTGAAAAGTAGAACTGTGTGTATAAGAGTTGGAGGGGATATTAATGGGAACATGAACACTTTGTGCTCATGTGTTGCACTCATAACAGAGTCAACTTGTATGTGGGTTGTCATTTCGGGCAATTTGAGGACAGGTCGAGACAGAAGTCAATAGGTGAAAGTCAAAAGACATAGGGTCAAACGACGGAAGCCAGGACATAAGTCATAAGACAACGGTTCCGGTTCAAAACAATTCCCAAAGATATCTATAGAACCAACTATACTGATACATAGGCTACTTAATTAGCCAAGTGAAAAGATAGAGCAGTGTGAGTAAAGGAAGAAGAGAGTTGTTCTATCCCCAAACTAGAGATTTATAACTTATTGGATATCTGACAAAATTGGAGCAACCAATTTTTCTTTGTGACCAGACGTGTTACAAACATGAGTTAAAGGGAAGTAACACTTCACAGAGAGGAGGGGAGCCTGTCAGGATCTCCAATAAGGCCTTAGAGAGGTGAGAAGAGTTAACACAAGTCTAGTAGGGAGACACCAGACAGGAGAGACACCAAGCACTATAAATAGCCTCACAAGGAGACACATTTGTGTCAGACCAGGGGCCAATGCGTACAACTGAGCGAGGGCTTTCCCCAAGCCATTGGGAAGCTTGGCCTTACGAGTAACCGTGAAGTGCCCGGTTACTCTAGCTCACAAGCCAGCGTGCTTGGGACACCATGCACGCAAGACTAGCTACTGCACGGGAGGGACAGTGTCCGTGCTTGTCCACGCAATGTGTAGCGTGTGAACAGACCCGACTGGAGACGGTAGAGAGCAGACGTATTCTTGACAAATGCTATAGTTTCTAGGCAATAGGCAAATATTAGGCTGTAAATTTAGATTGTGATTACTAGCATCATTTCTCACCACTTCATTGCATTCATGTTGTATAATGATGATGAAGTATAACGCTCGCAGAGCCATTCAAGTGTCAGCTCTAAATAAATTGCATTCCTTTTGCAAATGTCACGAGTTGTTATTTCGTGCGGTGCAAAAGTAGGGGAGTCCTGAGAACTCTGTAGCGAACAAGTCGCTGACAGCATGTTTCCTCTTGTTTTCTTTGTTGGTGTAGGCTCCTGGCTCGTCTGGCTTTCTTGGCTGCAGTCCTTATAAGGACTTTTTATTAGGTCATTTAGTCTCTTTCGTTGTGTAATTTGTGTAGGAGCTTTTCGAGGTTTTTATTTTCCTTCTTGTACTTTTTTTCGTCTTCGAGTTTTAGCTTCGGCCATTCCCTTTTTTCCTCCGCGGTCAGCCATGGTATTCTCTCTCCATCTTTTATGTAGTACGCGTAGTCGGTACCCTTTTCTAAGATTTTTTTGGCCATTCTACCAGTCGCCTGAGTTTTCTTGGTTTCTTCTTTTCTCTTTCCATCCAGCACCTTTCGAATTCCTGGTCTCTGAGTTTATCCTTCCTTAAGTACTCTCGTAGCTCTTCCAAAGTATTCCCCCCGGGCAGCTCCGTGTCTTCCTCAGGGTGCTCGTCTTGGTTTGCTTCAGATGTCTGGGGAGATAGTGTCCTGGCTGGGTTGCTGGCTTTGTCTAGCGGTTCCGGTTCGTCCTCTTGTTGGATGTCATCTTGCGGTTTCTCTGTGAGCTTTTCTGTTTCTTGTGCTGATTTGCTTTGGGTTGGCTCGCTTTCGATTGTTAGAATTTCTCTGACCGCTTTGATGTCTCGCAGAATCTCTTCATTTATCATTACCATCTGCCTCATATTCTCCACCTCTTGTTTGATGTCCCGCTGGATCTCCTTTATTTCGGCAAGACGTTTCTCATTGTCGCTGGTTGGTGCCGTTGTTTGCAGTAGCTTGACTTGTTTCTTTAACTCGTCGATCTGCTTTTGAAGTTGATCTCTTTCAGCTTGTGCTATACCCGTGGCTGTCTCGCCCCTCTGCATTGCTTCCTTGAATGGTGTCTTTGTGAGGATGGCGATTTTTAAGACGTCTCTATGTCTCTGCAGGTACGGACAGCCCAGGTATCTTGCTCCATGTTTGCCCAGGCAGTTGGCACACTTTCTTTTGTTGTTGGGTGCTCGGAAGTCTGTGTCCATCTTGGCCAGCGGACACTCCTTGAAGGCGTGGTGAGCGGCGCAGTATCGGCAGATTTCCGTCTTACTGCGACACGTAGCTCTGCTGTGGCCGGCCTTCTGACATCTGGAACATTGCGTGATTCTTGGTATGAATCTCTCTGGTTGCTGCATTCTCTTTTTGAATGATGCTGTGGTCGGCATCTCGCTGCCCTCCGACGTCACTACTGCCAAGGTTGTAGGTATCTTGGAGTAGGTGAGAAGCCGCTCCGCCTTCAAGAATCGGATGTGAAGATTCTCTTCACGTAGCTGCTTCAGGATTTCTTCATCTGTCAGCTCCACAGGAATCCGCTTGACAACCCATCGGACTGTTTTCGAGTCGGTGTTTCCGACTCTGGTGTCTTTCTCCTCCTTCTCTGCTGTCTTGGTTCTTGACTGTGTTGGGCTGTCAATCTTCTCCCTCGTAGTAGCTTCAGTGATGGCTGTAGTATCAGGCTCTTTGATGCAGCTAGCAGGTGGGCTCTCGACGTTCTTCTTCTTGTTGTCGGCTCCCACGCTGCACATCTTGGCAACAGCGTGTTTCTTGTTGGATTTTCCACGTGACATTTTCCCGCTGATAAGGCTTCTTGACAGAATAATGCGACTTGACTTGTTAGCGCTCGCAGTGCGAATGACGACGAGGATCTATCCGGGAGAAATGTCAGTTAAATAAATAATCCCCGCCTCGTTGTGAATTCGAACACATGGCCACCAGGTCGATAGGCAAGCGTGGTAGCCACTTCGTTACAGCGGCCCCCTATCATTCTGGGATCAAATTAGACCAGCAAATAGGAGGTCACATGTGTGTTTGTTGTCAAGTTAAATCCTTCAGCTCATGGACATGGACAAGTGTACGCTGGGTAGTCCAGATAACCCGCTAACTGTAATGGGAGCCGATGTGGCGCAGTGGTTAGTCCGCTTACCTGGCGCCTTCTGCTGTGATATTTCCTGCTAGTGCTAAATTTGATTGCTAGTTGTTGCCGCACATAGTCATGTGTTTGTTTCCTTGTGCATCATGTGATTGATCATTTATAGATCGTGTCAACATTGCTACTTTAGAAGACGTAATATCTGTTCATTTGCGTTACTGTTGAATTTATGTATGTATTTTCTTTTACTTGCTTTCTCTCTCTCTCTCTCTCTCTCTCTCTCTCTCTCTCTCTCTCTCTCTCTCTCTCTCTCTCTCCTTTCTCTCTCTCTCTCTCTCTCTCTCTCACACACACACACACACACGCACACACACACACACACACAATCTCGTACTATATATATATATATATATATATATGCCAATGGTTATGCTAATGCCATGAGATGAAGCGACATGGAAGCAATAGAAAAATGTTAGTTTCAGGATCATTAAACTAGAACAATTACAGAAATGTTAACTCGTTTTGAACTCAAGCGTAGTCCATACACCTGCTACAACTTCTAGTGTACTATCTGATTTTTGCGTGTGGATTATCTAGTCATAGTAACAGTGTCCCTCCCCATCAGGCGAACCCATTCCGACGTCAGAGGTACTTGTAATGTACGTCCCCAAATCAGGGACGAGAAGTCAACATTTTAGTTCAACTGACTGGTGTAGGGGTTGAACCCACCAGCTCGGCATCAGCACACTGGAAGTTTAAGAGCGAGCGTTCTTATCCTTTCGGCCATGCTTACATCTACTTAACGATAAATCCTCACTAACTGCCGTGGATGAACAACGTACCAAACACAATCTGTCAGCTTACAGAGTTAGAAGGTTGGAGCCTAGCCACGCCACTGAATGACACCATTTACACATCTTTGCCTCTGAATGACACTAACGTTCTAGCATGTTCTATTACCAACAGATTCTCTCGCACATAGCTACATCAGGGTTCGAAAGTGTTGTAGACGCCCACTGGAGGTACTTCCTGCCCTGCACTACAGGAAGTGTACATGTGGCGCAGTATTATGTGGAAAGTGCTGAGTTTCTCTCGCAAGACACTCTTCGATGCCCGCATCGCTTGGTATGCCAAAGAGATTCAGGTACGCTCCCATGTTAGTTGTTTACGAGAACTGAGTGGTTGTTACTTTAAAATTAGACGTCCTTTACAGGAAAGACAAAGAGTTAGGTATGTGTAGCTCCTGAGAAAAGATGAGACAGACTAAACAGGGACACAATGTTCACACATTACAACGGACTCGATTAAGGTGAATATAAATCACAAAAGTCAAACCCCCCCCCCCCCCCCCCCCCAAAAAAAAAAAAGAAGAGACAATCCAAACAATATATAATAATAAAATAATAAAATAAAATAAGTATTCTAGGAGACAACAAACGGCATTTAGATTATATAAATCTTCATCAGGGACGGGACAACACAAACAGATCTAAAGGGAAAAAAACAACATTACGTCGCAACCAACCCCAACATTTGCTGACTATTTGTAAATATATAGGCAATTTTAAGTTCAGTTGTTTACCATTGCTTTCTGAATAGCCGAAGCTCATACCATAGTGAAAATTAACGCAGAGCGATCTGCTCATAAATCACACGCGGATAACTTCGAACCCGGTCTGTCGGGGTGTGAGACTGTGTTCACTACCGCTATACCACATACGCCGATTGTTACATTATATCCTATGAACTACCTCAAACCCCTGAGGCCATAATAAGATCTATAGAAAATGTCAGAGAATGCGGTTGGTGGTCATAATATAAATAGCTTGTATTATAGTGATGACAAGGTCTTCTTGTACTATAGTGCTGACACCGTCTTGATATAAACAAGTCAGATGAAGCTACAGAAAGTGCTATAAACAGCTGTTGTTAAAAAGTCACACAAAAATTGGTTTCCGCTTTAATAATAGGAAGACAGATATAGCGGTAATATTGAAAACAACAGATCATACTTAACTAATTTAGTATATATCGTCACATGTGAAGGACGCTATATTGCGGTACTAGAGTTATCGTGTTATTTGTTTTGTTTCATGAGTATCCTCTTCAATTTCAATAGTGAACGGACATTTACATTATAATACCTGTTCATTTGATTGTTCGCCATGTTTGGTCCAAAATTTTGTTTTATTTGACACTGAATCAACTAAGTTGGCAATTCAAGTCAAGTTTAGTGTTTTCAGACATTACCAACCTATACCTAATCTCAGCCAGCCCGAATGTGCTGCCTGCATCATCCCCTGATTACATTTTATTGTGCCTCTCCATAGATGTGAAGTTGCAGTACCAATATTACACACCGCTATTATTTATGAGCTTTCTGGTGGGATGAAGAACATTGCAATTCAGTCATCGTGGAGACGGTTCATCGAGGAGACGTCGAGACATCGCGTCAGAAGAAAGGCCACAACACCAATGGATGCAAGCTCTTTACGGGGATCATATCACTTGAACGTCAATGCACCTGACTGAAAGGTTAAAACTCACCTTTCTGAGGATTTACAACCAACATACCAACCAACAAACCAACCAACCAACCAACTAATTGACCGACCGACCAACCATTTTACCGACCGATCTACCAACCAGCCAACCAAGAAACCAACCAGCTAACATCGGCCAGTTTAACTTTAAGATAATCTGTGTGTTTGCGTGGGCCTGATCAAAATCAAAACTACCATCTTTCACATAAGAATTAGACACTGCAGACCATATGGGTCGAGCACCCTATGCCAAATGAGTTTTAACGCGTGTGAAATGGTCCTTTACATTTAATGCCTGAACACACATAAAAAAGAAGGAGACAGACAGACAGTGGGACAGACCGTCGGACGGACGGACGGACGGACGGACGGAAAGAGGGCCTGACGAACGGACTGGTCGATGTCCACAGAGATAGACAGACATAAAGATAGACAGAGGGACAGACAGATATACATACATATAGACAGACAGACATATACATAAACGTACTAACGTATTTGGATATCTCTTTCTCAGCACGACCTGTACAATACCCGGCCCTTGTTTGCGCACTTCCTAGATGGCGGTTCCACAGTTGGCAAGAAGGAGGACCTCATCGACGCCGCCCGAGAAGGCAAAGAGATCAGAGCTCTAATGACTGACAGAGGCTATGCATTTCCATTCCAAGTAAGAGAAAACATTATCTCATATCATTAAGACAAGTCGGTACTATTTCTGGTGTATGCCATCTGTATTTGTTGAGGTATACATATCTCTTCTATGGGTAGTGTCTTGGAACTGCAACCACACCCATTAACTCGAAGCAGTATGGCTAGATTCATGTTTTGGATGTGAATGATAAGAATGTTATTTTTTTTTGCGATACAGCTAATAACGGGCGCATAAGCGAAGTCGATATGGGACTGAGATTATAACGTGATGAGCACTGTCGGAAAGGGGTTCGTCGCCTGCAATAGTGAGGAAAAGATTAGCTACTCATTCCTGCGTGCATTCAGAGCTACAGATGCGACAGCGCTATCGCCCCACAAATCCATAACAGGAAACTGCTTTGGGACACAGATAAATAGCATACAGTTAGTACACACAGTGCAAACACAACACACAGCGCAAACACAACACACAGTTCAAAGCTATTTTATTCACATGAACGAAATGCTAAACAATTAAGACATTGGAGATTTGGGGGGGGGGGGGGGGATAACATCACATTGTTTTTTGCGTATCCCTTACTGGGACGTTGCAGTCAACACCAGCATTTTTCAGTTGCTGTTGATGTACTAGGCAAATGTTACGTTCAGTTGTTTGCCATTGCTTTCTGAACGACCGGCTCCCATACCAGCACGTTATAACACAACGCGACACGGTCTGCTGCACAAATCGGTCGCAGCTGAGCTTCGAACGCCTGGTACCCGGTTCACGAACCGCGTTCGCAAGCCTTTAGCCACGGAGCCGGCGACATAACGTCACATAATGTGCATATAATCAATCAATCAGGTTCCGTCTCCACAATGAATGGTGGCTGCAAGGGATCTTCAGCACTGTCTGTCTCTCGCCCTGGCTGTACATTCTGTCAGGTTACTGTTCTATGATTACAGATAAATGATGAATATATGACTACAATATAATTAATATTAATGACGCTGGAGAAAACCTGACAGTAGTATAACTAGAAAGTTCTTTCTCTGGAACACGCAGGGCAAAACAAATAGAGGGGGACCTAAATAAAACGGAGAAGAGAATTAGATACAGGGAACGATAATATAGGAGGACATGTAATTAGAGACAGGGATGGATAATATAGGAGGACATGTAATTAGAGACAGGGATGGATAATATAGGAGGACATGTAATTAGAGACAGGGATGGATAATATAGGGGGACATGTAATTAGAGACAGGGATGGATAATATAGGGAGACATGTAATTAGAGACAGGGATGGATAATATAGGAGGACGTAATTAGAGACAGGGATGGATAATATAGGGGGACATGTAATTAGAGACAGGGATGGATAATATAGGGGAACATGCAATTAGAGACAGGGATGGATAATATAGGGGGACATGCAATTAGAGACAGGGATGGATAATATAGGGGGACATGTAATTAGAGACAGGGATGGATAATATAGGGGGACATGTAATTAGAGACAGGGATGGATAATATAGGAGGACACGGAGGGAGCTGCATGAGATAACAATAGATGGAATATTTTAGCGTGGGTTGACTGAGGGCATATACTCCAACGGGATAATACAGAGCAGAGGAGAAAGCATGACTAATATTGCAAAGATACATACTTATGATGCCTGTAAGTATGCAATATAAATAAATATATATGATACGTAGGTAGATAGATGATTAATGATATAAAATGAACATGAAAGTGGAGTTTATGAAAGTGTCACATACATACATTTTAAAAGAAAACAACAGTGGTGACACCCGAGGAAGTAACAGCAGCCACAGTAACAGCAACCACAGTAACAGTAATCACAGTAACAGTTACCACAGTAACAGTAACCACAGTAACAGCAACCACAGTAACAGTAATCACAGTAACAGTAACCACAGTAACAGCAATCACAGTAACAGTTACCACAGTAACAGTTACCACAGTAACAGTAACCACAGTAACAGTAACCACAGTAACAGCAATCACAGTAACAGTTACCACAGTAACAGTTACCACAGTAACAGTTACCACAGTAACAGTAACCACAGTAACAGTAACCACAGTAACAGCAGCCACAGTAACAGTAACCACAGTAACAGCAATCACAGTAACAGTTACCACAGTAACAGTTACCACAGTAACAGTTACCACAGTAACAGTAACCACAGTAACAGCAGCCACAGTAACAGTAACCACAGTAACAGCAATCACAGTAACAGTTACCACAGTAACAGTTACCACAGTAACAGTAACCACAGTAACAGCAACCACAGTAACAGTAATCACAGTAACAGTAACCACTGTAACAGTAACCACAGTAACAGTAACCACAGTAACAGACCCTTGTGCACGCCTTGAGACGTGGTGGGTATATGGTGCTGTCCCCATGTCTGTACAGACCATTCGGCAATTTATGGAAAACAAGGTCGATGTAACTCTAGCCTATATCACTTCCCAGGACATTATCTGGCATCAACTAGCTGAGTCAGCCTGGGAGCCCAGATCAGTGTTAAAACCCCGTCAAGATGGGGGATTCGAACACATCACCACCGGGCCGGCAGGCCAGTGTGCTAGTCCATGCGCCACAACGGCTCCTTGCCCGAGGACGTAATTGATAAGAACAACCTATGAAATTGCTTGCTAAATGCACACTTATGTGTATACAATCCAGCAATCTGATAACTGATTATAAAACGATGATGATGCTAAGTGAAGCATCTAAAAAAACGGTGAAAATAGGATAAGAGTATGAAAGAAAGTTGAGAGGGAAAATAAATAAACAATGAACGAGAAGACATTATTAAAATGGCCGGTGAAAGTACAATTAACATACACTTAATCAGTAAACGAGAGAATAAGAGGACAATGCACGTATCTTAAAAGACTATTTTAAAAAAGTGAATTGTATATTTTTTTACAGGACATCGCAGTTAGTTAGTTAGTTAGTCGACAGATCATCCTCATTGCACATCGAACCATTCAGTCCATAAGTGCTCGGATCCCCTCCTCAGCAAATCCCGCAGCGTGTAGCGGCCCACGACACCACATCGCAGTAAACCCCAGCATTTATTTTGGCTGTTTTTGATCTCTTGGCAAGTTTACGTTCAGTAGTTTGCCATTGCTTTCTGAACGACCGGCACTAATACCATTTTATAAAAAAAAAAACATACACAAGGCGGTCTGCTGCCATATCGCCCGCAGCTGGATTTCGAACGTGGTATGCTGGATTGCGAGGTGCGTCCGTAACCCCTTTGCTTGAAGTGAAATAGCAGCAATCAGATGCGAGTACTTGACGACTTGGTCTTGCATATCGCAGTGGAATCAAAACAATCAACTCATTTCGTGTGCAGAAATGCATAAGAAAATACGTAAACATTGTAAAATGAATGCTGCGAACTAGAGATTAATATGCTTCCTGTTTGCAGTATCTTTTCTCCATCATTCCAATGGGTACAGGTTGCCATGTTTTGCAATAGCCCTTATATTTCTAGATCTCGTTGACAGTTGTAAATGTCTCTTTGATGTGAACAAAATGATGTGATGACAATAGCCCAAACATTATTTCTACAATATGTTTATGACCTTTTTCTTAATTGTGTCTGTACAGATTGTCATGTGGTCGGAGACAGATGACCGGGTGTGTGGACAAAGCAACAAGCATCTGTCCCAGAAATACCAGGGCAGCGACATCGTCTTCAACACGCAGACGCCTTATATGTGGTTCTCTTCCTGGTCAACCACAGGTCGCAGAGACAGCTCTAGATGGGCCGTTGGAGGGGTTACCAACAGGGGTCGCGGCTCTGACTACGTGTCTCTAAAGTGGTTCGCGGACCCTTGCTGGCGTCACGTGTTCACCCACGACAGCAGCGGGAACCAACTTCGAGGCTCCAGGGAATCGCTAGTGGCTGCAATTAAAGATGGCCATCGCGTCCGGGTTGTGGTAGAGAATAAAGCAATGGAGGCAGCTTTCATCCGACTGAAAAATAACCACGTTAGCGCATACTTCTTGGATGAACTATCTAGCAAAGGAGGACAAGGCTTTGACCAGTTCGACTTCACCACAGACACCTACTACAAGTTCAGCACGACACACACAACAGGCACTTTTAGACAGTACGGCCATTTTGTTCGAAACACTTCCACGACAGTGACACCCAGTCTAACCAAACAGAAGATATCCTGGATGATTGACGTCAAACCATGGGAAACTATTCTCAAAGTCAACGATAAAGGCGTGGCTATATGGGGCCAGAAGCAGAACGTCAAGAGTGCTGTTCTGAAAGCCGCAGCCATCCGCATGGGCATTCAGTTCGACGCTTCTAGTGGTACCCTTTACGTTGGGGCTGACAACACCAAAGTATCCACCACCCCTACAGATGAGGACACTGTTGCGCAAAGTGTCAGAGTCCTCGGTGACAGACCAATCGGCAGTTACGAGTTTGAACTTTCTCCAGTTCCATTCTGGGTGTTTTTAATCGTGCCCACAACCGGAAACGTACACTTATCAGGGTGGCAAATGGGCAAACATCACCGATTCTTCCATCGGACTGTTCCTGCTACCGTAGTTTGGTTTGCCAACTTATAAGAAACGAGGGACACTGTTAGAAATAATCTTGAGTACTTCAAATCAACTGTTTAATCTCTGTTCTCCTGCACATTGGGACTATTTTGTCATGGCTGGTCGAGAAAACGTCCTTCACGTCACGTGGGACATGGCGGTAAACTAATGTAAAGAATTACATTACTGTCTAAAGGAGTTAAATTTATTGCGGAAGTAAAGACATTTCTTTGTGTGTGTGAAGACAAGCCTTCTAAAATATCTAGGTGTAAATGGGACCTCATCAGTGCAAACTTGCATATTCAAATTGTTGAATGTAGATATATCTTAAGCTAAAACATATTTTACATATCCTCCCTCTATTTCTGGGATAGTAACATTACAGTGTTATTAATTTGGTTGCGTTTTTACCAATTTAGATAGCCAGTGTTAAAAGTCAAATACATAACAGAATTATACTCACATGATGCCATTGCTTCAGGATATTTTTCAGTTACTAAAAGTCTGTTTACTTTCCAAAATTCAGTTGCATACCACTTCTTGTCCTACAGTGAAGTTAGAAATTTAAGAAAATTGACTTTGTCCTGCAGATTTTGGCTGCAACAAGATGTAGTTTTCATAAATAATGTTCTGAAGTTCAACAGATTTGTCTATATACAGCTGATGCTGTCCACTGTGTCATCTGTAAAGATGATAATGAAAACTATACCACGGCATGTCTTTGTAACATGATTTGAGGTTTAGAGACAACAACCATTAAGTGAAAATTGCACCTAGGCTTCACGAGAGTCAGACTAACATTGACCCTCTCTACTGAGGCTGCTGCTGCCTTGTATCTCCCAATGGACCATAGGCTTCAGCTAACTCACTCCAAGCCCTCTTATTTGTATACTTGTTCACGATTGGCTGGCATTTGCAGTGTAACAGTGAGGGATTCTAGGTTAGGTTTCTACGAATTGCGATAGTAAGTTTCACACTCATCTTCCTTAATCGTCACTTACGACATTTATGGTAGGTTTCAGTGTAACTATTCTTTTCTTTACTTTAGGTCCCGGTAAGCCACTGCCAGACAATAATGTGTGTTCTAAGTCAAATGATCGTGGAGTGTCTATCCTGGACAAGGTCTGGACAGGGTGTCTATCCTGGACAGGGTGTCTATCCTGGACAGGGTGTCTATCCTACCTTACAATATCTTTTTATTTGTTTGCCAGCTTTGAACTCCAGCGTAGTCCACACAAACGCTACCACTTCTCGTGCACTGGGCTCATTTTTGCGTGTGGATTAGCTTTCCCTATTACCTGTGTCCATCGCCACTCCGACTTCAGAAGTACTTGCAATTTAGTCCACAAGTCAAGGTCGATAAGTCAATAGTTGAGTCCACCTGACCGGTCTAGCGGTTGAGCATGTATTAAAAGACGTCTGTATCGAAGGAGTAGCAAAAGAAATTTGTCATCCCACATGTCGCATTAGAAATTAGCAACAGGCGATTTGGAAGCAGACAACCCTGTGTTGATTTTTAACAATTGTATGATCGTCAGTCGCTCAGATGGCAAATTACGGAATGCAATATTGCCTAGTAAATTACAAACATCCAAGCAATTGGCAATTGTGGAGTTGATTGAGACGCCCTGTAAATGTGATGCAACTATTAGTCCAGCAGAACCATGATTTTATTGAATGGAAACATTATGACATATACTAGACGGAAAGGATAAATTCTAATTGACAGAAGAGCCATGGGCTGGACTGAAAGGATAAAGAATTCTACCTGACTAAAGGACTATGACAGTATACATTCTGTTAGAAAGAAAACCAACTACTACATTGAAAGATCAATTCTAAAAAAAAAATAATGATTGGCTTTAGCGAAAGAATACACTCTGCTAGACAAAATAACATTGGCTTGACAGAAGAATCATCTACTAAATTAAAAGGATAAATTTTGCTAGATTAAAGAACCATGGCCTAGATTGAAATGATACATTTTACTAGAGAGAAGAATCATTTAATAATCTGAACGGGTACAACAAGGATTACATTAGACAAAAGAACAATGTTCTATATGGCAAGGATATATTTCATTAGGCAGAAGAACCATCTACTACACCGAAAGAATAAATTATGATAGATAGAATAATCAGTTACTAGAATGAGTGCGAAAATGCTACAAATACAAATGTTACGACATACAACTAAAAACGTAAACTAGTACTGTGAAAAGTTAAATTCTACAAGCTGAAATACTACTGTTTGGCAAGGATACATTTAATTCTATATAAGAATCACTGACTAGAGTTTTGGAAACAATCTACAAGCTGATTTGTTACATCCTACCATGTACAACGCGTATTTGTGCTCACGAAAAGTTGAATTTTATAAGCAGAAATTTTACATCCAACAACAACGTGATCTTGCACTGTGAACAATTAAATTGTACCTGCAGAAATCTTACATCCTACAACAACGTGAAATTCTACAATGTGAAAAGCTGAATTCTACAAGCTTTAATGTTACATCCTACAACCGACAACGTCAACGTGTACTGTGAAAAGTTATACTCTACAACGTGAACAGTTAAATTCGACAACGTGAAAAGTTAAATTCTACAACGTGAAAAGTTAAATTCTACAGCGTAAACAGTTAAATTCTACCACAGAAAAAGTTAAATTCTACAATATTAAATGCTTCATCCCACAACCAACAACGTCAAAGTGTATTGTGCTGAACAGTTAAATTCTACAAGCTGAATTGTTACATCTTACAACCAAAAACGTCAACTTGTAATGTAAAAATGTTAAATTCTACAAGCAAACACGTTTCACGTATAACTAACAACCTGAACTTGTACTATGAAAAGTTAAATTTTTACATGTTAAATTTAACTTTTTAAAATGTGCACAATGTGTGCATTACTTTAATGCAAATTCCGATACAATCATCTCCACTAGCACCCACGACAGGTCTTTCGTGTGATTTGTTCTGTATGTTTGTGTTATAGGTTATTGTTAACTAACCAATATTTTCTAGATCTTCTGGTTCTTGCTCTTGTTGTTTGTTGTTGTTGTTGTTGTTGTTGTTGTTGTTGTTGTTGTTGTTGTTGTTGTTGTTGTTGTTGTTGTTGTTGTTGTTCTACTTCTTCTTCTTCTTCTTCTTCTTCTTCTTCTTTCCAATACGCCTTTCAACATACGTTTATTTTCTGTATGAAATAGGTAAATGTTAATTGAGGGAAAAAGACAATAATTTACTTTGTTTGTATCATATCACTGATAACAGAATGCCTAGAAGGTCGTTTTTCTGGAACCCACAAGGCTAATGATGTATAGGAGACCTTAAAACACACGTAGAAGAAAATCAGAGGCAAATACCAATGCATTGCTGCAGGACATAGCACACAATAGTACGGTTGGTGTGAGTTGGTTGAGGATATATGCTCCAGTTACGATAAAGAGCAGAAACAGATAATCAGATAAGTTCCTTCTTCGCAACGAAGGTCGGTTGCAATTTAACTCTCGTGCTATCTTTTCGGGGCGGAGTTTTAAAATCGACCTGTGCTTTCAGGTTGCCACAGCCATAAATAGAAACCAGGGAATGTCTTGGGAAGTAAAAGTGACCGACGCGATGTTGATCACATTACCGTGTGAACGTCTTGTGATTTAGAGCATTATATGCTAAATATGCTTGAAGGTGTGTAACAAGGGTCCCCCCCCCCCCCCCTCTTGTCTCTCGCCCATATCTTGATGTTATCCTCTCGTTGAAACCATTGTCTTCTATGTGTACGCCTGTCTTCCCCGTGTACGTTTGTTTTTCACATATATGTCTGTCATCTACATGTACGCTTGTCTTCTACATGTACGCCTGTCTTCTACATGTACGCTTGTCTTCAACATGTACTTCTGTCTTCCGCATGTTCGCCTGTCTTCCACATGTTCGTCTGCCTCCCACAGGCACGTCTATATCCAACACACACGTATATCTTACCCAAGCATGTCTATCTTACACAAACACGTCTATCTTCCACACACAAGCACATCTTACCCATGCACTTCTATCTTATACATACACGTCTATTTTCCACATACACATCTATCTTCAAAATTTTCACCCAGGATGGATTTAACAGGATATTATTTCACCAAATGTGTCTAAAATGTTTTATTTGTCGAATGTAGATATAGTTTATTATTTCTCTCTTCGTTTCTTATGTTCTTCTGACTTCGTTATTTGCCATTTTGTCTTTCCATTATATCACCGTTTGTTTCAATGTATCCACATTTCAACGACACTAAATTTCTCTGCAGACCACCATAAACAAAGGATTACTAGTAAGGACATGTTTGCGTCATAATTTCTACAACTGTTAGTAATGGGAATTACTATTCATTTTAAGAATAATGTGGATGTAATAAAAGTATAATTATTTTGCAACTATATGCTAAAGTTATAGATTAATGTGAATACAGTTTAAAGAAATGCTTTTGCTCACAGAACTCTGAATAAGAGTTTATGATTCTTATTTCTTGAAGTGAAGAAAAGTGTTTATTACACCAACATTTCATTCTGCTGTTGATGTACGTTCTTGTGTTTGTCAACAACTTGAAACTGTCCGAGCTTTTGCTTTGTCATTGTATTTGTATTCAAGACATACTAACGAAGTAAATTCTGCAGTGATGCATTCCTTGAATTATAAATCTGACAAGTGCAGAAGTGTAGAACTTTCTTCTGACGTTTCCTTTGAATATTCTTCTATCTTGTTCTTCCGGAAACGAGATTAGTTGTTTAGTGTCCATTTACGGCAAGGCTGTGATATTTACGTCCTTATTTACACAACCGATATTAACAGGATAGTTTTTCTAGAATGGGGTTTGATTTCTATTATTCGGGACCCACTGTCCTAATTAGACTATATGCTACAGCGCATTCCCGGGAACTTTTCTTTATATTAGGTCCTTGATTATCTCCAGATCATTGACACTGGTGTCAGCAGTCAAGCTATGAGTTGCTAACTATATTAACATATTTTGTTGTGTTTTCTGTTATTTCTTCTTTGGGTATAAGTATTAAATAAGCAGATACATAGTTAGTCCCTTGTCGAAATGCATCTTGCTTCAGTGAAGCGACGATGTAATTTGAATAAAATAAGTTCGATTCTCCTATCTCTCCAGCTGTCTTAAATAATATGTATTTCTGTCTCAAATAATATCTAGTTCTATCTCAAATAATATCTTTTTCTGTCCCAAATAATATCTTTTTCTGTCTCAAATAATATCTATTTCTGTCTCAAATAATATCTGTTGCTGACCTACTGGCTTTAACTGATTAAATGCCATAGGATGATTAATAGTCTTGAGCAACTTCCCGCATCTGCCATAAGCTTATATACAGAAGTTCTTCCTGATGAACCTCCTTTAATTTGATATATAATACTATATGCAAGTTACCATATTAACAACTTTTAAGTCATGACTGGCACACCTCTGACTCCCATTTTTGTTTTGATGCAAACCTAATTATTGTTTGGCACTGCATATGTTAATGACACAGGGCACTAAGGACACAAATGGCATAAAAAACATGAGGCAAGTGAACTGGTCAAGGATAGAGAATCTGTCCCCGCAGGTTGTGATGGGAGCTCCGTTCTGCAAATGACTTGATACGCGATGCTGATGTCACAAATAAACACTAATAGAAACTTATGAATGTATCGATCTGTTGTTGTGTTGGGATGAGTTGAGTTGAGTTGGGCTGAGCTGAGTTGAGCTGAGTTGAGTTGGGCTGCGTTGAGTTGAGCTGAGTTGAGTTGGGCTGAGTTGAGTTAAATTGAGTTGAGTTGAGTTGGGCTGAGTTGAGTTGAGCTGAGTTGAGTTGAGCTGCGTTGAGTTGAGCTGAGTTGAGTTGTGCTGAGTTGAGTTGAGTTGGGCTGAGATGAGTTGAGCTGACTTGAGTTGAGCTGAGTTGAGTTGAGTTGAGTTGGGCTGAGTTAATTGATTTGAGCTGAGTTGAGCTGAGTTGTTAGTTGCATATCCTTTACAGGACGTCGCAGTCAACACCAGCATTTTTTGCTGTTGTGATCTCTTGGCATGTTTACGTTCAGTAGTTTGGCATTAATTTCTGAACAACCGGCATCCATACCATTTCGTGAAAAACCAACCCAATGCGATCTGCTGCCAAATTGCCCGCAGTTGTGTTTCGAACGCGGGTATGCGGGATTACGAACTGTGTTCGTAACATTTTCGCCACAGAGTCGGTGAGCTGAGATGAGTCAAAATCCGACAGCACAGCACTAAGGACATTTCCGTACTTGCTCCTTCCTCCTCGTCAACAGCCGGCGAAGAGTCTCCATACTAATGGTACCAGTTGCTGTCTGATTATGTGTTTGTCTAGCCTTTCCACGGAGTCGGTCAGATCCTCTGGACACTCCCTGCCGTACCATTCTCTCTAGACTATGATTATGTGTTTGTCTAGCCTTTTCACGGAGTCGGTCAGATCCTCTAGACACTCCCTGCCGTACCATTCTCTCTAGACTATAATTATGTGTTTGTCTAGCCTTTTCACGGAGTCGGTCAGGTCCCCTGGACACTCCCTGCCGTACCATTCTCTCTAGACTATGATTATGTGTTTGTCTAGCCTTTCCACGGAGTCGGTCAGGTCCCCTGGACACTCCCTGCCGTACCATTCTCTCTAGGCTATGATTATGTGTTTGTCTAGCCTTTCCACGGAGTCGGTCAGATCCTCTGAACACTTCCTGCCGTACCATTCTCTCTAGGCTATGATTATGTGTTTGTCTAGCCTTTCCACGGAGTCGGTCAGATCCTCTAGACACTTCCTGCCGTACCATTCTCTCTAGGCTATGATTATGTGTTTATCTAGCCTTTTCGCGGAGTCGGTCAGATCCCCTGGTTACTCCCTGCCGTACCATTCTCTCTAGGCTATGATTATGTGTTTGTCTAGCCTTTCCACGGAGTCGGTCAGATCCTCTGAACACTTCCTGCCGTACCATTCTCTCTAGGCTATGATTATGTGTTTGTCTAGCCTTTCCACGGAGTCGGTCAGATCCTCTGGACACTCCCTGCCGTACCATTCTCTCTAGGCTATGATTATGTGTTTGTCTAGCCTTTCCACGGAGTCGGTCAGATCCTCTGAACACTTCCTGCCGTACCATTCTCTCTAGGCTATGATTATGTGTTTGTCTAGCCTTTCCACGGAGTCGGTCAGATCCTCTAGACACTTCCTGCCGTACCATTCTCTCTAGGCTATGATTATGTGTTTATCTAGCCTTTTCACGGAGTCGGTCAGATCCCCTGGTTACTCCCTGCCGTACCATTCTCTCTAGGCTATGATTATGTGTTTGTCTAGCCTTTCCACGGAGTCGGTCAGATCCTCTGAACACTTCCTGCCGTACCATTCTCTCTAGGCTATGATTATGTGTTTGTCTAGCCTTTCCACGGAGTCGGTCAGATCCTCTGGACACTCCCTGCCGTACATTCTCTCTAGGCTATGATTATGTGTTTGTCTAGCCTTTCCACGGAGTCGGTCAGATCCTCTGGACACTCCCTGCCGTACATTCTCTCTAGGCTATGATTATGTGTTTGTCTAGCCTTTCCACGGAGTCGGTCAGATCCTCTGAACACTTCCTGCCGTACCATTCTCTCTAGGCTATGATTATGTGTTTATCTAGCCTTTCCACGGAGTCGGTCAGATCCTCTGAACACTTCCTAACGTACCATTCTCTCTAGGCTATGATTATGTGTTTGTCTAGCCTTTCCACGGAGTCAGTCAGATCCCCTGGACACTCCCTGTCGTACCATTCTCTCTAGGCTATGATTATGTGTTTGTCTAGCCTTTCCACGGAGTCGGTCAGATCCTCTGGACACTCCCTGTCGTACCATTCTCTCTAGACTATGATTATGTGTTTGTCTAGCCTTTTCACGGAGTCGGTCAGGTCCCCTGGACACTCCCTGCCGTACCATTCTCTCTAGACTATGATTATGTGTTTGTCTAGCCTTTTCACGGAGTCGGTCAGATCCTCTAGACACTCCCTGCCGTACATTCTCTCTAGGCTATGATTATGTGTTTGTCTAGCCTTTCCACGGAGTCGGTCAGATCCTCTAGACACTCCCTGCCGTACATTCTCTCTAGTCTATGATGATGTGTCTGTGTTTTCACATGATATACATGATCCCAACGTTCCTCTCAATTTTGTGGTAGATATTCTAAGGCTAAGGATTTCAACCGGTCCTACCTGTAGACACGGAAAACAACACCACAGTTATCAAAGCACTGCATCATTTGTGTAACACCGCGTTAGAGACTGTATCAGTGTCTGGTTGTGTACCAAACAACTCACCACACTTCTACCCATTACTGTTTGAAATATAACACATTTTCAGTGATTGTTGTACTCATTCAGTCTAAGACAATTATTATTCTTGTTGATGCTCTCACTGTTATTCTTTAAAATATTGTAACTGTAACTGTTACTGTAACTGTTACTGTAACTCTGTCAGCATCAGACTGTTATTGCTGTAACATTTTCTTTAATATAAAGTTATAATGTATTGGGAATAAAGAAGTAACAAATGAGAGTATTGAAATACTTTTTAATGAATCAGCATTAGCATGCGTCCTGCATCTCCACAAATCTCAGTTCTTGGTGTTCTGGATTAATTATGTTGAAGATATTCCTCCATGTCACCGTGCCAGTCCAGTCCTTCCATCCTCATTTCTTTCGGTCTGTCCCTGTTTCTTCTCCCTCTGATCTTTTCAGTCGATATTATGTTTTTCAATGTCTCTCTTCTCATCACATTATTCTTCTTAATGCGTTATTGCAAAATAATATTAATCGCAAGTTTCAAAATATTTACTTGTGAAATAAATAAATAAGTAAACAAATACACCAATGTATAAATAGTAAAATAAATATACTTTACATAAACTCACATAGAATAACACAAGCTACCCGAAGAACAACACTGGGGTATGGGAACATGTGGTATTTTGGGTATGAACAATAAAGATTAACTTTTAAAAATACCTTGACGGTTTTCTTTGACTTCTTCATTATGTTTTTTTTTTTTTTTTGGTTACTTCTGTCTTATTGCGACCATCTGTATAGGTGCCTCGGAACTCAAGTGAGCACTTGGAGACAGATCGGTCAGGGCATCGCTCCGACACACTGAAAACTGACATAGTTGTTGTTGTTCTTGTTGTCTTCCACTTACGCTGTTAGGGGTCGTGGGGAGAGGTTATTGAAGTCCCAGCGCCTGTGGCAAGCGTATTTCTTCCATGAGTCGTGATTAGTATTTTTCTAAGATCAAGTAACTTCGCTGCTGGTTTGCTAGACCTGTCATGGGTTCCTTAGTTTAGTCAATGGATCAACATCACGGCACATGGGTGCAACCCTTAAGTGCTCCGTTCTCCTCCTAACTCAAACCTGAGTCTGGAGAAACTCAGCTCAGTGCACTAACTCAGAAGCACCGACGAGGGTCCTGAAATATTTTGGGTAGATTTTTAACTCGAAATGTTGCCCGGGCAGCGCCGTTAGGCTACTCTTTTTCGATGTCCAACTACCAAGGGATTTTTTACGTGCGCAACAATACACACGGGCGTCAGATCTCACTACCCAGAGACCAGGGGACAATTTTATTACTAGAAGTCCACGAGAAAAATCCCGGTCATCACCGGGGCTTGAACCCGGGACCTCCACTCGAAGCGGACACAATACCTCGAGACCACGCAGCCCCCCAAAAAAGGGTTCCTTACCTACTTAACCCTGCTATATGTACCGTTAGCACCATGTCACACTCATAACGAGACGATTACAAGGCCGTGAACCAGCTACTGAGTTTCATACTGTTTTGACTTTGTCTTGTTCTGTCTTTCATTTCCCATTAGAGCATAAGCCAAGCCAAGCCGCTTGGAGACTTGTTCATGATTAGTTGAAGTTTGTACCTAAAGTTGTCTACAGTATGACGTAGTCAATTTCCTTAACCACTGCTTGCGACATGCATGGAGATTACAGTTTGACTATTCGTAGTGTCGCATAATCATTCAGTTCCGTCTCCACAATGACGGTTGGCTGCAATGAATCTCCATCAGTGTCTCTCGCCTTGATTGTACATTCTGGCAGATTAATGTTCGTCCATCTCTTGATGTTATCTTCCCACTTGTATCGTTGTCTGCCTCTTGCTCGCTTGCCCTCAACCTTGCGATCCAGTAGTTTATATCAGTGGTTCTCAACCTTTTTTGGCCCGTGGCCCCCCTTCACCATATTTTCAGAACGTCATTCCTCCCCCCCCCCCTTTTTTTTCATATTTCAGCCCTAAAAGTCCTCCCTACACAGTATATGTAATAATGGAAGCTAAATTTAATAGCGCATACTAAAACAAGTTTAGACTTCTACAGAAAACGTGATTTGCGGGTCTACTTACGTTATAAAATGAATTTCAGAAGGGTGAGACGTACAGAACCATAAAGTATGAAGGGAAAAACAAAATCAAGTAATCGGTTTTTGTATTAACGCGATCTTGAAATAATCTCAATTCCCCCCCCCCCCCCTGGAAACCCTAAAATTCCCCCCTGGGGGGGGGGGGGGAATTCCCCACCTGTTGAGAACCACTGGTTTATATTTTATGTCTTTTAACGTGGCCGAAACATTTCACTTTTTTCTTTTTGTTTCTTTCGTCAACTCTCTTTCCATTCCCAGTTTTTCTAGAACCCCTTTATTGGATTGTTCTTGTTTCCATGAACCACGACATATTCTTCTGTATATCTGTAAATCCACATTTCCAAGGCCTCTGTTCGACTTTCTACTTGCTTGTTCAATGTCCAGGCTTCCGCGCCATGCAGTAGGTGTTGAATATACGTAGCATTTGACAATTCTCATTTTTAATGCGTTATTAATCTCTCTAGATTCTAATACTGATTTCATGCAGTTGAAAGAATTTGTGGCCATTCCTATTCTCTTTTTGATTTCTACTTCACTTCTTCCATCTCTGTTATTACACAAGGGTCCTGGTAATACATCGACCATGTTGTCTTTTCCTGGCATATGTGAAATCCTTTCATCTAACAATCTGACTGCTGTGTCCGTAAATGGAAATAAAGTAGAACACCTTGTCTTAGTCGGTTTGTAAAGAACGACTTTCTTTTTCCACTGATAACTTTCTAATTGTCTAGTCACACATATCACACACGGAGAGTCTCGGCAAGTGCACGAACTCTGTACTACGGCAAGGATCGCAATGCTTTTACAAATATTCGCATGCAATAAATATTCTTTTGTGGGCAGGTTTTTTGTTTTACAGTTGCAGATCCCTTACAGGACGTTGCAGTCAACACCAGTATTTTTCAGCCGCTGTTGATGTTCTTGGCAAAATTACGCTCAGTAGTTTGCCATTGCTTTCTGAGCGACTGGCTCACATACCCCGTAAGTAACCAACGCAAAGCGATGTGCTGCCGAACATCGCGCAACTGTGTTCCTCACGTGGATATACCGGATTACGGAGAAAGTCGTTAACTCCTTCGCCAGGGAGACCGTAGGACAGGTTTTACTAACTTGAAATGAGCTTGTGCGACAGCTATTCGACCTGCTCTTTCAGATTTCCAGCTATCGAGGTATTGATATCATTTTCAAGGGCACACGTGGCCGATTAGTTTATAGCCCTATCCCGGAAGGCTGGATTTTGCGTTCAATCCCCAATGAAGAAAGAGAGGTATATAATTCTAAGGTCGTATTGTAAATTAAGATCGAAAACCCTGTGAATCGCACCCTGTCTGCTCGAGGTTGAGACAGACATCGTACCTCCGACCCACTCCGCCCCAGGCTCCCTCATTCCATGAAGTAAATAACAACAATAGACTTTGCAAGAACAGAATCACAAGCGACGGAGTTGATGTTGACTAGAATGTCTCCGTCAGCACACAGACAGACAGACAGACAGACAGACAGACAGACAGACAGACAGACAGACAGGCAGGCAGGCAGACAGACAGACAGACAGACAGGCAGGCAGGCAGGCAGACAGACAGACAGGCAGGCAGGCAGGCAGGCAGGCAGACACGCACGCACGCACGCACGCTGGGAATTTAACATTGGCCAATACATTGTCCTACAACTGCTGGGAATTTACCATTGGTCAATGTTTTGTCCTACCACTGCTGGGACTTTACCATTGGCCAATGGTTTGTCCTATTACTGATGGGAATTTAATATTGGCCAATATATTGTCCTATTACTGCTGTGGCCGGTCTCCCTGGTCTAGAGGTTACACGACTTTCTCCGTACTCTTGTCTAATCTCGTAAGTAACGTGACGTTGCGTGAGAATTGGTAGCGGTTCTCCCCGTGTCGGTAACTTAGGGGTAGGTGAGCCGGTCGCTCAGAAATCAATGGCAAACTACTGAGCGTAATCTTGCCAAGAAATCAACAATCAGCTGAAAGATGCTGATGTTGACAGCGATGTCCTGTAAAGGATATGCGGGGGGGGGGGGGGGGGGGGAATTACTGCTGGGAATTTAACATTGGCCAATGTCTTGTCCTACTACTGCTGGAAATTTAACATTGGCCAATGTCTTGTCCTACTACTGCTGGGAATTTAACATTGGCCAATTTCTTGTCCTACCACTGCTGCGAATTTAACCCGGGAAGTGTCTCAGTAAACAGGTTCATTAACCGCCACTAAGTGGCCGCGCCTCATAACATTAACATTATGGACAACTGCAGAAGGTAGCATGGCCAAATGGATAAGAGTGTTCGCTCTTAAACTTCCGATGTGCTGATGCCGAGGTAGCCGGTTCAACCTCCTACAACGGTCAGTTGTACTAAAATGTTGACTTCTCGTCCTTGACTCGGGGACGTAAATTACAAGTACCTCAGAAGTCGGAGTGGATTCGCCTAATGACGAGGAACACTGTTAATAGAGAAAGGTAATCCATACGCAAAAACCAGTCTAGTGCACTATAATTAGTAGCTAATGTATGGACTATGCTTGAGTTTAAAGCGAGCGAACAAAACAAAAAGGAGAACTGCGTCAAGCATTCAAGATAGTTTAATATTGGCCAAGAAACAAGGAAGATCACATTAGTTTAGTTTAGTTTAGTTTAGTCGACGGATCAACATCACGGCACACGGGTGTAACCCATAAGTGCTCCGTTCTACTCCTAACTCAAGCCTGAGTCAGGAGCATCTCAGCTCAGTGTACGAACTCCGTAGCACCGGCGAGGATCCTAAAAAATTTTGGGTAGATTTTTAACTCGAAATTTTCCCCGGGCAGCGTCGTTAGGCTACTCTTTTTCGATTTCCAACTGCCAAGGGATTTTTTACGTGCGCAACAATACACACGGGCGTCCGATCTCACTACAGAGACAATAAGAGGAAGAAGCTACAACTAAGGCACACTGGCTCCCAACACTAAATATGTTGACACATTTTCAAACACGTAACCAATCATCACTTAATAAATGAAAAACAAACTCAAAACATTATCCAAACGTTTTATTATTGTTTTGTAGCTTACATCTATGAAATAATGTTTAAAACAATGTATTGATATGTTTTTGAGGAAAAGTTCATGTTTTATTTCCATGAAAAGGATGAAATCAAAATTAAATTTTGAAAAAGAAGACTTGTTTGAAAATTTCTCTCGTTGAGAAAATTATATACTTTATTAAGAAGTTATAGCGAATGACACATTGCCATTCTATCATGAAATCTGTAGAGATTAGCAACCGTCATACTTTTAAAGTATTATGTTCTCAGCAAAATAAGATTTTATTTCAGAAACTCAATGTTTGCCATCGCTTTATCTATATATTATTTAAAATATTGCTTCGAATTACAATTTTATAAATTTAATGTACCGACTAACACTAATTCAAGACATAGGACACATAGCTATCAGATGACTTACTAGATCATTATCAGGCCAGTCACATACAGCCGATAACAGACAAGACAACTATCGACGAGAAACAAAGATATTAGTTGATGAACTCGATAACAACGAGTAACTGGGCCAACGTGGAAAATATCAGATGACAGACTCGACAACTATCGGGACAGATATAGATATCAGATGGGAGATTCGACAACTATCGGGACAGATATGGATATCAGATGGGAGATTCGACAACTATCGGGACACATATGGATATCAGATGACAGACTCGACAACTATCGGGACAGATATAGGTATCAGATGGGAGACTCGACAACTATCGGGACAGATATAGATATCATATGACAGACTCGACAACTATCGGGACAGATATGGATATCAGATGACAGACTCGACAACTATCGGGACAGATATAGATATCAGATGGGAGACTCGACAACTATCGGGACAGATATGGATATCAGATGGGAGACTCGACAACTATCGGGACAGATATGGATATCAGATGGGAGATTCGACAACTATCGTGATAGATATGGATATCAGATGGGAGATTCGACAACTATCGGGACAGATATGGATATCAGATGGGAGCTTCGACAACTATCGGGACAGATATAGATATCAGATGGGAGATTCGACAACTATCGGGACAGATATAGATATCAGATGGGAGATTCGACAACTATCGGGACAGATATGGATATCAGATGGGAGATTCGACAACTATCGGGACAGATATGGATATCAGATGAAAGACTCGACAACTATCGGGACAGATATAGATATCAGATGGGAGACTCGACAACTATCGGGACAGATATAGATATCAGATGGGAGACTCGACAACTATCGGGACAGATATGGATATCAGATGGGAGACTCGACAACTATCGGGACAGATATGGATATCAGATGGGAGATTCGACAACTATCGGGACAGATATGGATATCAGATGGGAGATTCGACAACTATCGGGACAGATATGGATATTAGATGGGAGATTCGACAACTATCGGGACAGATATAGATATCAGATGGGAGATTCGACAACTATCGGGACAGATATAGATATCAGATGGGAGATTCGACAACTATCGGGACAGATATGGATATCAGATGGGAGATTCGACAACTATCGGGACAGATATGGATATCAGATGACAGACTCGACAACTATCGGGACAGATATAGATATCAGATGGGAGACTCGACAACTATCGGGACAGATATAGATATCAGATGGGAGACTCGACAACTATCGGGACAGATATGGATATCATATGGGAGATTCGACAACTATCGGGACAGATATAGATATCAGATGGGAGACTCGACAACTATCGGGACAGATATGGATATCAGATGGGAGACTCGACAACTATCGGGACAGATATGGATATCAGATTGGAGATTCGACAACTATCGGGACAGATATGGATATCAGATGGGAGATTCGACAACTATCGGGACAGATATAGATATCAGATGGGAGATTCGACAACTATCGGGACAGATATAGATATCAGATGGGAGATTCGACAACTATCGGGACAGATATGGATATCAGATGGGAGATTAGACAACTATCGGGACAGATATAGATATCAGATGACAGACTCGACAACTATCGGGACAGATATAGATATCAGATGGGAGACTCGACAACTATCGGGACAGATATAGATATCAGATGACAGACTCGACAACTATCGGGACAGATATAGATATCAGATGGGAGACTCGACAACTATCGGGACAGATATAGATATCAGATGGGAGATTCGACAACTATCGGGACAGATATAGATATCAGATGGGAGATTCGACAACTATCGGGACAGATATAGATATCAGATTAGAGATTCGACAACTATCGGGACAGATATGGATATCAGATGGGAGATTCGACAACTATCGGGACAGATATGGATATCAGATGGGAGACTCGACAACTATCGGGACAGATATAGATATTAGATAACAGACTAGATCACTATCAGGAACCGACTCAGATATCAAATAGCAGACTTGACAACCATCTTTCATTGCCATTTTAAAGATTAGCAAACCAGGTCACAACGGCTTCTTTAGCTCCATCGTCATACCGGAACACGTCAGTACCAAAATTGAAAGCTGTCATGCGGACATGTCCTTTAGACGACACCAGGAGATACCAGTTGAAAATTGATTTTTGTAGCTCGTATTCCTTCAGAACCTTGGACTTCATGTCACTGACGTGCTCCAGTGCCTGGGCGTAGATTGTGTCAGATAGCATGTCGTCTCTTATGTTGTTGGCCTGTTGATAAATTTAATGTTAAATAACTTAAGATATAGAATTGTAATGCTAAAGTGTGCGTCCGATTTAGGCATAAGAAGAAAATACTGATTGTCATAGTAAATCGTTCATTAGTTTTATCTATACACAGACAATATTGATCGCTGTGGCATCGGGTGCCGATTACTCAACAAAAATATGAGGCCAGAACCAAAGAATATCAAAGCCTGCAAAGATTACTATGTACAGACAGAAAAACCAATGAGCAAGTCCTACAAGAAACAAATGACAACCGTAAACTGATTAGAGACATTAGATGTAAACAGTCAAGATTGTTTGGGCATGTTATGAGAAGAAATAAACTGGAGAACTTGGTGACAACTGACAAGATTGAGGGTAAAAGAACACGGGGAAGGCGGAGACGTAAATATTTGGATGGCTTGACCACATGGCATGATCGAGTTAGAAACACACACCCATGTAGGTGTAATGCCTTTGTGTGTGTGTGTGTGAACCATTCATGCAGGCTATGTCGAGACGGAACCTGCTGGGGGCATGACTGAGTATACATTATGGCGACTGCCTTATGTGGTGGAAAGCCACTTCGACCACATATGGACAATATGGAAATAATACATGTCAGCTATTACTGTCCTAATAACAGACATTCAAAGTCTTAGTTTGAAACAAGTGCAGGTCACCAACTGTATACCAGTTGGAGAATTCAATAATCGCTTACCAGGGTTTGGGCTTCACAACTCTGGCGAACGTTTTGAGATGGTGAAACATGACTTCCCAAGCTTATCGGCATGAAAAATAGCGATGAGCACCGTAAATCCATATTTTACGTTCAAGGCGTGTAAATGGGTCCTTTACGTGTGTTTTATTTTAATACATAGTAGATACACGTTCGCTATAATAAAGTATACGCCACCAATATGCATACACAGTAGACACAAGATCGTCGTAGTAACATGTCCGTCAAGAATTCGAGTCTTGCTATGGATGATGTTTACGAAATAAGGAACTCGAGGCTGTTATACTGACTCAGCTTTTCACAGCGTGGCCTAACCTTCTAGAACACGAGCAAACCACTGTCCAAGCTGCACATGTTAAACATCGCATGGCATTTGAAAACTGTAAATAGTAGACTTTACAAGTCTCTCCCCTAGCTAATTCTCATAATATAATATATAAAAACCCATTCACGACAAAATATTTATTGTAGATAAAACATATCAGAACCGTCGCAGACTACAAAGCTTATATTCATTTAGAGTGTGTACACTCAAAGGATACCTTCTTGTGTGATCTACTGAATGAGACTGAACACTTATGAAGGTATCCGTATGCAATGAAGGTTCTCATTTACAGACTATAAAGCTTATATTCCTTTATTGTGAAAGAAGGTGAAAATGTAAACAATATAAATGATACAATGATGTCAACGGATAACCACTGGTGACTTTCACTCCCTTTTAATAGTCAGTTAAAAATAAGCAAGAATAAAACATGAAATTGAAAAAAAAAAAAATGACCACTAATGAAAGCATGCATTTAAATGGTACGCAAGCTAAACTAATGTAACATTCGTATTGTAACGATATCCGTATTGACAATGGCAAAAGACAGCTCATGGGTTTACCTGTGTGTAGAAAGATCCTTCTAACGGGTCAAACTGCAGCATCAGTCTGATAGACGCTCCTGCCTGCACAGCATTCCTCAGTTCAAGTGGCGAGCCTCTGATTAAGTCACCAGGTGGGTCTGAAGTCTTGAGTACGATTGACCAAGGTCGGGTGTCAATCATCCACTCGACGGGTCGGCGTTTGGGTGGCTTAATCTAGAAAGTTAAACATATTGTCACGCTCATGTCCACTTTTGAATAAATCTATGTTAGTTGCAGTCCTTTTACAGGGCACAGCAGTCAACCCCAACATTTTCACTATTTGTGATTTCTTGGCAAATATACGTTCAGTAGTTTGCCATTGCTTTCTGAACTATCGGCACATAAACAATTGTATGAAAACCAGCGCTAGGCGGTCTGCTTCCAAATCGCCCGCAGCAGTGTTTCGAACGCGGTATGCGATATTACAAATTGTGTCCGCAACCCCTTCGCCACAGAGCCGAATGGTTTATAATTAAATCTAAAACTTCGTAGGAATAAATCCATTTTGAGAAAACTGTCAAGGAACACCGAAGTCACAGTAGTCAGGACTGCCCTATGTGTGCTCTGTCTCCCACATAAGTTGATTATGCACACCCGTGCTCCGTCCTCTAACACGATCTTTCCTGCTAGTGCCGAATTAGAATCCCAATTCAATCAGTCGTAGCCACATGCAACCTGTCACACGTTTTCTTGATGATGTTATCACGAAGTTCTTACGATGATATGCTCATGATATTATTGTGTGATGGTCGTTGTCTAGGTAACGATACTCATGGTGTGTCAATGGAGATATCTGTCTTGCAATGTAACTCACCCCCGCAGTGCATATTCACCAGGCATTAAACAAGATTCCGTTGGCGCACATAATCCTTTATTACAGAAATAAGACGGACAAACGGAACATGTTTATACATCCAGAAACATAATGTAATCCATAGAATATAAATATCCTCCTCACAATTTAACCAGCACACATCAATGCCTTCTCACGGCTGGCTTCTAATCTCAATCCACAAGACAGGTAATCCAGCTACAATCCTCGGCTGGATCTCACACAATACAACCCACACATTGGGTTGGAGCCACTGCTCAACTATAGAACCCACTCTGGGGTTTGGCCTACACTCAATACAGAACCCACTCTGGGTTCAGGCCTGTCTTCCCAACTAGAAGAACAACACAACACGGAGCTCTCTCTTAAACCACCTCCCCTCAGTCAGTCTCCTCTCTCACTGCCTTTCCAGTCTCTTGACTTCACACAACACACCACTCTCTTTCGACCCATCCCCCCTGGGGTCCACACTCACCCTTCCCATTATTTCTAAGGACTGGCTGTTTACTCGTAGCCAGGTCAGTCACTTTACTGTCTCCCACTTTCATCTCCATTCTTTCTCATGCCCGGCCACTCAACTCAATGTCAGTGACCCAGGCTTATGTCATTACCCCCCTCTTAAAAGAAAACTTCGTTTTCAAATATTGGGAGACTAAAACTTACTAAACATGTGACCCAGACATATAGCCTGGGTAGCCCTAAGTATGGCTGCACCTTACTCTAGCTACCACACTACATAATACATCAAATGCTCATATTACACTCCTATATTCATCACACATAAGTACAACCATCTATCTTGTGTATCAATGCATGAACTAATACATCACATAATAATAATAATACATCATAGAAAAGCATAATACTCATGTACCCACAGATCTCTTACTACTTCACGACCACACATTACTATTTGTGTACCGACCCTATATCAGGTGGTTCTGTTCTTGCATTAACCCACCTCTGATTCCTGTCGATGCTGTGTCTACCTTTCATGTACCCATGACTCATGGTACCTCTACAATTACAACATCTGTTTGCTATCCCTAGCCCTGGGTCAGTAATGTCGCGAACACTCTTTTGACCTGACTCAACTTTCCTATCTGCATATTGCACCGTTACACTTGCGTCTCTGTTTAGTCTGAACTCTTTATTCAATCTTGGCCCATATACCTGGCACCTTGCTTTCTGCTGCATACGCCTTATGCCTATGTGCCCTGCACATGCACTATCCTGAGCTGTTCTAGTATATCGGTCTCTATGTGCTAAAGGTACTGCTCCTTGCCCACGTGCAGTTCTGCTATCTGAAAACCTGCGAGTGAGAACATTGTTCTTCCTCTCGAAGCACCATCTACCTTTCTTTGACTGCCTATGTTCTACTCTCCTACACCCTTGGGAACATTTGTTCAGAGTAGTATCTTGTCTCTGGGAGTCACTAGCACTATATTTGGGATCCATTCTCATCTGCTCAGCTGTACTATCCTTGTCCTGAGTTCCTGTGTCTACTTCAAGTGCCTCTTCTACCTCAGCTATACTCTCTAATTTAGGTTCTCTTGTGGTAACTACCTCGTTACTGCTTACACTATATTTTCGGTCCCAATAAACTACTTCCTCTTCTGTACAATCTTTAACTCCTATAACATTTCCTATGATCAAATCAGCCACTGGTGAGTCCAGAACACACGCTGTCACTCTTCCAGTGATATATGGTGTTTTTACTGTTATTATGGCTACTGGGTAGAACTCTACTGTGCCGTTGAATGTTATGCATCTAATCTTTTTCCCTGTATAATCCGAGGGATCTATTAAACTTCTCCTCACTCCGATAGACGTACATCCGGAATCCCTAATTGTTAACGCTGGTCTATCATTAACAAATCCCTGATGCAGCTTCAAACTTCCTCCGTCATGGACTGCTGATCCTGCTTTAACTGTAGTGACCACATATTAAGGACTGGCTGACTGTCTTTTTCAAAGAGAGGTTTGCACCCACTACAATCTTCATTGTTCAGCGTCTCAATTACTTGCGCTGCATTTGAGTGCTCTGTTTCTCTCATCCTACATTGATGGCTGATATGCCCATTCTTTCCACATTTGAAACAAGTAATCTCCCTTTTAGTGTTGTTCGTTGGTCCATCTGATGGTTGTGCATCACACTCTGCTGCCCTGTGTCTCCAGCTCCCACAATTCCAACATCCGGCATAATTTGGACGTCTCTGGAAGTTCCCTCTTCTATATGGGTACCGTCCTACTCTACCAACATTGTTTCCTCGGAAACCATTATCTTGAAGTTCTTGCTGCTCACCTTTCTGTGCTGAATCCACACTTTTCGCCCTTGGTCTGATGACTGGATTCTGGTCCTGTTTAGTGTACGCTGCACAGACTATTTCCTCACTCATTAGTTTCCCAATAGATACGTTAGGATGTGCAGTCATATAGTTTTGCCCTAACTGAGACATTGTGTCTATGTCCTTTGGCTTCCGTTCCTCAAAGAACGCCACTAAATTAGAATTGCATGCAGATACTACCTTGTCTCTTAACATTAGATCTACTAATTTATTAAAATCTTTCCCTACTTCTGCAAGCTCCATCCACTTATTAAATGTATTCTTTACTGTGTTAACAAAATCTGTGAAATCTTGATTTGTCTCTGGCACTAACTGTCTAAACTTTGTCCTATATCCATGCTCAGTTAGTTGGAACTTTGTCAGCAAACGTTGACGTAAGATAGTGTAGTTGTTCCTTTCTTCTACAGGTAAATTAAACATTGTTTCTAGGGCCTTACCCGTTAAATACTCGCCCAGTCTAATTGCGTACTCGCTTTCTGGGATGCCTAATACCTTCACTGATGCTTCGAATCTCGAAAGATAGGCCTCAAGGCAATCCCGGTCCGTAAAATATGGCAGTTTTAATCTCTGTGACAACTGCGACGGTTTTCTACTTTCCTCACCTTGACCCTTCGATGCAAATTCTAACTTTTTAATAGCAATTTCTGCTTCCATCTTAATCTTCTCTTTCTCAATTTCCATTCTCATGTGTGTCTCTCTCTCTCTCTTCCTGTAGACGCTTGGCTTCCATTTCAGCCTGTCTTTGTTCTCTCTCAGCTAACTTTTCTTCCTGTAGACGCTTGGCTTCCATTTCAGCCTGTCTTTGTTCTCTCTCAGCTAACTTTTCTTCCTGTAGACGCTTGGCCTCGAGTTCTGCCTGTCTCTGTTCTCTTTCGGCTTGTCTCTGGTCTCTTTCAATCTGTTGTTGTTCTTTTGTTTCGGCATACTCTTGTAACTCTTTACCTTTCAGGCCTATTCTTTCACCTGCTTCAATATAGTCCATTAAAGTAGGCATCTTGTACTTGTGGACACGTTGCTGTCTGTCAGGCAATTATAAATGTAAAGACTCTGCTACTAGTCTTTGTGTGCCCTCCCTAAGTACACCACTACTCCTTGTGTACGTAAATTCGTAGTGCTAAAATATCACTCTGTACTCACCCAGTCCCTCTATAAGCACTAGGTAGTGAGGGGGGAAGTATCACCTATACTCCCTTATGTCTATATATCTATGACCAAAAGTTCATAAAGTCCCTGGAAATATTGTTAAACATACATATAAATACATATACAAACAAATGGATGATAACACTAAGTGATGACTATCCAACGCTAGACTTCACAAGCTGAGTACACGGAGACGATGATGACACAGAAATAAACCACAGTAAAACCACAAGCTTGTGTAGGGATATCCACAGTGCGCGTAATATATAAATTTAAACTGACAAAGACCACTAGACAGCAGAAATGACGAAAGATCACAATAAAAACATATATCCGAACACAACAAATATCATATATAAATATAACGAAAAGAAAGAGAGAAAGAAAAGGAATATATACTGAAAATATACACAGATTTGACGTCAGACAACTCGGCTCTAGATATTGGTTAAGACTATTTCAATGCCCCTGCACGATACGTCAACTCATTAACGTTTTTCTTACAAAAATATCGTAAGCACCAGAAAGACTAATAAATTATTGTGCTGTATCCCGACTCTCGAGAAACACCCCAACAATTCCCTACTCTTGACAAACACTGGACCACATACAAATAATTGCGTGACACCCGACAACAATAAATATGACGATGGGAGCAAAACAATAAAAAATAATAATGTGTAACTGGTTGGCCGACAAATATGGGCCTATTAATCCGTCGCCAAAAGTTCTTTTTATTCAGTCACCAAAGTTTTTGTTCGTTTTAATCGTTATTCGCAATCCGCTGGAAATGTCTACGACGCTAGATTTCAAACCGACTTCTTGTTTTGTTGAGTGGTTATTGAATTCACGTGGTGATCAAAAGTTCCAACTGTCGACAAAAGTTGAAGATGATAGTGATATCCAAACTGTTCTCTCGATATGTTGTTACTTTCGTTGCGGAGATGGCGCTTCGCTGTATCATTAAAGGAGAATGGCAGCCAATGTTCAGCGCTTTAAATTTTTGGGTATATAAATCCTTATTGGCAAAGCAATACAACCATGGTTGCGATGATGAGACGTTAAAACTGTTTGCTCATAACAGAATAATGATGACAATAATAGGACAGTTCAACAAAGGCGAAACATAAAATCTGGCTTTCTTTCAAAACAACTTGTTTTGTTCATTCACAATGAGTCCTCTTGACCACACTAGGCCGTGGAAATTTTTCTGAGTGACTGCTTACTGTTAAACAGCCTTTCCTTCCAAGGTCAACCTAATTTCTCTTTATCACTCTCAGTGAAAAATTCCTCCGTAAACCAGTTTTCACACAAACTTGACAGCCCCACCCGGCTGCTATATTAACTTCGTGGAAAATCACACTTTCCACTGCTGCCCTAGCACGGCTGTGGTAGGGGTTAACGTAACTTTCCCCTCGTACCTGGACGCTGGTGTCTCCACCCGTCCTATTTACTGCGTCGAAAAATCTTGACCAGTCAACTTGCGACAACACGGTGCGCTTGCCTCGCACACACACACACCTGTCAATTATCTTTGGTTCCCAATCCTGTCATTATCACCGACAGCGGATGTTCTACACACACACACGCTGCCCTCGCCACTCTGGATTCAACACTGGTCTTTTAGTTTCAGCCCTCCTGCCTGGTATCAAATTTACCTGTCACCGTAATGGACTCTCCCGGTTAGTCTGTATGGCGTGTCTTTATCACCGACTTTTGTGCTGCCGCTGCACCCCCACTCGCTTTAGCGATATGGTTGGTTCCAAATCACCTGTAGTGGACTTCACTTGAACTGTCTGCTAGCTTGTGATTTCCGCCGCGTACCCTCCCCGCGCGCTGACAGTTTTTTTCTTCGATGTGGCGTCTTACACACACAAAAGAATTGCTGTTAATCTCGTGACGCAGTACTGTCTAAATTGATGGCACGAAGACACCGATAATAACTCCTCTCTTTCAGCGAAGAGCCCACAAATATCTCAGAATGACACAAATGTCTATAATGCAATGGGTTTCTCAATATATCCCCGTCGTTCTTGCCAGGACAGTCCCCAGATGTTCTTGATCGGACGTAGCCTCCAGATACTCCTTACTAAGTGACGAGCGCCCAGATTGTCACACGTTTTCTTGATGATATATCACGAAGTTCTTACGATGATATGCTCATGATATTATTGTGTGATGGTCGTTGTCTAGGTAACGATACTCATGGTGTGTCAATGGAGATATCTGTCTTGCAATGTAACTCACCCCCGCAGTGCATATTCACCAGGCATTAAACAAGATTCCGTTGGCGCACATAATCCTTTATTACAGAAATAAGACGGACAAACGGAACATGTTTATACATCCAGAAACATAATGTAATCCATAGAATATAAATATCCTCCTCACAATTTAACCAGCACACATCAATGCCTTCTCACGGCCTGCTTCTAATCTCAATCCACAAGACAGGTAATCCAGCTACAATCCTCGGCTGGATCTCTCACAATACAACCCACACATTGGGTTGGAGCCACTGCTCAACTATAGAACCCACTCTGGGTTTAGGCCCACATTCAATACAGAACCCACTCTGGGTTCAGGCCTGTCTTCACAACTAGAAGAACAACACAACACGGAGCTCTCTCTTAAACGACCTGACCCGCAGTCGGTCTCTTCTCTCACTGCCTTTCCAGTCTCCTGACTTCACACAACACACAACTCTCCTTCGACCCATCCCCCCCTGGGGATTTCCACTCATATCCGCCCCATTATTTCTGAGGGTTGATTGTTTTCCTCGTAGCCAGGTCAGTCACTTTACTGTCTCCCACTCTCATCTCCATTCTTCCTCCTGCCCGGTCACTCAACTCAATGTCAGTGACCCAGGCTTATGTCATTACCCCCCTCTTAAAAGAAAACTTCGTTTTCAAATATTGGGAGACTAAAACTTACTAAACATGTGACCCAGACATATAGCCTGGGTAGCCCTAAGTATGGCTGCACCTTACTCCAGCTACCACACTACATAATACATCAAATGCTCATAGTACACTCCTATATTCATCACACATAAGTACAACCATCTATCTTGTGTATCAATGCATGAACTAATACATCACATCATAATAATAATACATCATAGAAAAGCATTAATACTTATGTACCCACAGATCTCTTACTACTTCACGACCACACAATACTATTTGTGTACCGACCCTATATCAGGTGGTTCTGTTCTTGCATTAACCCACCTCTGATTCCTGTCGATGCTGTGTCTACCTTTCATGTACCCATGACTCATGGTACCTCTACAATTACAACATCTGTTTGCTATCCCTAGCCCTGGGTCAGTAATGTCGCGAAAACTCTTTTGACCTGACTCAACTTTCCTATCTGCATATTGCACCGTTACACTTGCGTCTCTGTTTAGTCTGAAGCTCTTTATTCAATCTTGGCCCATATACCTGGCACCTTGCTTTCTGCTGCATACGCCTTATGCCTATGTGCCCTGCACATGCACTATCCTGAGCTGTTCTAGTATATCGGTCTCTCTGTGCTAAAGGTACTGCTCCTTGCCCACGTGCAGTTCTGCTATCTGAAAACCTGCGAGTGAGAACATTGTTCTTCCTCTCGAAGCACCATCTACCTTTCTTTGACTGCCTATGTTCTACTCTCCTACACCCTTGGGAACATTTGTTCAGAGTAGTATCTTGTCTCTGGGATTCACTAGCACTATATTTGGGATCCATTCTCATCTGCTCAGCTGTACTATCCTTGTCCTGAGTTCCTGTGTCTACTTCAAGTGCCTCTTCTACCTCAGCTATACTCTCTAATTTAGGTTCTCTTGTGGTAACTACCTCGTTACTGCTTACACTATATTTTCGGTCCCAATAAACTACTTCCTCTTCTGTACAATCTTTAACTCCTATAACATTTCCTATGATCAAATCAGCCACTGGTGAGTCCAGAACACACGCTGTCACTCTTCCAGTGATATATGGTGTTTTTACTGTTATTATGGCTACTGGGTAGAACTCTACTGTGCCGTTGAATGTTATGCATCTAATCTTTTTCCCTGTATAATCCGAGGGATCTATTAAACTTCTCCTCACTCCGATAGACGTACATCCGGAATCCCTAATTGTTAACGCTGGTCTATCATTAACAAATCCCTGATGCAGCTTCAAGACTTCCTCCTTCATGCACTGCTGATCCTGCTTTAACTGTATGACCACATATTAGGACTGGCTGACTGTCTTTTTCAAAGAGAGGTTTGCACCCACTACAATCTTCATTGTTCAGCGTCTCAATTACTTGCGCTGCATTTGAGTGCTCTGTTTCTCTCATCCTACATTGATGGCTGATATGCCCATTCTTTCCACATTTGAAACAAGTAATCTCCCTTTTAGTGTTGTTCGTTGGTCCATCTGATGGTTGTGCATCACACTCTGCTGCCCTGTGTCTCCAGCTCCCACAATTCCAACATCCGGCATAATTTGGACGTCTCTGGAAGTTCCCTCTTCTATATGGGTACCGTCCTACTCTACCAACATTGTTTCCTCGGAAACCATTATCTTGAAGTTCTTGCTGCTCACCTTTCTGTGCCGAATCCACGCTTTTCGTACTTGGTCTGATGACTGGATTCTGGTCCTGTTTAGTGTACGCTGCACAGACTATTTCCTCACTCATTAGTTTCCCAATAGATACGTTAGGATGTGCAGTCATGTAGTTTTGCCCTAACTGAGACATTGTGTCTATGTCCTTTGGCTTCCGTTCCTCAAAGAACGCCACTAAATTAGAATTGCATGCAGATACAACCTTGTCTCTTAACATTAGATCTACTAATTTATTAAAATCTTTCCCTATTTCTGCAAGCTCCATCCACTTATTAAATGTATTCTTTACTGTGTTAACAAAATCTGTGAAATCTTGATTTGTCTCTGGCACTAACTGTCTAAACTTTGTTCTATATCCATGCTCAGTTAGTTGGAACTTTGTCAGCAAACGTTGACGTAAGATAGTGTAGTTGTTCCTTTCTTCTACAGGTAAATTAAACATTGTTTCTAGGGCCTTACCCGTTAAATACTCCCCCAGTCTAATTGCGTACTCGCTTTCTGGGATGCCTAATACCTTCACTGATGCTTCGAATCTCGAAAGATAGGCCTCAAGGCAATCCCGGTCCGTAAAATATGGCAGTTTTAATCTCTGTGACGACTGCGACGGTTTTCTACTTTCCTCACTTTGACCCTTCGATGCAAATTCTAACTTTTTAATAGCGATTTCCGCTTCCATCTTAATCTTCTCTTTCTCAATTTCCATTCTCATGTGTGTCTCTCTCTCTTCCTGTAGACGCTTGGCTTCCATTTCAGCCTGTCTTTGTTCTCTCTCAGCTAACTTTTCTTCCTGTAGACGCTTGTTTTCCATTTCAGCCTGTCTTTGTTCTCTTTCGGCTTGTCTCTGGTCTCTCTTTCAATCTGTTGTTGCTATTTTGCTTCTGCATACTCTTGTAACTCTTTACCTTTCAGGCCTATTCGTTCACCTGCTTCAATATATTCCATTAAAGTAGGCATCTTGTACTTGTGGACACGTTGCTGTCTGTCAGCCAACTATAAATGTACAGACTCTGCTGTTAGTCTTTGTGTCACTTCCCTAAGTACACCCACACTCCCTGTGTACGTAAATTCGTAGTGCTAAAATATCACTCTGTACTCACCCAGTCACTCTATAAGCACTAGGTAGTGAGGGGGGAAGTATCACCTATACTCCCTTATATCTATATATCTATGACCAAAAGTTCATAAAGTCCCTGGAAATATTGTTAAACATACATATAAATACATATACAAACAAATGGATGATAACACTAAGTGATGACTATCCAACGCTAGACTTCACAAGCTGAGTACACGGAGACGATGATGACACAGAAATAAACCACAGTAAAACCACAAGCTTGTGTAGAGGACATCCCACAGTGCGCGTAAATATATAAATTAAATTGACCAAGACCACTAGACAGCAGAAATGACGAAAGATCACAATAAAAACATATATCCGAACACAACAAATATCATATATAAATATAACGAAAAGAAAGAGAGAAAGAAAAGGAATATATACTGAAAATATACACAGATTTGACGTCAGACAACTCGGCTCTAGATATTGGTTAAGACTATTTCAATGCCCCTGCACGATACGTCAACTCATTAACGTTTTTCTTACAAAAATATCGTAAGCACCAGAAAGACTAATAAATTATTGTGCTGTATCCCGACTCTCGAGAAACACCCCAACAATTCCCTACTCTTGACAAACACTGGACCACATACAAATAATTGCGTGACACCCGACAACAATAAATATGACGATGGGAGCAAAACAATAAAAAATAATAATGTGTAACTGGTTGGCCGACAAATATGGGCCTATTAATCCGTCGCCAAAAGTTCTTTTTATTCAGTCACCAAAGTTTTTGTTCGTTTTAATCGTTATTCGCAATCCGCTGGAAATGTCTACGACGCTAGATTTCAAACCGACTTCTTGTTTTGTTGAGTGGTTATTGAATTCACGTGGTGATCAAAAGTTCCAACTGTCGACAAAAGTTGAAGATGATAGTGATATCCAAACTGTTCTCTCGATATGTTGTTACTTTCGTTGCGGAGATGGCGCTTCGCTGTATCATTAAAGGAGAATGGCAGCCAATGTTCAGCGCTTTAAATTTTTGGGTATATAAATCCTTATTGGCAAAGCAATACAACCATGGTTGCGATGATGAGACGTTAAAACTGTTTGCTCATAACAGAATAATGATGACAATAATAGGACAGTTCAACAAAGGCGAAACATAAAATCTGGCTTTCTTTCAAAACAACTTGTTTTGTTCATTCACAATGAGTCTTCTTGACCACACTAGACCGTGGAAATTTTTCTGAGTGACTGCTTACTGTTAAACAGCCTTTCCTTCCAAGGTCAACCTAATTTCTCTTTATCACTCTCAGTGAAAAATTCCTCCGTAAACCAGTTTTCACACAAACTTGACAGCCCCACCCGGCTGCTATATTAACTTCGTGGAAAATCACACTTTCCACTGCTGCCCTAGCACGGCTGTGGTAGGGGTTAACGTAACTTTCCCCTCGTACCTGGACGCTGGTGTCTCCACCCGTCCTATTTACTGCGTCGAAAAATCTTGACCAGTCAACTTGCGACAACACGGTGCGCTTGCCTCGCACACACACACACCTGTCAATTATCTTTGGTTCCCAATCCTGTCATTATCACCGACAGCGACGTCCTACACACACACACGCTGCCCTCGCCACTCTGGATTCAACACTGGTCTTTTAGTTTCAGCCCTCCTGCCTGGTATCAAATTTACCTGTCACCGTAATGGACTCTCCCGGTTAGTCTGTATGGCGTGTCTTTATCACCGACTTTTGTGCTGCCGCTGCACCCCCACTCGCTTTAGCGATATGGTTGGTTCCAAATCACCTGTAGTGGACTTCACTTGAACTGTCTGCTAGCTTGTGATTTCCGTCGCGTACCCTCCCCGCGCGCTGACAGTTTTTTTCTTCGATGTGGCGTCTTACACACACAAAAGAATTGCTGTTAATCTCGTGACGCAGTACTGTCTAAATTGATGGCACGAAGACACCGATAATAACTCCTCTCTTTCAGCGAAGAGCCCACAAATATCTCAGAATGACACAAATGTCTATAATGCAATGGGTTTCTCAATATATCCCCGTCGTTCTTGCCAGGACAGTCCCCAGATGTTCTTGATCGGACGTAGCCTCCAGATACTCCTTACTAAGTGACGAGCGCCCAGATTGTCACACGTTTTCTTGATGATGTTATCACGAAGTTCTTACGATGATATGCTCATGATATTATTGTGTGATGGTCGTTGTCTAGGTAACGATACTCATGGTGTGTCAATGGAGATATCTGTCTTGCAATGTAACTCACCCCCGCAGTGCATATTCACCAGGCATTAAACAAGATTCCGTTGGCGCACATAATCCTTTATTACAGAAATAAGACGGACAAACGGAACATGTTTATACATCCAGAAACATAATGTAATCCATAGAATATAAATATCCTCCTCACAATTTAACCAGCACACATCAATGCCTTCTCACGGCTGGCTTCTAATCTCAATCCACAAGACAGGTAATCCAGCTACAATCCTCGGCTGGATCTCACACAATACAACCCACACATTGGGTTGGAGCCACTGCTCAACTATAGAACCCACTCTGGGGTTTGGCCTACACTCAATACAGAACCCACTCTGGGTTCAGGCCTGTCTTCCCAACTAGAAGAACAACACAACACGGAGCTCTCTCTTAAACCACCTCCCCGCAGTCAGTCTCCTCTCTCACTGCCTTTCCAGTCTCTTGACTTCACACAACACACCACTCTCTTTCGACCCATCCCCCCTGGGGTTCCACACTCATATCCTTCCCATTATTTCTAAGGACTGGCTGTTTACTCGTAGCCAGGTCAGTCACTTTACTGTCTCCCACTTTCATCTCCATTCTTTCTCATGCCCGGCCACTCAACTCAATGTCAGTGACCCAGGCTTATGTCACAACCCTTGATATGCATTTCCTCGTGCAACGCGCGATCATTTATAAACAATGCTCACTCACAGTATTCGACGGGAGGTGTTCTGGAGGCCAACCAATCAACCCTTGTATTTCAACGTACACAGGTCAGTAGAGCCACTTCAGCTCATGTAAGTGTGATGCCTTTGTGTGTGTCAACCATTCATGCAGGCTATGTCCAGACTGAACCTTCTGGTGCATGGACCGAGAGTACATTATGGCGACTGCCTTACTGAATGCAGTCTCAGAAACGCAACTCCGATCACAGATACAGAATATGGAAATAATACTTTGCAGCTATCACTGTCCAAACGACAGACGTTCAAGGTCTAAGTTTTAAGCAAGTGCTGGTCACAAACTTTATAACAGTTCATAAATAAACAATCATGTATTGTTTGGAGCTCATAGAAGTGAGAAGGAAGTAGAGACTAGATAACGCATCAGACAACATAAACATTGCAAGCTATAGTTACAGACCGGGATTCGAACCTGTCACCTCCAAATGACGACAGTGCCTCGTCATTTGGAGGAGACAGGTTTATTTATGAACTGTCTTAGTGGCCCCAAAAGCTTCCTCATTTGACATTTTATAACAGTTGGAGAATTCAATCATCGCTTTTCCAGGGTTTGGGCTATAACCAATGTGTGGATTGGTCTATAACAAGTAGCTCTAGAATCATATGTCCAGAGCTTCTTAAGTCGTGTAAACGGGTTCTTTGCTATGCAATATACAGAACCAGCATACTTTGTGAGCACAAGGTATGAATACAGCTGGACAGGATGAGGGGTTCGAGCCTTCCTTGAGAATCCCACTTTGTAAGCACAAGTATGCATAAAGCTGGACAGGACGCGGAGTTTCAGTCTTCACTTGAGAATCTAACTCTGTGATCACAAGGTATGAATAAAGCTGGACACGATGCGCAATTTCAGTCTTCACTTGAGAATGCCACTTTGTGAGCACAAGGTATGAATAAAGCTGGACAGGATGCGGACTTTCAGTCTCTACTTGAGAATCCCATCATGTGCGTATAGGCTGAGAACAACAAAGTGCTGACATGTTTGCTTAAAGCACGGATAGATCAGAACACAACATGACCTTTAACAACAATAGACAATATAGTATTTTAGTAATTTAAAAACACTTAATAGTCTGTATTACCCGCCTGTCAGGGCTGCCAACAAGGTATTCGTATGTGTTGATCTTTCCTGTAGTGTGGACAATACTGAACTTGACTCTTGTGTCCTGTTCGATGTAATACCTAAAGAAAACGGTGACAGAAATCTAACAAATGGACATCATACATGGTTATTTAGTTTCAATTACCATTTCCTTGAAATATCAACATTTAGTGATACATACTGTTGCAAGCCATAGATGTATTAGATTAATTATTTTCGATCATTAACTGGCCGTGTTCTATGTATCAACTTAACGATCATATTTGCTAACTGCAGTTGAGAGTTTTCTATTGGTCAGCTTGAGTTCCATCTTGCACATGGCTACTTTTTTCAATGGCGATTCTGGTTCTAATCCTTCCAGGGCATCTTCCGTTAGATGTCATGAAGCCGTAGATCAGAGACAGGGAATGTCCGTGGGACGTTAGCGATCCACGAAATAACCTGGCCGCCCCTCTCATGGCACCCGTAGGCAGCACTCGAAATCCCAATAAATACAGGAGCTTTATAAATAATCATCAATAAATCTAACAGGAACATCATCAATACCATCAAACATCACATGCCACCGCACCAAAGAGAAGCAGTTCCAACCATCACATCAGGGTTGAGTTTGTAAAATCATTGACCAAATTAAGCAGGCTGATTTTTAGGCTCATAGTTTTGTATGGCCAGCGAATGACATTAAAAATGTCCAAATGGCCCTTGGCAGAAAGAAAGGTTCGCCACCCCTGCCTGTGATATTTGACGTTTGAGAACACTACATGCATATCCTTTACATTACGTCGCAGTCAACCCCAAGCATTTTATTTTTGCTGTTTGTGATTATTTGGCAAGTTTACGTTCAGTAGTTTGTCACTGCTGTCTGAATGACCGGCACTCATACCTTTTTATAAAATCCCAACGGAAGGCGGTCTGCAGCCAAATCACCCACAGCTGTGTTTCGAACGCGGTATGCGGAATTACGAACTGCGTCCGTAACTCCTTCGTCACGGAGCTGGCCTACATACAATTTTTTCCCCATATTCTTTACAGGACATCGCAGTCACCATCAGTATTTCTGCCGTTGTGATCTCTTGGCAAGTTTACGTTCAGTAGTTTGCCATCGCTTTCTGAACGACCGGCACCGATACCAACGCAAAACTAACGCAACGCGATCTACTGCTAAATCGCGCACAGCTGTGCTTCGAACGCAGGTATATGGGATTACGAATCCCGTCTGTAAAACCTTCGCCCCGGATACCGGTCTACGTACAATTTTTTTGTGTTCATATCCTTTTTACAGGACATCGCAGTCAACACAAGCATTTCTGCCGCTGTGATCTCCTGGCAAGTTTTACCTTCAGTAGTTTCTATATACAATACAAGGGAATATTTCTCAGACAACATGGCGCCCGTTATGAGGCCGCAAGCCTGTAGACATGACAGGTGTGCTTCGGCGTGTTACATTGTCTAATTCCCCAGGACCGGTATCCGGATGTCACATTCATCCATGACCTGCATGAAACGTTGCTTTTGTTAGCGTTCAAGCTTACGTTAGCGTTGTAGCTTGTTTCCACGAGAAAAGCGTGAAACAATTCACGGACTGCTTGCAAGTCAAGACCACATAAATTGCAATATTTCAATGTACCATATCAATTTTCAATCTTTTCTTCTACCCCTACTCCTCTCTCCTCCTCATCATCGTCGTCTTCATCTCCTCATTCATCCTCTTCCTCTTTTTTATTCTGCTTTTGCATCCCCTTCCCCTTCTCATTGTCTGTCTCCTGCTTCTCATTCTTCACCTTGTACTGACCCCCTCCTGCCCCTCGTTGTTGTTGCTGTTGTTGTTGTTGTTGTTGTTGTTGTTGTTGTTCTTCTTCTTCTTCTTCTTCTTCTTCTTCTTCTTCTTCTTCTTCTTCTTCTTCATCATCATCATCATCAGAAACATTGTTTGCAACAGACATCGGCGATCAAGACTCTAAAGTCCTCTCTGTTGTCTGATACTTGAATGAAGTTTGTGTTTATTATGATATTATTCTCTGCTCTAACAAGCCCGTTCCCGTGGAACGGGCTTGGTAGAATCAGCGGCTAAAGAAGACCCTGTTGAATTTGACTCTAGTCCGACTTTGTGAAGACACATGAAGGGTGTAGCATAGGTGGGAGCGCAAGCGCAATTGAAATACCACTACTTTTATCGTTTCTTTACTTATTCAGTTCAGTCGGTGGAGATTTGCCCGCAACAGACGAGCAATATTTCCGGCGGGCCTATTCTCGCTGGTCGCGAGATCCGCACAGTGAAAGGATGGGAGATTTGCTCGCAACAAACGAGCAATATCGCCGGCGATATCTCTGGCGGGCCTATTCCCGGTGGCCGCGGGATCCGCACAAGTCAGGCGGGGAGTCTGACGGTAGTACACGCTTTACACAGGTCCGGACACTTGTGAGGACAGATGTACGCGTCCTATGGTCCAGGCGCGTACGAGACCCTCACCTGTGGGACTTGGCTGAACGCCTCTAAGTCGGGTCCCTTGGGTTCCAGGGTCTGGCCACCACTCACCACCTGCTCGTGGAGGCGAGGTCTCGGAGGTTTGACGCTGAGCCGCCCGCCAGTGTCTGCAGCCTACCTTGTTCCAGACGTATTGGTTACCAATTCCTCTGGAATACACAAGGCAAGGCCGAGAGAGGGAACATATCGTTTGGGCACCACATGTTTCTCTGAAGCTCTGCCCAGGCATTGTGATGGAATTTTGGCCACATCCCAACTCACATACTTTGGTCTGTCAAGACTGTAAGGTGCCACTCACTTGTTGCTCTACTGTTGTAGCTTACTACATACATCTTCCTTTGTCTTCCTGTGCATTCCTTGCTTAGTATTTCCCACAAATAGCAAATGTGTCTTCCCCACCTCTTCTGTTGTTCTGCCCCAAGTATTTAATTCGCCTGTTCCTTATGGTTTTGAGGAGTGATCGTGCAGCACCTGTTGCTCTCAAAATCTCAGTGTGTCTTTTCTTGTACACAAACGTAGAAATGTGATGTTCGAGTTTACATTACGTAAAGAAGAAAATCGGGGCTTTCAATCTGAAATTTCAACGAAAAATTCATAGTAAACCATTGCTTGAACTTTATTGGGCCGCAGTAATACAGAGAGATAAATACACTATCACAATGGAATATTGTGATACAACTTTTAGAGTAAACGTAAGCATCAGATAACTAATAAAGTCATTGTAGCACTTTCTTTGCAGAACGTATCTCTTATCAAGGTTCGCCGAAAAGAGTCTCGATCCTGTGCCAGTTCCCTTGCCTCATGTACTTTCTAGACAAAGGTATCTTCAATATCCCATGTTCATCTTCATGCTGGTGGGACCCAGCCACTTCTTCCAGTAATCATGGCTTCCATTAAGATCGTTTCTAATCCACTCTGACGTTCAATATGACAATAATATTTCGTTTCCGAGACATGACGCTGTTTATGATCTGCAGAATTGAAATTATGTTACCTGTCTAGCATACAGACAGCACAACAGAGATCAAGAGCAGAATAGGGCCAGCAAAGGCTGCATTTCAGAAAATGAAGAATATCTTATGTAATACGTCACTATCATTGAATGTAAGTAAGAGAGTGCTCAAGAGCTATATAGAACCTGTTTTGCTGTATGGATGTGAATCTTGGAATATAAAGGAACAAATTAGGAAGAGATTGGAAGCAACAGAGATGTGGTTCCTTAGACGAATGTGGCGAATTTCTTGGACTGCCAAAGTAACTAACATCGAATGCCTTAGAGAGGCTAACGAAACTGGAACATTATATTAAACAATAAAAAAGAGACAAACAGCTGTTTTTGGTCATGTGATGAGAAGAGAGGCGCTGGAGAACATCGTGACAACTGGAAAGATCGAGGGGAAGAGAGGCAGAGGCAGACCACGAGAAATGATGCTGGATGGATTGCGACGGTGGCATGGAGGAATATCAAAGGCAGAGTTGATCCAGAAAACCAAAGACCGAGATCTGTGGAGAGTCATGAACGCCTACGCCAGTCGGCACGGCACTTGATGATGATGTCTAGCATATCCCGCTGTTTCAACCTGAAGAATGAAAGGTTAGCTCGGCAATAGTCCCCATAAAGATGGCGTTTCAATTCTGTCCATAGGAAAGTGTCTACTGCAACCTAATTCCTAGAGTGCTAACTATTTTCTCAGGTTAAGCGGGAAGAACGTAAGTCTTGACGGTTAGTTTCACAGCTTTCCGGGAACTCGCAATTAATCAAAACTAAAAGCACTAAAAGTATAATACCGTGTGAAAGTGATACTGTGTCCATTATGTTATTGTTATTAGTTGTTTGTGATCATTTTCTGTCGACTCATTAAGCTAAGATATACATGAAACAGAGAAAAATTGAAAATGGAGCAAGGAAAGATGTACATGGAACAGGAGAAGATGTGAGTGAAACCTGAATTCCAACAGTACGAGAGAGAGAGAGAGAGAGAGAGAGAGAGAGAGAGAGAGAGAGAGAGAGAGAGAGAGAGAGAGAGAGAGAGAGAGAGAGAGAGAGAGAGATGTACATATGACATGGAAAGTTATTTCTAAAACAGGGAAAATACATTTAACACGGAATGTTGTCTATTTTTTTTTTTGCGGCCCGCACGCTTTGAGCTCAAGCGTAGTCCATACCCACTATTTATAGTAGTTGTCAGGATCTCCATAGCCTGTAGGTGAACGACAACTTACTCTCTGAGAGAGCGAGCCAAATGTCCATATAATTTAAGATGACTGTAGTGATGTACGGAATTTTGCGTGTGGATTAGCTTTCCCTATTAACAGTGTCCCTCGCCATCAGGCGAACCCACTCCGACTAAAGAGGTACTTGTAATTAACGCCCCCAAGTCAAGGACGACAGGTCAACATTTTAGTCTAGCTGTCTGATGTAAGGGTTGAACCGCTTACCCATTCGGCCATGTGGACCTTCGAATGTTGTATGTGGAACATAGAAAGATGAATGTTAAATACTGAAAGATTATGTGTAACAGGAAAATACGTGTAACGGGGAAAGATATTTGTGGAGAATAAAAATACGAATATGAAATATTGAAAGATTATCTGTACCAGGAAAAGATGTACGTGAAAATTAATTTATGAAACAGCGCATCCACCCTTGTGATTTTCTATCTATTGACAGGAACTTGACACCCACTGGCTGGACACGATCATGTAACAGGTCCGTTGCAGAACATCGCCCTCACCATGGCGGTATGGAAAGACCCCTGGTTTATGGTCATTTCCCCGATCTCAAACATCTTCTCGCCAGGGATGTCATTAATCCCTGTGTGAGGGTCTCCGTGGCAAAGTGGTTAAGCCGACTGCCTCACGCTCCGAAGGCTGTTGCCTCGACTCTGGACTCTGTCATTCGTTTCAAGTGTTATGCTTTCAGAGACTCCCGATGATCGTCGCTGGAGCTACGGAGTTCGTGCTTTGTGCAACGATTTCGGCAGGCTACCCTGCGCAAAGAAGTCGACTTTACGTCTTTAAACTTTTTAATCCCCGTGTTTGTATATTACATTGACCTGACAAGAGAGTGCTATTATACATATTTTGTTACCAGAAAACTCGAAAGGGACAATACATAGAATATACCTGTCTTTATCAGCTCCACCGACTCTGCTAACTTCGTTTAAAATTTGAGCCGCCACAACACCTTCCTTGATTCGTATGTTGCTCACTTCCATGGCCACATCCTCAAAGCGCACGCGGACTCTATGTCCACTCTCTACTGCCGCAATGAGGTCTTCAACCGTTCCAACGTCTGCAAACCCATTTCCGTCATGCGCGTAAATGAGACGCCAGCAGACATCTGCGTACCTGTTAGGAATAAAAACTATAATATGAGTTGAGCTGACTTGAATACAGACCCGACAACACAGCACTGGGGTCATCCCACACGTGCTCATTCATCATCTTCAACAGCCAGCGAAGAGTCCCAATATTTATCGTACCAGATGCAGTCTAATTATGTGTCAGTCTGACCTGTCCTCGGAGTACTAGATTATGACGATGTATCGGTTCTGCAACACTATACACATGAGACGTGATCACGCCCATCGGAGTGTAAACCAGGATAAGGGACAGATATGATAAACAAGATATATAATCAATAAAATGTTAATCTACAAAGCAAACAATAGAAGAATGTTAAGATATTGTACAAATATCTTTTCTGGATATCTGTTTTCTAGTTATATGAATCGTTATTGCTGCTGACAAATCCCGTGACAAGATTTCTTGATGTTTAAATCTGGCGCTCTGCTTCACTAGGAATATTCAAATCTATGTTTTCCTTAGTGAATTTAAACAGTGAAGACACAAACAAAATGTTGCACATTCGAGCAATAACTGTGACTATGTGTTCTAATTGTCTCAACTTAAGTATTATTCGTTTACTCATTTCATATGCTTGCTTGCTTGCGTTCGCTGGCTGTGAACTCCAGCGTGAAGTCCTGTATGTCGGATGAAGACATCCTGTTGTCCAACATCAGTGTGATGTCATACAGGACCTGAGGTTTGCGTGAGTATCCGTTGTCCCATGTCTGGCTTATTGGTGTGCTGTCGTATACTAATACACCCTTACAATTACGTTGGAATGACTCTTTAAAAATGCAAATCCCTATAGTTACTGTTTAAGCACCTTACTTTTCGGGGAAGAAAACAGAGCTAAACTAACCCGTAGGGCAGCCAAATTTATTTGGTCTTCATTTAAAATCTGGGCCTGGTAATGGTTCACGTACCTGGCCAGACTGGCGTTTGATTTTAAAACAAAGGGATGAGTAAGCCATTTTGGTTCAAGAGAACAAAGGGAGCAGATGTAACCTTCCCCTGCGCGGGGAAGGGCAGTTTAGCCCGAAAATATATCATTCTCTGGAGCAATTGCTCTAGAGAGCAGCAGGTGGTGGTTTTTGTTGGATTGTATCACTAAAAACTGTATCCTGGGTCAACAGCCAGAAAGTGATAAAAAGGCAAGCGGTCCTAAACATCGTCTGGACCTAACAACTACATGTTGACTGCTGTACTCATTAGCTGCCTAGCCAGCGAAAGACACGTTGAAGATGAGACACTCAGCGATTGATAGTCCTACTTCGGTCAGGATATCCAGGACGGATCCCTGTATTTAATTGTCTATCAAGATAAATGGATATTCAGAATACACCGACACCAGATTATCGTCTACTTTTACGTCGGGGAGGTACCGCCTGATGCACCATCAATCTGCGAGGTCAGCGAAACCATGGGACATTCCCAGTTTCCTATTCAGAATTGAATAATGCTTCAACATCAGTCATACAGCGGCAGACTCAACACCAAGTTCTAGATACTAACACCTCAAATAAATTGGGAAGACACCGAACTACACCAAGACAACAACAATATCAACACCAGGTCATAAATCTGAACACCAACTGAAAGACTCAAGTCACCAACAGCAGATTATAGACCTGACTACCAACTGAAATATACCATAATAACAAGTACAACACAGGTCCTACATCTGAATACCAACCCAAAGACACCGAATGAAGCTAGTAGTGTAAATATGTATACACACGCAGCAGAAAAATCATTGGACTGGTTGCGACTCTGTGTGCTGGAATTATTCATCTTCCGATACATGTATGTGCAGATCAATCCTGGACATAGTCACAGATGCTACCAATGAATGACTCTCAGCCGTATATATTCCTACACTAGATCATAACGACTGACTCTATGCTGGTCCAACGTCAGCCTAAATGCCATCATCAAGGGTGGAATGGGTATAGACGAGTGACTTGGTGGGTGTAACATCTTCGTGAACAAAATTGGGATTCGGATATTAGAAGCCGAGAAGCTGAAAGACAGTCATCCTTTTCATCGGATATGATGATACAGGGAAGAACCTTGTGCCAAGCCTCAAGATGCATCTGCTGAAGGTATGACCAACCTAAGACTCCAATTTCATAAAGATACCGAGCCTAACTTGCAACAGAATATTCGTGAATCTAGCCCCATGGAGGGGATTAAGTGTTGTGTGTAATTTCTATTCTTGGATTATGGAGTATGATTTTCACCAGCCAATTACCAGTGGATATACATGTGAGGAACACAACTAAGTGCATTTATTTCGGTACCCAGATAATGGGAAGAGGATCTAATATACATTGGAGATGAACACCGAACCGTACACCAGGAGAGTAAAAGACAATAAACCACTAAATAATTAGTTTAGTATTATGTAATGAATGTAGTGTTTGAATTTGTTGAATACATGCCAATGTTTGTTTTTTATCATTAGGGTTGTCAATGGTATTGGGAACCAACTGATGTGTATTGGTGGTTTTTGAAGATGTTGAATTTTGGAGGAACAGGGGATTGCACTTGTAATGTGTCTATGAACTGTCATATTTTATCCCATGCCCGTTCCAGTATTTCAATATGGTCAATTTATGTTTGTGATTGTAGACTGTTGTCATATTTCACGTAAATGTACACCTATGTCATAATTCAAGTGAATGTATACAAATGTCAATTGAGGCATATTCAAAAAGCTCACAGTGGCCAATACATTTGTCTATATGTTACTGCAGATCTTGATTTAATGCCTGAACTGTTTGTCCAAAATGTTAATGTTTACGTGAATTAAATGTTGATGTTTGTTCAACAGTGGTTGTTTTATATGTTGTAAACAATCAGTATCCTCTAGCACTATATAAACTTTAGAAGGTTAGAAGTGGGAGGGGAAGCCTACACACAGATACCATTGTTTCAAGGATTGAAGTGTTTTTCTCCTTGTATTTGTGGTAAATTTCCCTGATCACCTTGCATTCTAGACGTGAAAGAGAATCAAACCTAAATCCCCTAGACAAACTTAACAAAATATTCTCATATATTAAAATCCACATCCCACATGTGCACACTGGTAGTTCCTCGCCGTGAAGGCAGATACTCTCCAACTTCGAAGAATCAGCGATCCTACTACGTTAGCCAAGACCCCGAAGGGACCTGTTGCCCAGGGACGCACGGCTAGGACGTGTCAGTAGGTTTTGGCCAGTATAGAAGCTGGCCCTGGTGCCTTGGAAACACCTCTGGGTCCCACTCATTTCATCTGATAAATAACTGCAGTATGCGCCTGAAGATATGCAGAGAAATATTCCAGGCAATAAATTGTGAAACATATTGTTTGTGACTGTTGTTAAATTTCCGAGTAACAGTGGCCTCAATGGTAGTTCATGTGTGTACGCGAGCATGCGTGTGTCTATATGAAGTATACAAGATACGTACCAATCCAGCGCGGCACTGTCAGCATTGTGGGCGTATGCGGTGTGGAACTGAAGCGACCAGCGAGCGTTGTCTCGGTACCCCAGGTTCGACCACGTTGAGAACCACTTGTAAGGTACGTCGTTGAAAGTCACATAGTTCTCTTGATATCTTAAAGGGATAATGGACACATCGTATTCAACAATTTACATAGTAAGTAAGTAAAATAAAGGACCTTTTAACAGGCTTTAAGCCGCATTGGATATATGGTGCTAGACCCGTATTTGTATAGACCTATCGACACTCATGGATGATGTGGTCACTATCACGAGGGCCGTTTTTACTCCCCAAGACATTTCTTGGGACTGTCACGAGCTCGCCATGAGTTAACCAGAATAATAATACCGACGTTTGCTTGGCGTATATTTTCTAGGCCACAACAGTCGTACTAACAGAGTAAACACAGCTGCACGGGATACATCAGGTCAGCCCATATACACATTTGGTGGTGAGTGAGGAGGAAGTGAGTGCGCTGAATCATATATCACTTTGACAAGTCATAAACATATCAGAGGGAAAACGGAAGTACTTGGCACGGAAGTAACAGTACATATGTCAATTCTGGGTTTCCGGAACATCGAGAAGATTGACGGGGTTATTGGCAACTGTTGTTGGGGGTATACAGGAACTCGCTGGCTTGTTTTGGGAATCTAAACCAGTGATGACAGATCTAACATGGAGGGAGCCAGAGGGGGGATGGATCCCTGACAGGGGATGATCTGCCAATGTGCCACCTGTGTGGGGGCATAAAGGATAACGTCACGTGGCCAACTTTGGTAGTTTGCCATATAAACCCGAGTTGGGACCAACTAGGGGGACTTGAAAATGCTCTAGTCGGAGTGCCAGGGCACTGCAGTGCCTAGTGGAAATAATATCTACCGTGTGTTAATTAGTGACTTAATTTTACACGTGCCTATAATGGCAGATGTAGATATGATTGATAGGACTGCAGTAGTGCCATTTAAGGTTCCTCGGGTTGGAATGAAGAACCCGGACCCAATGTAACATCCGATCCCGGATAAATTATGATGTGGAGAGATGGGCCAGCAACTTTCGCAATGGAAGAAGTTAAGACACATTGCTCGGTGGAGTCTAATGGAATATGTATCCTACATGAGTGAATACCAATCGTTAACACACCTGAAGTGATGGAGGTTCAGCCCATGTGGAACTAGATCAGTAGGGACTGATGTTCACAGTAGATGAAACCAAACATTGAAGTGTAGTTGTTCCACGTATCACGGAAATCAGAACTTTCAGACTATATCTAGTGAATAAAGCAAGCCATTTTATTCTAGATACATTAACTGTTTAATAGTGAGAACTAGTGAACATTTATCAAGAGACAAAAAGACTTGTTAGTAGGACAGTGTTCCATGTTTGTTTTCACTGCGCCGGAATTATGAAGCCGGAGTTTCTATAAACTATTAGGAACAGTTGCGTTAGGAAATATACTAGTATTTTCCACGGATTATATTTACATGAGATTCAGATCTCATGGTCATCAGAGTTCCTGGAGGAGGACATGTCTGGAGAGAAGGATACGACTTCGGTGAGGTTTTTCGTACTGACTTGAATGATGTCGTGTGATCCTTGCCATGATGTGTACACTATGATCCTGAACTTTGAAGGCTGACACATACATTTATGTTATAATACACGACACACTTTTTCTTCGCATACACGTCTCATATACGTTACACTTTTCTTTTAATAAATTAGTCTTTATTAATTTTTAGAAGCAAGAGTTGTTGAGTATGTTGCGTTGGGGAAGTATGAGAGGGGGCATAGTACGACAGTGAGAGAGTGACAGGAAAAGGTGTCCATAGGCTGATGGAGTGTGTTGGACGGAAGCTGGTGGATTCTCCAGAATATTGAGAGGGAAAAAAATATTATAATGTGGGTGTCGACTCTCTTCACTCCAGGGACGACACTGTAAAGGAGGACACGACATTATTGGGGGCTCGTAAACGTGATCTTTGGACAGCGGGATCTCTCGTAAACGTGATCTTTGGACAGCGGGATCTCTCGTAAACGTGATCTTTGGACAGCGGGATCTCTCGTAAACGGGATCTTTGGACAGCGGGATCTCCCGTAAACGGAATCCTTGGACAGCGAGATCTCCTGCAAGCAGGAACCTTTGACAGTGGGATCTTCTGACAACGGGGTCTTTTGACACGGGATCCTTAGTTATAAGAGGGAGATATCATTTTGGAGAATCCAGCTAGAGTGAATGTGGATAGGGGTTAGGACTATTATCTTACCTGTTCACACTTCACACGTCTGCATAGGTCTGTGGTCCTGATTCTACTCTTGTCACTGAGTGAATGTGCTGTGTGTGGTAATATCTAGATTTATAGTACTTGTTCATATATCTGTATAGTAATTTGCAGTTATATTGTACTAGACCTGCTAGCTTACCTCTCTGTATAATGGCCACCCCTAAACTAGCACAGTTAGAATTAAAGGCAAAGGGGGAAGAAATGGGATTGGGGGGTTCTGCTCTAACGGATTACATACAGGAAGTGGAGAGAGAGTATCGTCAAGCAGAAAGGGAAGATCGAAAGGCCGAGTTGGAATTGAGAAGGATGGAGTTGGAACAAGAAGCTAGGAAATTTGAAGCTGAACAAGCAGCTAGGAAATTTGAAGCTGAGCAGCTAGGAAATTAGAAGCTGAACAAGAAGCACAGAAGAGGGAGCACGAGTACCGGATGAGGGAACTCGAGTTGAAGAGTCAATCTAATGGAGAAACTGAGGGAGCAGTTGGAGGTTCCTCCATCCCAGGATCAACACCAGTAGGTGGACATGGGTACCATGCTATGAAGTTTCCTTTAGCGGTCTACGAGGAGGACAAAGAGAAGATTGACCAGTACCTTCAACGCTTCGAGGCTATGTCAGTTGCTATGGGTCTGGAGCGTAACAAATGGAATCTTAAGCTATCCCAGGGATTACGCGGGACCGGATACGAGGTTTATACTCGCCTGCCACCAGGACATGAGAACAATTATGACGAGTTAAAGACGGCTCTGCTGAAACTATTCGAGGTTACGTCACATACCTACCGGAAAAAATTTCGAGCAGCGAAACGAGAACCGGGGGAGTTGTTTGCCGCCTACAGTTTGCGTCTAAAATCTTATCTCCATAAGTGGATGGATTTGGCTGGGTTCGCACATGACTATGAGAGTCTGGAAGAGCTCATGGTGGTCGACCAGCTGAAGAAGCAAATGTCTAAACCTCTCAGGACGTTCCTGGGAGAACAAGGAGCGGAACGTATTGACCTCGTGACTAAATTAGCAGAACGGTTCGTCGAGGTACATGGGGAGGCAGGGGAAAACCTTTCCACCAACTCCAAAAGTCAAGAGAAACATGACAAGAAGAAAGCCAAAAACTCAGGAACAAAAAAGTGGGAACCTTATGTGCAAAAATCAGAGGATAGTTCAGAGAAGAAGAAGGAGGGAAGCAAGAGCACTTCAAGCTCTACACCTAAACGACCGTGGTCGGAGAAGTGGTGTTCAATTTGTAAGTCACCCTCTCACAATACGAGGGACTGCAAATCGAAGGCTAAGAACCCTCACTTTGCAGCATGTCAAGTGACTTCCAAGGAGGTTGTCACGGAAAATGCCAAGGTCAACAAGGAAGCTCGCCACCAGGAGAGCTCACTCAAGTCCGACAATAGAAAATCTAGGACAGGGAAATGGTGCAACCAATGCCAGTCGAATACGCACAATGCTATTGACTGCAGAGGAGAGTCAGGAGACACTCAATTCGTCGTGTGCCCCGGGAAACCTAAGGTGGAGCCCACCGAACAGGTCGAGGCCGAGGAAGAGACTCCAGACCAGGAAAAACCACCTGTAGTGGAATTGGTAGAGGTTAACGGTCGTCAAGTGGAGTGTTTATACGACACAGGACTGGACGGGGAGGCCGTGATTTCTGCGGATCTGGTACATCCAGAACAATTCACAGGTGAAACCTTGGATATACAGCCTGCACAGAAGAGTGCTGTAACCATGAAGTTGCCCATTGCTAATGTGGAGATTCGGTCAAGGTACGTCACCGGCACCATCAAGGCCGCTGTATTGACCGATCCCATTTTTCCAGTCATCCTAGGTTGCCGGTATGTCTTTCTGGGAATGCCCAGGGAGCCAATCCATATGGGAGCAATGCAGACTCGCTCTCAGACGAAAACGGAAGAGGCAGACGCAATTGTGACTAACCCAATGCCGGGGGAGCTACGAACTGCCCAGAGTGAGGATGATACTTTACGTCCTTGCTACAAAAAGCTGCAGAAAAGTGCTGATCCACCAGGACGGGGGCAGTACTACATGAAGAATAGGATACTCTACAGGAGAGCAGGAAGGGGAGACAACCTATACGGTCAGTTGGTCGTCCCGAAAGCTCACCGGTCCCAGATTCTTCATATGGGGCATACCATCTCCTTTAGTGGACACATGGGTATTGCCGCCACCATGCAGCGGATTTCCTGCCACTACTATTGGCCGGGAATGACAGATGATGTGCGTCGGTATGTGAAGTCATGCCCTGAGTGCCAGAGGGTGGCACCGAAACACTGGACAGCACCGGTGGTGTTGGGTGAGATGCCCATCATGAACTCTCCTTTCGAGAGGGTAGCCATCGATATCGTGGGTCCACTTCCCAGGACTAGGAAGAGGAACATGTATATACTCACAATGGTGGATTGCTGTACAATGTGGGGTGAAGCCTATACCGTTGACCACGATTGACTCGAAAAGAGTGGCGGACGCACTGATGGAGGCCTTTACCAGATTAGGCTTTCCGGATCAAATTCTGACGGACAATGGATCTCAGTTTTGTGGAAAACTCATGGAGGAGGTATTTAGGGTGTTTCACTCTAACCACATACATACCAGCCCTTACCACCCTCAAGCCAATGGACAAGTAGAGCGTTTCAACGGCACGTTGATGACAATGCTCAGGAAACTAGCGCAGGAAAAACCTGATAGGTGGGATGAATATATCCCAGCAGCACTCTTTGCCTATCGGGAAGTTCCTCATGGCTCAACAGGACTACCACCCGCTACGTTGCTGTTTGGTCGTCCAATCAAAGGACCGTTGGAAGCCATGTTGAGGAGTTGGACTGAAGAGGGGACGTCAGAAGAAGTGATCTCATCCTACAAATACGTGGAGGAACTGAAAGAAAAACTCCACAAGGGATGGACTCTGGCAAATCAAAACTTGAAAAAAGGCCAGGAAAAGACATGCGGCTTACTACAACCGTAGGTCTAAAGAAAGATCTCTAGAGGTGGGAGATAAAGTCTTGTTGCTACTCCCAACGGGAAACAACAAACTGGAGATAGGTTGGCAAGGACCATTTCCCGTGGAAAGGGTAATATCCAGAACCAACTATCAGATCCGGATCCGGGGAAAGTCGAAGATTTTCCATATCAATCTCTTGCGGAAATACGAAGAGAGACCCGGAGACAAGGCAGCTCACCTCATGGCAATGGCAGTTGCAGTGGAGACAGAAGTGGGAACCAGCGAGGGCAGGGAATATCCCTTGGTAACACCAGGAAACCTATAGGGATGTGCAAGTGAACCCTGATCTGACCTCACAGGAGAGGGAAAGGATAACCCAGGTTCTCAAGTCTCATAAGGAGATACTGACTGATAAACCAGGACGAACGAGGTTGGTGGAGTTCGAGATGACTTTGACCACACAGGAGCCTGTTCGCCAAAAGGTTTACCCAGTGCCATTCTCTAAAGAAAAGGCCCTGGAGGAGGAAATACAAAAACTGCTGGAGGATGACGTGATTGCACCATCCACATCCCCATACAATGCGGGGGTAGTTTTGTTACGCAAACCAAGTGGAGAACACCGGTTGTGTATAGATTACCGACTTCTGAACAGTCATACACAGTTTCAGGTGGAACCTTTGCCGAATCCAACTCAGTTATTCGCTAGGCTCCATAAGGCTCGGTACTTTTCAAAGGTGGATCTGAGTCGGGGGTACTATCAGATACCAGTCAAACCGGAGATTCGACCACTGTTAGCTTTCAGTACACCCAGTGGACACTACGAATTCAAGGTCATGCCCTTTGGACTCAGCAATGCACCTAGTGTGTTTACACGCATGATGAGGACTTTACTAGATCCGTTACAGGATCCAGTCCATCATCTCATTCATGGATGATATTCTGATTTCCAGTGACAGCTTGGATGACCACTTACAATCCTTGGAGAGAGTGTTTAATAGGCTCAAGGAAGCAGGGCTTACTGCTCGTCCAACCAAGTGCATGATTGGTTACCAGACTCTGGAATTTCTAGGTCACACCATCACTCCAGGACACATTGTCCCAGAAGAGAAGAACCTGGAGAAAATCAGAAATGCACCTAGGCCAAAAACGAAGAAGGATGTGCGATCTTTTCTCTCGTTGTGTGGGTTCTACCACAAATTTATCCCACATTTCACTGAACTGGGAGCTCCGTTGACGGAAACCTTGAAAAAGGGATTCCCGGATCCAAATCATTTGGACACCAGAATGTGAGAATGCCTATAGTCAGTTAAAGGAGGCCTTGGTCAGCAAACCTGTATTACAGCTCCCTGACCTTTCCAAACAATTTGTGTTGAGAACAGATGCGAGTGCGATTGGAATTGGAGCCGCTTTGTTACAGGAAGGAAAAGACGATGCTTCGGTTTTGAAACCTGTGGCATACGCAAGTAAGAAACTTCTACAGGCGGAGAGGAATTATTCAACCTGTCGAGAGAGAGTGCTTGTCCCTTGTATGGGCAGTGCAAAAATTTCAGCCATATTTGTATGGAGTTAAGTTTCGGGTCCAGTCGGATCATCAGCCCCTGATGTTCCTGGCTACTTCTCAGAAGCTCAACGCACGTTTGATGCGGTGGTCGTTGTTACTTCAACCGTATAATTTCACAGTAGAGTACATTCCTGGGAAGGAAAATGTTGGAGCGGACTTCTTGTCAAGACACCCAGCTCCTGAAGAAGAGGAATGAATCATCTGGATTTAACTCATGGTGGAGAAGAGTGAGATGGACTACTCTCTTAAGAGGGGGCCTATGTCACGAGCTCGCCATGAGTTAACCAGATAATAATACCGACGTTTGCTTGGCGTATATTTTCTAGGCCACAACAGTCGTACTAACAGAGTAAACACAGCTGCACGGGATACATCAGGTCAGCCCATATACACATTTGGTGGTGAGTGAGGAGGAAGTGAGTGCGCTGAATCATATATCACTTTGACAAGTCATAAACATATCAGAGGGAAAACGGAAGTACTTAGCACGGAAGTAACAGTACATATGTCAATTCTGGGTTTCCGGAACATCGAGAAGATTGACGGGGTTATTGGCAACTGTTGTTGGGGGTATACAGGAACTCGCTGGCTTGTTTTGGGAATCTAAACCAGTGATGACAGATCTAACATGGAGGGAGCCAGAGGGGGGATGGATCCCTGACAGGGGATGATCTGCCAAGGTGCCACCTGTGTGAGGGCATAAAGGATAACGTCACGTGGCCAACTTTGGTAGTTTGCCATATAAACCCGAGTTGGGACCAACTAGGGGGACTTGAAAATGCTCTAGTCGGAGTGCCAGGGCACTGCAGTGCTTAGTGGAAATAATATCTACCGTGTGTTAATTAGTGACTTAATTTTACACGTGCCTATAATGGCAGATGTAGATATGATTGATAGGACTGCAGTAGTGCCATTTAAGGTTCCTCGGGTTGGAATGAAGAACCCGGACCCAATGTAACATCCGATCCCGGATAAATTATGATGTGGAGAGATGGGCCAGCAACTTTCGCAATGGAAGAAGTTAAGACACATTGCTCGGTGGAGTCTAATGGTATATGTATCCTACATGAGTGAATACCAATCGTTAACACACCTGAAGTGATGGAGGTTCAGCCCATGTGGAACTAGATCAGTAGGGACTGATGTTCACAGTAGATGAAACCAAACATTGAAGTGTAGTTGTTCCACGTATCACGGAAATCAGAACTTTCAGACTATATCTAGTGAATAAAGCAAGCCATTTTATTCTAGATACATTAACTGTTTAATAGTGAGAACTAGTGAACATTTATCAAGAGACAAAAAGACTTGTTAGTAGGACAGTGTTCCATGTTTGTTTTCACTGCGCCGGAATTATGAAGCCGGAGTTTCTATAAACTATTAGGAACAGTTGCGTTAGGAAATATACTAGTATTTTCCACGGATTATATTTACATGAGATTCAGATCTCATGGTCATCAGAGTTCCTGGAGGAGGACATGTCTGGAGAGAAGGATACGACTTCGGTGAGGTTTTTCGTACTGACTTGAATGATGTCGTGTGATCCTTGCCATGATGTGTACACTATGATCCTGAACTTTGAAGGCTGACACACATTTATGTTATAATACACGACACACTTTTTCTTCGCATACACGTCTCATATACGTTACACTTTTCTTTTAATAAATTAGTCTTTATTAATTTTTAGAAGCAAGAGTTGTTGAGTATGTTGCGTTGGGGAAGTATGAGAGGGGGCATAGTACGACAGTGAGAGAGTGACAGGAAAAGGTGTCCATAGGCTGATGGAGTGTGTTGGACGGAAGCTGGTGGATTCTCCAGAATATTGAGAGAAAAAAAAATATTATAATGTGGGTGTCGACTCTCTTCACTCCAGGGACGACACTGTAAAGGAGGACACGACAGGGACCCAGTGTAGGCTGGAAGAACCTGGGAGCCCAGGCCGCCAATTTTGTAAATCCGAATCCGCCTATATGAGGCTCGAACCCATGACCATGGCATGTCAACGTCTGGTCACCTCACAACCTGGACTCATAATTCGCATAGACCTTATCAATGTAGCACTGTCAACTGGTCAGCCCAGTATTCACGTACAACAACAACGATTACAAAAATCAACAGATTTCATCACCGGGGCTCTTTCACCTCCAGATTTCCCAAGTAACAAAGGAGAGAACTATGAGAAACTCACACTCATGTCTCGTCGTTGTGTTATATTTTGTTTAGTACATGTAAATCAGATCACTTGTCATCTTCATGTCCAAGGATTGCTGGGAGTGTTCAACAGGATTCTCTGTATCTTGCCATGAATGGCAGCCCAACACCTTCTTTCTAGTCCATCTCTTGATTATTTCTTCCTATTGAAGCAAGGTACAAGAGGAACATGATAAGATGAGATGAGATGAATCCGTTAGCTTTACTGTGTACGCGTACCACCCAACTTTCCTTCTGGCACGAATTGTGTCGCATAGTTGGATTATACATTTTTTTTTTACAGTTGCATTTCCTTTAAGGGCGTTGCAGTCAACACCAGCATTTTATCACCGTCGTTGATGTCTTTGGTAATTTTTACGTTCAGTAGTTTGCCATTGCTTCCTGAACGACCGGCTCCCATACCAACAGGTTAAAACCAGCGCAATACAGTCTACTGCCAAATCGGTCACCGCAGTGTTTCGAACGCGGGTAAGCGGCATTACGAATCGCGTTCGCAACGCCATCGCCACGGCGACCGGCGGAATGATTGATTGGTTGATTGATTAATTGTCTAGTTAGTTGGTTGCTTAGATTTGTTTTTTTTTTTTTTGGTTGGTTTGTTGGATTGTTGATTGTTTTGTTGGTTGGTTGGTTGACTGGTTTGTTGGTTAGTTGGGTGATTTATTTGTTGGTTTATTGGCTAATGAATCATCTAGAAGACTGAGTCTAAACTCTGAGATGCATTGAGTTGGTGCATAGCTTGTTTGAGCCCCTGCCAGTTCCCGCATTTAGCGGAGTAAGACTGTTGTAGAGAGGTTTCTGACTTCTAAAGAAGTACCATCTATCTGAGTTACACTAGATGGTGTCATTCCGTGAAATTGTACAATGTCTTTGACGGAGAGAGAGAAAAAGAGATACAGAGACAGAGAAAGAGAGCGTCAAAGCGAGAGAGAGGGAGAGAAAGAAAGAAAGAAAGAAAGAAAGAAAGAAAGAAAGAAAGAAAGAAAGAAAGAAAGAAGAAAGAAAGAAAGAAAGAAGAAAGAAAGAAAGAAAGAACACTTATATGCATGTCTCAGATGTAATGATATAGATTCTAGGTTCCCAGTCAATGAATCAAACACAGCTGCGCGAGATTCGGCAGCGGATCGCGTCGCGTTGGTTACATATGGAGGGTATGTGAGCCGATCGTTTAGAAAGCAATGGCGAACTACTGAATGTAAAACTTGCCAAGACATCAACAGCAGTTGAAAAATGCTGGTGTTGACTGCAATGTCCTGTGAAGATAATGAGGGCGGAAAAAAATCAATGTATCAGATGCTAAAAGAAACAGTCTTATACCTTTGGCCAATATGAAGCAAATTCTGGCCACTGACCTCCCCTGTCCCAGGGTCAAGGTTGATGTTGTGAAAGGGAAAGACGTACGCCCTGTCTCTCATGGCGCCAAACATATTCATCCTCTTAGCCGCCTCGTGAAGTCTGAGGATGTTAGTTGGTTCCAAGGGAGTTCCGTCCACAAAATTGGAATATACTGGTTGGTCGTCCGTGGCGATGTCCTGGCGTGAATAGAGAGAGATTCGGCAATTGCCCGTGTAAAATCAACTATAGAGCGATAAGATTCAAGTCTCCTTATCCTTAGATATCCCATGAAACTCCCTCAATGTCCTCCCCATATTATTAATGTATGTTTATACTTTTCAAATTTATTCATTTTTGTGTCTTTCTCTTCTTATTTTGGCTTGTGGATTCCAGACAAAGGCCTTTCAAGTTATACTATTCGCATGGTTTTCTCAATGTATGTCCTATCACAATTCAGCGTCTTGTCTTCAACTCTGATTTCATCAGTATTTGTCTAGTTTTCTCTATGATCTCCACATTGGTAATTCTGTCAGACTATTTTATTTCTTCTATTTCTGATCCATACAGTGGTACTAATTTAACGTTGTATTTGAATACTCCAGTTGTGGTTCTAAGTATAATTTCTGTTCACTTCCACAGATGTCCTAGTGCTATAACAGCTCCTCAAGTCTTCTGTTTTCTTTATCTGATATCTTTATCGGTTTCACCCCCTATGTCTGCATTGCTGCGTCCTTTAAAGGACATGCACAGATATTTTTATTACAGGGCATCGTAATCAACCCCAAAATATTATTCATTATTAAAGAAGTGTAAAATAACGCAAGCGATTAACACATTTTACAATCAACATGTCATAATATAACGAATGCAGCATTTTAATGAACACAGGCCTTAACACGCATTCGGGAAATCTAGCATGAAACTTATTCATGATAGAGTGATGAAACATGCATGTGATGCTTCACAAGAGCAACATGTAATACACTCTCCTTGGGCGGGTTGATGGGGCAAGACCATTATCAGATCTCACACTGGCCAAGACTTTGGAGCACCTACAGTACCTAAATACTTTGCAGCCTATCCACAGACTAATCCCCAAATCCGGCTAACACCCTAAGTATCGCTTTGCCTTTCCCAGATGTGAAATTCCAGTACCGGTCTCGCACAGTCCGCTAGTTTCCGAGCTTGGAGAGGGAAAGGAGCGCCCTGCAACACTGTCCGTGTGGAGGTTGTACTTGGGTACAGAGTGAAGCGGAAAGCCTCTACACCTGCATCACTCTGATAGATGCTAGCCTATTTCACTGCCCAGATGACTTGAACGTCAACGCAGAAAACTTAAAAGTTAAACTCACGATCTTAAAGAGACTCAGAAAACCAACCCAAAAATGCAGCTACTGCCTCCTTCGTACTAGCTACCTTTCGAGGACACTAAGACAGTGTTCCTGCAGCGAGGCGCTGTCGTCATATGAAGGAGAGAGGTTCGAATCCCGGTTGGTAACTATAGCTTTCAATTTTTATGTTGTCAAGTACTTCCTCTAGTTTCTAATTCCGTCCCCTACTTCTATGAGCGGCAAACAAGACGTATTTATTTATTTATTTATTTATGTTAACGAGCTACCTTTCCAACCGTTGACAGTTTTAGCAAATGTGCTGTCTTCAAACAATTCCCATCTTTACAGCTATTTCCATGTTTAAAGCGATTACTAATTTGTGGTGATTTCTATGTTTAAGGTAATTTCCATGTTTCCGGCAATTTCCACGTTTTACGCAATTTTCACGTTTAAGTTAATTTTCATGTTTACGGTGGTTTTTGTTTTACGGAGATTTTCATTCCAAGTTTTACGGAGATTTCCTTGCTTACAACCATTTCCATAATTACAACCATTCCCATAATCACAACCATTTCCACTGTTACGGAGATTTTTATGTTTGCGGTCATTTCCATCGCAATATCTTAATAATTCCACAAATGCGCTAAATGCAATCTCAAGCTCATTTCTAAATTTAAGGTTGCTTTCCACCATGGGATCACATTCCTGTATATCCTTGGAAGCATGGAAGTAAAATTAAGCCAGCTTCTCAGTTTGTGTTAGAATGACAGGAGTTTATTTTCTGTTCAGCTTCTGGTGTCATCCTCTTTAATTATCATCATTACAATCAGATAACGATATACGTAGAACTGAGAGAAAGATGTACACAGAATATGGAAAGATGAGTGAAACTAGGACGGATCATGTAACAGGGACAGGTGTCCTTGGAACAGGGAAAGATGTACATAAAACATGGAAATGTGTAAGTGGAACAGGGAAAGTTCATGTAACAATAACAGATGTACACGGAACAAGGGAAAATGCACGTGGAGCAACAAAAGATATACGTGATAAGCTTCAACAACTTGCAACAAATAATAATGTTAGCAACATAATTAACACAGCAGATGACAGAAGTTATGGGGCGTCAAAACTATTCAAGTTTGCTCCAAATCAGACTTCTGAAGAAACATAATGTATTGATGAGTAATCTTTGACTGCCGGTCGCCCTGGCCTAGAGGTTAACGTCTTTCTCCGTAATCCCGTATACTCTCGTGAGTAACGTGACGTGCCCGAGGTTCTCGCCGCGTCGCTAACTTAGGGGTATGTGAGCCGGTCGCTCAAAAAGCAATGGCAAACTACTGAGCGTAATCTTGCCAAGAAATCAACAATCAGCTGAAGGATGCTGATGTTGACAGCAATGTCCTGTAAAGGATATGCAAAAAAAAAAAAAAAAAAAAAATCTTTAACTACGTTTTAAATCATAGCATTCTGCATGTTGATTGCACAAATTTCGCCTATCTGTATGTTGATTACACACATTTCGCCTATCTGTATGTTGATTACACAGATTTCGCCTACCTTAATATACCAGTCGATGGACACCCTGAAAATACTGGTGTTGAAGAGATCCCGTTCTGTCACATGTCCAGTTGTACATACTACAAAGAACAGCCAGGGATCCGAGGTGTCCACGTGAGTTCCATTATGCGCCAATGAACGCAGCGATTGTACACACAACTGGAATATCAATCATCGTTACTGACTACTGTATGAATGAATACATTCAAAGATTGTACACACACCTGGAATATCAATCATCGTTACTGACTACTGTATGAATGAATACATTCAAAGATTGTACACACACCTGGAATATCAATCATCGTTACTGACTACTGTATGAATGAATACATTCAAAGATTGTACACACACCTGGAATATCAAACATCGTTACTGACTACTGTATGAATGAATACATTCAGAGATTGTACACACAACTGGAATATCAAACATCGTTACTGACTACTGTATGAATGAATACATTCAGAGATTGTACACACAACTGGAATATCAATCATCGTTACTGACTACTGTATGAATGAATACATTCAGAGATTGTACACACAACTGGAATATCAATCATCGTTACTGACTACTGTATGAATGAATACATTCAGAGATTGTACACACACCTGGAATATCAATCATCGTTACTGACTACTGTATGAATGAATACATTCAGAGATTGTACACACAACTGGAATATCAATCATCGTTACTGACTACTGTATGAATGAATACATTCAGAGATTGTACACACAACTGGAATATCAATCATCGTTACTGACTACTGTATGAATGAATACATTCAGAGATTGTACACACAACTGGAATATCAATCATCGTTACTGACTACTGTATGAATGAATACATTCAGAGATTGTACACACAACTGGAATATCAAACATCGTTACTGACTACTGTATGAATGAATACATTCAGAGATTGTACACACAACTGGAATATCAAACATCGTTACTGACTACTGTATGAATGAATACATTCAAAGATTGTACACACAACTGGAATATCAAACATCGTTACTGACTACTGTATGAATGAATACATTCAAAGATTGTACACACAACTGGAATATCAATCATCGTTACTGACTACTGTATGAATGAATACATTCAGAGATTGTACACACAACTGGAATATCAAACATCGTTACTGACTACTGTATGAATGAATACATTCAAAGATTGTACACACAACTGGAATATCAATCATCGTTACTGACTACTGTATGAATGAATACATTCAGAGATTGTACATTAAACCGGAATGTAATGTATCTCGGATTGGTAAGGCAGCAACAACAATGAACAGGTTAAGAAAAAGAGTCTGGGAGAACAGGAAGCTTACTGCCAAAACAAAAGTCCTTGTCTATCAAGCCTGTGTCCTTAGTACTCTTCTCTATGGCAGTGAAACCTGGACAACTTACTCGCACCAAGAGAACAATTTAAACAGCTTTCATATGCGGTGTCTGCGAAGAATTCTTGGTATTAAGTGGCAAGACAAAATCACAAATACTGAAGTATTGGAAAGATCAGGTTGTGTGACAGTTTATTCCATGCTCAGTCTTCGTAGACTTAGATGGATAGGACATCTTAGGAGGATGGATGATGGTAGAATACCAAAGGATATCTTTTTTGGTGAATTACAGATGGGTAAGAGATCTCAGGGTCGGCCTCTACTACGATACAAAGATGTGTGTAAGCGGGACATGATTGATACAGGCATTGATAATGCACATTGGGAGCAAGTCGCCGATGAACGTGTTGCATGGAGGGCAAATATCAGAAATGGAATAAAGTCAAAGGAGAAAATTATTGCAGAAAAGTCACACACCAAGCGTTTGAGACGTAAGATGGTGCATGATGGTGGAAATGACCACGTGTTCACATGCACCCACTGTGAACGGACATTTACAGCGCAAATTGGCCTTATCAGTCACACTCGCTACCGCCATAGTTAAAAGTTATTATGCCTTTTTAGAGCACAAACTATCGTCTGTCAAGACGGCAAGGTGCCAATGAATGTATCTCAATAAGTACTTTATGAATGAATATATTCAGAGAGCGGACATAAAACAAGATTGTAATATATATCAATAAGTACTTTATTAATGAATATGTTCAGAGACTGTACACAAACCTTAAGTCTCCGTGGCGAAGTGGTCAAGCCGTTTGACTAGGGCTCCGAAGGCTGTGGGTTCGATTCTGGGCCGCATCCTTCAGTTCATGAGTGAAAATTTTCGGAGACTCATGTGCGTCGTCGCTAAAGCTACGGAGTTCGTGCTTTGTGCGACACTTTCCGCGCTGAGGAGAGAGATCGAGCCATATGGGATAAAACCCGGTGCAATGAAGTCGACCCTGTCCATTTTTAAGCGACTTTATTGTTTAGGTACTTTGTGAATGAATATGTTTATGAATTGTACATCAAAACGAAATTGCAATGTATAGCTGCCATGTACTTTATTGAATGAACATATTCAGGTATTGAACAAAAGAACTTAATGTAATATATAGCTTATGTCTAGGGGGCTGCGTTGTCTCAAGGTATGGTGTCCGCCTCGAGTGCTGGAGGTCCCGGGTTCAAGCCCCGGTGAGGACCGGGATTTTTTCACGTGGACTTCTAGTAATAAAATTTTCCCTGGTCTCTGGGTAGTGAGATCCGACGCCGGTGTGTATTGTTGTGCACGTAAAAACAATCCTTTGGCAGTTGGAAATGAAAAAGAGTAGCCTAACGGCGCTGCCCGCGAAAAATTTCGAGTTAAAAATCTACTTAAAGTGTTTCAAGATCTCCGCCGGTGCTACGGAGTTTGTGCACTGAGCTGAGTTTCTCCACCCGTGTGCCGTGATGTTGATCCATCGACAAACTAAACTATAGTTTATTGTCTTCTTCTTTGGTCCTTTATCCCTCTCTGGGCCACAGTCCCCCGACCAACTCACTCCCTTAGCTATATCACGATGTGTGTGTGTTATCGTATTCTCCATCCAGCGGAAAGCTGAAGAAGCGGGTTTAACGCGGTGGAAACTTTTTTTTATTTCTACATATCGGATCGGATTGAATGAATAGGATCAAAAATTGTACTCACAACTGTAATGTAATGAAAAGATACTCATTATTTCATTGAATTAATGTGTTCAGAGATTGACATACAAGCATTTGGAATGTCACTACTGAGTACTTTACTGAGTTGAGTTGAGCTAAAAACATACATCACTGCACTCAGGACATTCCCATATGCGCTCCGTCGACTCGTTTAACAGGCAGCGAAGAGTCACACTACTAATTGTTCCCACCGCTATCTAACTGAAAGTTCTCCTGGCCTTCCCTCTCAGGTTTGAGATTTTACCAGAACCCCTGACAATCCCCCGCAGTATCATCCTTTCCTCATACGGGTTCTCAATCTCTCCCCCCCCCTCCCCCCCCCCGTCTCCACCTGGTCCAGCAGGATAACGACCACCTCTCCCTTGACCATATGTAATCGACCACCAAGAGATGCATTCCCTGTCAGCCTATCACCCTCTTCATTCCCCCTGCATTCCCACATGGCCAGGGCAAACAAAACCCATACAATTCTTACAATCTGTGACCTCTGAAGCGAAGTGAGCCATTCCACACGGAACATTCCTTTCTCCACTTTACAAAGCTTACTCCTTGAGTCCGTGATGAAGACAATGTGTATTGTAGAGGTATCCTCTTACCAACGGAATGCCGCTGTGACTGCTTCCACCTCCATTCTCATGCTGGAGGTCGTAGCCCCATATGCAATACTCTCCTTTTTCAAGAATTGTCCATTAGCCTTAGCAATGAAACCCCAACCACTCAATCTGTTTCTCACCACTGACCCATCAGTATGGATCATTATGTCACCTTGACGTGTATTACTCTGGATTAGTTGTTGCACCTCAAACTCTGCGCGGCCCGCTGACCATTCTCTGCACTCACGACCCAGTGTTACTATCACATTGTGCCAGTCCGTCCTGTCTGCCGGTACTTTATATATATATATATATCCATGACTTCATGCAGGGGGTGATCCCTATCTGCAGCAACTCTCAGGTACCATTTAGCCTGAAAGACCCTATGCCTATACGCCATTGTTGGGAGTGCCAGGATATCATCATCATCATGAGTCATGCCGGTAAGCGTGGGCGGTCATGTCTCGCCATCTCACTCGATCACCAGAGTCGTGGATCAGCTCAGTGTTCCTGTCTCGACCATGCCACATGGCCAAGCCATCCAGATATTTACCTCTATGCCTTCCTCTTGCTCTCGCCCCTCCCCCCACCCCCCAATCTTGCCAGTTGTCACCGGGTTCTCCAATTTATTTCTTCTCATAACGTGACCAAAATATGTTGACTGTTTACGTCTAATTTCTCTAATCAGTTTACGATTTTCAGTTGTTTCTTGTAGGACATGGTCATTGGTTTTTCTGTCTGTCCATGGTATTCTTTGCATTTTCCCCAGTTGTTGTTGAGTTGAGTCAAGAACCGACATCACTGCACTCAGGACATTCCACAGAAACCATATTTCCACAGACTTCAGACTTTTTTTCAGCCTGTTTGCTCATTGTCCTTACTTCACACCCGTAGAAAAGCACAGGTTCTATGTAGCACCTCAACACTCTTTTTTCGTTGTAAATGACATCTTTTTATTGGTCAGTATGTTATTCATCTTGCAAAAGGCTACCTTCGCCATGGCGATTCTTGTTCTAATCTCTCCAAGACATCTCCCATCAGACGTTATGAGTGTTCCGAGATAATTGTACCGATTCACTTGCTTAAGAATATTCCCATTTACTTGTATATGACATTGTGGTATTTCGTTTTCCTAGTGACGACAATAATCTGTCTTCTTACAATTTAATTCTAACCCTAGTTGCTCACTGTGTGCAGCAACCGCATCTACCAAATGTTGCAGATCTTGCTCATTGTCTGCAATCAATACTGTATCATCTGCATATCTAATGTTATTTATGTTTCTTCCTCCAATGGCGATTCCATTCATTTCTTCTACATTTCTGAAAATATTTTCACTGTACAGGGAGAATAGATCTGGAGACATTACACATCCCTGTCTCAGACCTCTCATAAGAGGCTGATATTGACCTATTTCATTATCAATTCTTATGGTAGCTTGTTGTTTCCAATAAATGTTTTTATTTACAAGTTTAAGGTCTTTCCCATCAATTTGTTATCTGCAAGCATCTTTATCATGTTAACATGTCTTACTTTATCGAAAGGCTTTGTATAGTCAATAAAGCAAAGGTGTAGATTGTTGTTTACTTCTATAGAACGTTCAATTAATGTTCTTAGCATATTTATGGCATTTACTGTACTCTTGCCTTCTACACACCCACATTGTTTGTCTCCTATTTCGGGTTCTACTTTCTTCCTAACTCTTTGCATGATAGTTTTCAGCAAAATTTTCTTGATGTGGCTCATTATGTAAGACGAATGTAAGACGGGCCTGCGTGCCCAATTTGTTACCCTTTGAAAATAAAGTCTGTTCGTTCGTTCGTTCGTTCGTTCATTATACTAATTGTTCGATGTTGATTACATTTCAAGGCTCCTGATTTCTTCGGGATTGCAATAAATATAGAATTACATAATTCAGGAGGTATATCTCTAGTATCATATATTGTGTTCAGCAGTCTTGTAATTTGATCTATTCCATATTCTTCTAGGGCATTGATCATTTCTGTTGTGATGTTATCTGTACCCGGGGTCTTGCCAGTTTTCATATGGTTAAGAGCATTCTAATCTTCCATCTTTAAAATTGATGGTCCTTCATTATTATTCCGAAGATCATACTGTTCTTTTCTTGTGTAATCATAAAGGTCTTTCACATAATCTGACCACGCATGTAGAATCTGATCTTTTTCTGTTATGATTTTGCCATCTTTGGTTTTTAGGCAACCCGTTGATGTGTGTGTTCTTTTGTTAGTGATGTAATTAATTCTTTTGTGCATTAATTTGTTATTCCGGGTGTTATGTTGGTCTTCAATTTCCTTGCAATTTTCCTCAAGCCATGTTTCTTTTGCCTTTTTGCATAATTCCTAATTTTCCCTTGAATCTCTTAATATTTTTCCTTGTTATTTTTGTTATTTCTTCTTATTTCCATGAGTTTTAACATACCTTCCGTCATCCATTTCTTGAGTCCCATTATCTTTATTTCGGGGATGGTTGTTTCTGCAGCTTGGTTGACTGATTTCTTTAATATTTCCCATTGATCGCTGACATCTTGAAATGATATTTCCATATCGGACAATGCATCAAATCTGCTCTTTACCTCTATGTTGAATTTATCTTTTATCTCCTCACTCTTCAGTGCCCATAGATCAAATTTTGTGTTTCTTGGTGTATATTTGCCTTTCTTTAATTTTGTATGTATATTACTTATGATTAATTTATAGCCGCTGTAGCAGTCTGCGCTTGGTATCGTTTTTGCGACTTTTAAGGCATTTAGAAATCTTCTCTTGACGAGAATGTAATGTCTGATTTCTGATCTTATAATCAGGACTCCTCCATATCCATATTCTCCTTGGGTGCTGTTGATACCAGATGTTTCCAATAATCATATCATGCTCTTTTACCCATTGTACAAGTCTGCAACCTCTATCAATCTGTTCCCCTAGTCCATACTTGCATACTAAGCATCCGTCCTGTTGATTTCCAACTTTGTCATTCAGGTCTCCCAGGATATGAATCATGCATATAATCGGTGTGTCCTTTGTGCACCCCAGAATCACCCGCATGGCCGCATTTCCTATGCGCTCCAACCTTTCATGCTGACTATATGATACTGTCAGGAGCCCATAACCATACTCAATGACATAAATTATTAACTGCTGACAGAGCAAGGATTGTACATACACATGAAACTTAATATATAGCTACTGAGTATTTTAACGAATTCTAGGATTGCACACAGAAATGGTATACAGTGCGTTGTTATTGAGTACTTTACTGTATTCAAAGACTGTACACACAAATGAAGTGTAAAACATTGCTACTTAGTACTTTACTGAAAAAAATCTCCCGCAACTTTCTGACTTCAAGCTGGTAACAAGCTTGTTTAGTGCACTTCTCAGTTGTGGGTGCTTACCACTTGGGAGAGTTTTTAGTACATGAAAAACGAAGACTGCACAAATAGAAATGATAAATAAAGATGATGGTGGCGACAGAAGTTAGTGTTATAAATCACATGTTCAACATGCTCTAAAACTTGAAACTCAGCTGTATAGTATCAGAGTGCTTAAGTCAGGTCTTAAGTAGATATGACTGAGCTACCTTCTGACAGTAGACGGTACTACCTGCTTTCTGTCAACGCCGAATATTCGGGCGACGCTCGCCAAACTCGACACCCCATATTATGCCAACGGTTTTAGGAGCGCAACTGAGATTGTACTAGTCTCATCCTTGTGCTAGAAAATGGAACCTAAAGACTAAATGGTATAGCAGGTACCACCAGGCCCAAAGTCTTGATTGGCAACTGACTTAGGATCAGAAGCCCAGACAAGTAAACAGTTAGAGCATTGCTTTGCTAATCCGGCAACTTCTGCAGCTCATCTTGTTCCAAAGTATTGGCGTTACCTTTCCCTTGGAGTAAACTAAGCAAACCAAGAGAGAGAGAGAGAGAGAGAGAGAGTGAGAGAGAGAGAGAGAGTGAGAGAGAGAGAGTGAGAGAGAGAGAGAGAGAGAGAGTGAGAGAGAGAGAGAGAGAGAGAGAGAGAGAGAGTGAGAGAGAGAGAGAGTGAGAGAGAGAGAGAGAGAGTGAGAGAGAGAGAGAGAGAGAGAGAGAGAGAAATCATGCTGCATGAATAACACATGGTCTCTACAATTCAACCCAGGCTTTGTGCTATAAAAAGGTATAACTCCATTTAAGAAACTAGTGACTGTCAAGGCGGCAAGGTGCCAGCTATAGTATCAGAACATACCTCGCCATTATATTTGCTGATGCTATCCGCCGGAAGTTGGAGAACGTGGTCCGGCATGTACAAATTGACCTTGACATAGCTTCCTGTCACAGCCAACTCCATGAGCTCCTGTTTGCTACCAAACGTGCCATTTCCGAATTCGTCTTGCTTATAAACGAGCTCCCAGTGTCGATCGCAAACACCTGCAATACCAATAGCACATAATAAGTTGGATGTTAAAATCTTGAAACTAATTTAACATCTTTTAGGTTTTAATTATATGCACAGGTGTTCTAATGGTAGAATACTTGCCTGCCACGCGGATGATCCGGGTCCGATACCCTGTCGATGCAATGCATTAACCGACGCTTTGGCTTAGGGGATAGTTGGACTTGCAGTTGCATAATTCCACGTCATGCCGAGTTCAGGAATCGAAATCAGCTGTGTTAGATTTGCAAGCAGGTGGCTTTGCGTTGATTTCGAAGGTATGAATCGTCTCAAAAAACTGTCATTTACTGCCAATATAGTACCTTGCGGTGTATGGCAGCGGGGGGGGGGGGGGGGGGGTCCTGAGCCTGAGGAATTAAGGCGCCTGGCTAATGCAGTCGTGGTGAACTGTGTAGGTTAGAGTTCTCATTTTGCCCCCGACAGAAAAAAACTCCACACCTTACCGAGGATTCGAACCCGGTTCTCCCGAAGGAGAATCCGGCATTCTAGCCACTCGGGCAGCGGCTCCTCTATGATTATTCGTCGGCAGTTCAAAAAGCCATGTCAAAATCCTGAACTAACATTGCCTAGTAAATTATAAACAGTAAATAAATGTTGGGTTTGATTGCAACGTCCTGTATATGGCATTCGACTAACTTTGTTGTTAGTTCTTAATTAAGCAGACGCAACGGGTAAACCGGCAGGTTTCTAAAGAGTATCGAATCTTTGGTTTCTGGTCAAGGATCACATTTGCTGCCCACAGACATCTTCACAAATGCTTCAGTCTCCTCTCGTACAGGACACAAGGAGAATCTCAGCACAGTACATGAACTCTGTAACATTGTCGAGGATCCAAATGTGTATATACCAGAACCACACATCTTACTAATACTTATTTGTGCGTGGGTATTCTAATTTTGAAATACATCATGGTTGAGACTGTACACAAACTGCTCTCTTCCACCTCAAACTACCAAGGGATTGTTGACTGAGTCAAGTTCACGTGGGTGCTCCGGGTTCTTCTCCCCATTACGAACAGGCTAAAAGTCTGATCCATTATTCCATGATTAAATGGGAGTTTATTGATCCTGATTTTATTTGAAACAAACTCACAGTCCAAACCATGGATGGAAAAAGGTCTGCACTATTTGGATGCTGATGTTGTACCGTCTGAGTTACACCGCCCGATAGATATGTTTCTGAGAATCCACAAATCCAGTTATTCTGGTATAAAAAGAGTAAACTAAGGGATCCCTTTACCCGCTATGAGGCTTACTGGTACATGGTGCTAGCCTCATATTCTAGACACCTGGACACTCGATGGATGTCGTGTTCAATATCACGCCGACCGACTTTATTTCACAGTAAATTGTCAGGGTCCACTCCCAGGCCAGTGAAACAAATTCCTGCCTCACCAGATAATTAAACCACTAACCACTACCCCACCGCGGCGCAAATGCTAGTTCGCCATGATCACAAAGTTCATAGTTCAATATGATCCTCTACACCAACAGCTGAGCACTATTCATCTGGCTGCAGTATCCGACACGTAATGAGTAAGATGTTAATGATTAGTTAAACATCACGCGTACACCAACACGTACTCTTTAGCACACATAGATGACACACAACAATACAGTTTAGTTTAGTTTAGTTTAGTTTAGATTAGTTTAGTTTAGTTTAGTTTAGTTTAGTCGACGAATCAACATCACGGCACACGAGTGTAACCTATAAGTGCTCTGTTCTACTCCTAACTCAAGCTTGAGTCCGGAGAATCTCAGCTCAGTGCACGAACTTGGTAGCACCGGCGAGGATCCTGAAATACTTTGGGTAGAATTTTAACTCGAAATTTTGCCTGGGTAGCGCCATTAGGCTACTCTTTTTCGATTTTCAACTGCCAAGGGATTTTTTTACGTGCGCAACAATACACACGGGCGTCTGATCTCACTACCCAGAGACCACGGGAAATTTTGTTACTAGAAGTCCACGTGAAAAAGTTCCGGCCCTCACCGGGGCTTGAACCCAAGACCTCCAGCACTCGAGGCGGACACCATACCTCGAGACCACTCAACCCCAGCCAACATACAACAATACAAATATGATGCAATGGTGGTAAGCAAGGTACAGCCCATATACCTGTCGTTCAGACAATCGGGGGGAAATTTGTTAAGTCCACTTGTGTGGCTACAGTTGGGCTCTATTACCCAAATTAAGTAACATCAATATTGAGTTGCGCAGGAGAATAATCATTATGCATATCTGGCTAGTGGCTGCATCGGTATGCAGTGGTTAACGCGCTAGTCTGCCGGCCCAGATGTCATGTGATCGAGTCCACATCGAGGGGAATTTTTTTTTACAAACTGACCTGAGATTCCAAGGTCCAGGTTTGCCGTTATAATTGGGTACCCGGAAATGCCATGGGAAATAATGGCGACACGCGCAATATGGATCACATCATCAATTAAGTATCTCGATTGGTTTATGATAATATGGGGTTGGCATCATATATCCTATATCCATTATGTCTTCGTCCTTGGCTTGACTTATATCTGGCCAGTAGCACTATATGATTCTGAAACATGAACTCTTATAAATAAATACACAGAATATGGGGGGGGGGGGGGGGCTTTGGGGGTGTGTTATAGCAAGATGCGAAAGTCGGGTCTTAGTCAGATATGACTGAGCTAACGTAAGGCAGTAGACGGTACTACCTGCTTTCTGTTAGCGCTGAATGTTCGGTGACGCTCACCAAACCCGACACTCCACATTGTGCCAACGGCTTCAGGTGGAGGAGGGCAATTGCGAGGGTACAAGCTTTATCTTGGTGATAGGAAATGAAACCTAAGACTAGATGTCATGGCAGGGCAGACCAGGCCCTAAACATTGATAGGCAACTGGTCTAGAATGGAAGCTCCAACAGGCGGAGTTATAGCAATGCTTTGCTGATCCGCAGCTTCTGCAGCTTGTCTTGTTCTAGATATATAGATATTACCTTTCCTCTGGAGTAAACTAAGCAGGGCGAGAGAATGACCATGCTGCATGGGCAACACATGGTCTCTACACTTCAGTCCAGATTTTACGCTATGGAGAGGTAATAACTCCACCCATGGTCTAACCACCAGGGCTTGTAGTTATTATGCTTTTTTGAAGCACAATGTAATAAATTACCATCTGTCAAAGCGGCAAGGTGCCAGCGAGTGACGGCATTATGCACAGAATAGGCTGACAAAAACACACATCGAATGAACATGCTCTTAAAAGCCAGGAGACAATTGGCAATTATTAAAAGACATACACAAAAAGTGAGCTGTCTTGTCTTGGTTTCACTATGAGACATGGAAGATACTAATGAATATTCTTGGATCCAAATTTTAAGATAAAGCAAAAGAGGGCGTCCAAAATATAACTACATCACGCAGACATACAATGACTTTGGAGTTCAGTCTGACACAGAAATGAAGACTACTGTCGAGGACAGAGGACAGTAATCAAACAATGTCAAACTATTTCAACATGTCTTCGGACTGACTACCCTGATGGTTCTGGTGACCCTTGTGACTGGGTCGAAACTACATTCCACACTGTAGAGGAGGACAACATCCTAGTACATCAGAAGATCACTTCTAAAACACTACGTTGGTATGCATTTGAATTAACAATTACAATACAACGCCTTCTGATGTAGCATTAAATTTGATATGCTAGCTTGGTTGGTTGGCAGGTTGGTTGGCTGGATGGTTGTCTGGTTGGCTGGTTGGTTGATTGGTTGTGAGTCCTCTGGAAGACTGATAGTTTTAACTCGTAAGTCCCATGTAATAGAACCGAAGTTGTCTAAGCCATGAATAGGGCTTCCATCTGTTGGAGTAAGGTTGATGTAGAGACACCTCCCAGTTCGACACTAAAGTACCGTCTCCACTGGGCTGTGCTACAGAAGCTGTCTTTCTACTATCCAAGCCCAGAAATCAACTGGGTTTTCAAGACTGGTACTGGGACTTTGCATTTGTGGAGAGACATATTAGGATGTGAGCTTGTCATGGTACATCACAGTAAAGACGGATAGATATGGATTGTTCCTTACATTGGCATTATTTCCTCTCCAGCTTCTAACAAACTCCAAATCTATGTGATTTTTTTGTAAACACTTCGCTCGCTTTGAACTCAAACGTAGTCCATACACGTGCTTCTACTTAAAGTGCGCTGAACTGATTTTTGCGTATGGATTAGCTTTCCCTATTACCATTATCCCAGGCCATCAAGCGAACCAATTCCTATTTTAGAGGTACTTGTAATTGACGTCCCCAAGCCAACGAGAAGTCTTTGTTTGAAGATTTGTTAAAAGTAACCCTTTGTTTTCTTCTTACAGTCATGTCGTGCTGCGTTGGTGTTCATGTATGCCGACAGCCTCCTGTCTCGTGTTCTGCCAATCATACCTGATACCGATATTCCTCCATGTCATAATGTCAAACAGTCTAGCCTTTTCTCTCTTGCTCTCCCTCTGCCCCTGCTGCCCTTCAAATTTCCATTTGTGACTACATAGTCCAACTCTTCACTTCTCATGACATACCCAAAGAATGTGCACTATCTGTTCGGTGAGACGATTCAGTGTACAGAAAAACAAACATGCGACATAAGGAATACTTACCAAGCAAAGTGTTGGTTGGAGAACGACCATCTGCTGCACGAATAGTTACGAGTACGGATATCAGTAAAGCAGTTTTTGCCAAACAAGACATCTAGGAACAAGAAATGTTTAACATCTTCAGACAAGACAAATGTGTTATTGCTATCTCAACAGTTTTGTACTTACTGATAGCATTTCTTCATGGCAATAATATTTCATAATAATAACATGTAAAGAAATGTGGATTTAGTGTAGAATGTGTTTCACTGAAACAAACAACAGTCAGATATTGACGTTCTAGAGAAATGAATGTATGTGTGTGTGTGTGTTTGTGTGTGTGTGTGTGTGTGTGTGTGTGTGTGTGTGTGTGTGTGTGTGTGTGTGTGTCTGTAGGTGTTTGTGCGTTATGCGTTATCATCGACAACACACTTTGCTAATATAATCCTTAATGTACATGTAAATTCTACAACACGTATGTGTTCAAGAATGGATGTGAGTAAAGATTTTTTTTTTTGGCCAAACGAGACAGCTAGAAAGAAGAGATGTTCATAGTCAAACTCAGTAATAATGAAACTATCTCATCTGCGCTGCTTTACAAACAGTTTTGCTTCTACTAAATGTTTTAATGCGGCTTAGATTTACTAAATGTCCATAATTTCTAAGCATTTTCTATGAAGAAATATGTTTTTGATATTTCAACAGTTTTGTACTTAACTGGAACTCGTCCTCGCCGCAATAATATTTCATAATATGAAACATGAACAGATGCATGGATATACAGAAGTATAGACTAAAACAAGATACAGTCACATAGACACATCATAGATCACTGTGCGTGCCGTGTGTGTGTGTGTGTGAGTGTGTGTGTGTAACGCATTATTATCAAAAGTGCTGTGTGTTAACACAATCCTTAAAGTACATGTAAATACGTGCTGCACGTATCATTACGTGTAATGGATAATACCATTAAAAGTGTGTGTTGAGACAAGAGATGTTTAACATCCATCTTCAAACTCAGAACTATTGAAACTATCTTATCTGTACTGATTTACACAAATCTCTGCTTCGGCTAAATTCCTTGAATACGACTTAGTTTGATCAAAGTTCTGTTATTGTCTTAAACATTTGCTATGAAGAAATATGTTTTGGTATTTCAGCAGTTTTGTACTTAATTATAACATTTCTTCATGGCAATAAACATTTAATCATATGAAAAATGATATCCCCGCTGCCGTGTCTCGACCTTACACTAGTAGAGGGAGCTTGCGTGTTCGAATGACTTCCCAGAGCTATGCCGACGGTAGAGCAGCTCCTGAAAAGGTCTCCACTGTCGGAAAAGTTAAGGGATGGGAACCAGACTTTGAGAGACATAAACCTGCCGCCTTTTAAGCAGACTGATAACAGTCAAAGGTTAAGAAAAACAACCCCGAGAAATGCTTGTCGAAGTCAGATGTCGTGAGCTACACGCCTAATGAAACATGCATCGCAATTCACTTTGTGATGTCACAAACACGAAATGAAATGTGCATATACATAACTACCTTCATCTTGTCATTTCTTGTTTGCCTGCTGTCAACTTTTTACCCGCATAGTTTTTTAATATGCTTGTCATGTTTTTATGGTGGCCAAAATATTAGACGTATTTCTTTTTATTTCTTCCCTGTTTTTGATATCCAGTTTTTCTATTTAGTCTACATTTCCTTCTGTCTGTTCCAATGAAATGGATTTTTCTGTATATGCTCGTTCAATTTAATGTTTCATATTATGAAATTTGGTTTCAGTGAAGAAATGTTATACTTAAGTACAAAACTGTGGTATGGACAAGCCAACGGAAATATCTGCTATTACCTACCTGTATATTTTTATTTCTTGTTCGTCTACTATCAACTTTGTTCTCACGTATAGTTTTTATGAACCTGTCGTGTCTATTAAGGTAGCCACATTTTTTTCCCCTCTTTGCGTTCGCTTTGAACTCAAGCGTAGTCCATACACGCGCTACTACTTCTAGTGCACTGAGGTGATGATTGCTTATGGATTAGCTTTCTCTATTGCCAGTTTGATAACACTATCATTAATATACATGATACATAGAAGTTATAACACATTTCATTTTCCTAAACATTTCTTTATTAATAAGCGATTTCGAAGCAGACCGCCCTGCGCTAAATTCATACAACGGTATGAGCGCCGGTCGTTCAAGAAGCAATGGAAGGAAAACTACTGAACGTATACTGGCTAAGAGATCACAAAAAGCCAACAACATTTTTTGGGATTGTCCTCTAAAGGATATGTAACTAACATGTTAGGTCATTGATAACACAATTCTGGTAAATGTAAACACATTGTTGGCAAATGTAAACCATCCATCCATTATGTGCGTGGACGGTCATGTTCTGCCATCTCACTCGATCACCAGAGTCGCGGATCAGCTCCGTATTCCTGTCTCGACCATGCCATGTGGCCAATCCATCCAGGTATTTACTTCTCGGTCTTCCCCTTGGTCTCTTCCCTTCGATCTTGCCAGTCGTCACCAAGTTCTCCAATTCATTTCTTCTCATAATATGCCCAATAAATTTTGACTGCCTACGTCTAATGTCTCTACTCAGTTTACGATCTTCATTTGTTTCTTGAAGGACTTGTTTATTGGTTTTTCTGTCTGTCCATGGTATTCTTTGCATTTTCCTCAGAAACCACATTTCCACAGCCATCAGCTGTTTTTCAGCTTGACTGCTTATTGTCCACGCTTGACATCCATACAAAAGTATAGGTTCTATGTAGCACCTCAACACTCTTTTCTCGTTTCAATTGATATCTTTTTATTGGTCAGTATGTTTTTCATCTTGCTATAGGCTACCTTCGCAATGGCAATTCTTGTTCTAATCTCTTCAAGGCATCTCCCATCAGATGTTATGACTGTGCCGAGATAACTGTATCGATTCACTTGCTTAAGAATATGCCCATTTACTCGTATATCACATTGTGGTATTTCCTTCTTCCCAGTGACTGCCATAATCTGTATCTTCTTAATATTCAGTTCTAACCCTAGGTGTTCACTGTGTGCAACATCCGCATCTACTAAATGTTGCAGGTCCTGTTCATTGTCTGCAATCAAGACTGTATCAACTGCATATCTAATGCTATTAATGTATTGTCCCCCAATGTTTTTTCCAACTTTATTTTTCTTTTAATGTTGATTCCTTCCATATCTTCTATATTTCTGAAAATATTTTCACTGTACAGGGAAAAAACATCTGGAGACATTATACCTCCCTGTCTCACACCTCTTTTAATAGGCTGATATTGACCTACATTGTTATCAATTCTGACAGCAGATTGTTGTTTCCAATATATGTTTTTTTACAAGTCTAAGGTCTTTTCCATCAATTTGTAGATCTTCAAGCATCCTTATCATGTCGACATGTCTCACTCTATCGAAAGCCTTTGTGTAGTCAATAAAGCAATGATATAGATCTTTGTTTACTTCTATAGAACGTTCAATTACTGTTCTCAGTATATACCCAGCATTTACTGTGCAACTGCCTTCTACAAACCGACATTGTTCTTCTTCTATTTCGGGTTGTATTTTCTTTCTGACTCTTGGCATGATAATTTTCAGCAGAATCTTCGTAATGTGGCTCATTATACTCATTGTTCGATGTTGATCGTATTCCAAGGCTCCTGATTTCTTCGGGATTGCAATAAATATAGAATTACATAATTCAGGAGGTATATCACCAATATCGTATATTGCGTTCAGCAGTCTGGTGACTTGGTCTGTTCCATAAACGGGGCTTAGTACGGACCCTGTTTGACCGTGCTAGGAAGATATGCACCCAGGACACACTGACAGAGGAATTTAAAACTCTGAAGAATGCCTTAAACCTGAATGGGTACTCCACAGGATTTATAAAGCGCCACTGCCAACAGCCCAAACCGAAATCAGAAGTAACTACAGTCCCTAAACTCAAAGTATTCATCCAGCTAACCTTCCGAGGAGATGACGTAATGCAACGTCTGCGGGACCGGCTCACCACAGTAGTCGAGCGAACATTCTGTGCTGCAGCTCTAGTCATCAGGTACCGAAACACACCGATCCCAGTCCCAGCAGTAAAAGAACCTGTAGCTTTGTACGCCAAATCAAATTGTATTTACCAATTTACATGCGGATGCGAGGCCATCTGCATAGGCAGAACTGAGCGACAGTTACATTGCAGGGTTTCGGAACATATTCCGAATTGGTTGGACAAGATACTACACACAGAAGATGGTAGCCTAGGCAGGCCGACACCCTGGAAAAGTCTGGCTTCATCGGTCGGGAGACATGTGCTCGAGACTGCCCACGTGGTTGAAAGAGACAGTGCCTTCCGTGTGTTGTTCAACACACAAAGTAGTCGATTGTTAAAGTTTGCTGAAGCTATACTAATCAACCTTCGTAAGCCGTCCTTGTGTAAGCAGAAAGACATGTTAGTCAGTTTAAAATTACCGTGGTAGACAATCGACATTACTGTGCGAACATGTGTATATTTCAGTTTGAAGGATTTATCTAATTAATTCACGTAAGTTGTGTGATTTCTGCAGTATGTACCTGACGAGATGCAGCGAAATATGCCAGGCAATAAATCGTGCAATCTATTGTTTGTGTCTTCGTTATTCAAATGTTCCATATTCATCTAAGACATTGATCATTTCTATTGTGATGTTATCTGTACCCGGGGTCTTGTCAGTTTTCATATGGTTAAGAGCATTCTGAACCTCTATCTTCAAAATTGATTGTCCTTCATTATTATTCCGAAGATCATACTGTTCTTTTCTTGTGTAATCATAAAGGTCTTTCATATAATCTGACCACGCATGTAAAATCTGATCTTTTTCTATTATGATTTTGCCATCTTTGGTTTTTAGGCACCCCGTTGATGTGTGTGTTGTTTTGTTAGTGATGTCATTAATTCTTTTGTGCATTAATTTGGTATTCCGGGTGTTGTGTTGGTTTTCAATTTCCTTGCAATTTTCCTCAAGCCATGGTTTTTTTTTTTTTTTTTTTGGCCTCTTTGCATAGCTTCCTAATTTTCCTTTATTTTTGGGATGGTTGTTTCTGCAGCTTGGTTGACTGATTCTTCAATATTTCCCATTGGTCACTGACGTCATGAAATAATATTTCCATATCGTACAATGCATCGAATCTGTTCTTTACCTCTACGTTGAATTTATCTTTTATTTCCTCACTCTTCAGTGTCTGTAGATCAAATTTTATGTTTCTTGGTGGTGAATATTTGACCTTCTTTTATTTTATATGTAAATTGCTTAAGATTATTCTGTGGTCGCTATAGCAGTCTGCGCTTGGTATAGTTTTTGAGACTTTTAAGGCATTTCGTAATCTTCTGTTGATGAGAATGTAATCAATCTGATTTCTGATCTTATGATCAGGACTCCTCCATGTCCATAATCTCCTTGGGTGCTGTTGATACCAGGTGTTTGCAATAATCAAATCATGCTCTTTTGCCCACTGTACAAGTCTGCAACCTCTATCATTCTGTTCCCCTAGTCCATACTTGCCTACTATGCATCCGTCCTGTTTATTTCCAACTTTGACACTCAAGTCACCCATTATGATATTTACTTCAGAATTCTTGCATTTCTTGAAGGCTTTCTCTAAATCACTATAAAATTTATCAATACTGTCATCACTACCATCTGCTGTTGGTGCATAAACTTGTAATGACGTTGACATGAAAAGGTCTTCCACTCAACTTCACCAGTAACACTTTGTCTGATACAGTCCAATACACTTTGATAGATTTTTCTCTTTCTTTATCCATTATAATTCTACTCCTCGCTGTTGTTTCTCTTCACCAGAATAGATTATTCTATATTCCTCAGATGTTATAATGCTCATTCCTGTCCATCTGGTCTGACATATACCTAACAGGTTAATATTTAATCTTCTCATTTCATTGTTATCAAATTTTCCATCCCCACTCATAGTTCTTACATTCCAAGTTCCTACTTTCAATGTTGATATTCTTTTGCACTCAGTCGCCTGATGACGGTCTGGAGTCACCTTGTGCACACGACTACCCCTACCAGACGAGGCTGCTCCTATGGAGCATCCATTTACGCCGTTTCTCTAATTATTGATAAGACGGCAGTACATGATATTCTTGGCATCTGTAAAGAAGGTAGTTTGCCATTGCCTTCCTTCCTAGAAGAGACCATACTGGTCGATGACAGTAGCCATTGTCTCCCCCAAAAAAAAGATATCCTCTACCTACCGTCGTGAAGCTAGAGACCATAACCTACAACTATCTGTTGGCTGCTCTTCAACTTCATTCACCACCTGCACCCATGGCTTCACGTAACCCTGATCGGGGGAGGCCGGGGGGGGGGGGGGGGCTAAACGGGTACTCCACCTTGCCCAAGGGGTTCCGTAGGCTAGCGGAGGGAAGGGGGCACCTTACCTCTCCTTTGATAGGGAATATCCCTACCCTGCCACCCATGTTTCGAGAAATAGTTTCATCGCTGTATACAAGACTTTCCATAATAAGCGTGCCTCAATTTCAACTTGATTGGCCGTGAGGTGACTGTTGCAACCTAATTGTTTAATGTAAACAATTCACAAAGGAGTCAAGTCAAAATGACAGTTGTAGTTTGTTTACGTATCAAGAACGTCGGTAGATGCACACAATCACACAGGATAACACATATAGATACATTACACAGGATAACAACTGCTACCAACACACACACACAAACACATACATACATACACACACATGCACACTGGTATAAAACACACAGTTGGATCCTCGTCGATGCTACGAAGCTGTGCAATGTGTTAAGAGTCTCCTTGTGTGATCTATGGAAGGAAACTGGAGCACTAATAGGGAGTGACATGTGCTTGTACAAAAAAAAACACGACACATTGATCCATATTAACAAATAACACAATATCATTTGTGAGTCAAGAGGAACGACATCACTGCACCGAATGTTACCCCATCTGGCTTGGTTGCTCTCCATAGAACCGACAGCTCCAGTGATGAGTAATAGTTAATACACATGCAACACACACGTGCACGAACACACAGAGACAGCTGATGACACATAACATACACACATTCACTAATAGGTGTTTGTGCAGAGTAGGAGAGAAAGACACACGAAGATGACATTTAGACACAGAGGTGAGTGATATGAGGAAGACATGCAGGGAACTGCAGGAGATAGCAAAGGTCGGAGGGCTTGGCGTGAGTTGATTAAGGGTCTCTCTTCAATGCAGTATCAAAGACAGAAGAAGAGGAAATAATCCAAAAACACAAATAAATGAACACAAAAACATGTGATGACATATTCACACGGGAAGACTTGCAAATTAACACACACTAACACATATACAACACACACAGATACAAAACTGTGTGTTTGCGTTATGTCTAAGAATTACGAACATAGAGCTGGAACAACTTTAAGACTGGGAACTAAAGCAACAAACATGTAATTAATACTCACTTCTTATAATCCTCTACGTTAGAATTTATCACACACAATGTTTACAACATAGACCTAGTACAGAAGGTGTTCACAGAACTTTAATGTAACCTACTGTTTCCATTTAATTTTCTATTTCTGTCAAACACCCTAACTTTTTATTTATTAGAGCAATATACTCTAAATTATGTTCGGTATAAATGTATGCCTAGTTTATAACTTGGTAAGTATGATTATATCTGTATCTATTTAAGAATTTTATAATTGTATAACATTATTATATATGTCTTTTGTTTATGCCTCTAGGTTTTTGCTTTCAGTTTATAAATAGTTTACTGTAGAGATATCGTTTCAGTTAAAGTCATGTTTCTTCTACAATATCCACATATGTTCTTCTCCGATCTACGTTTAAAACTAGTTTTTATGTGAAACTTGTCATGAGTAATCGATCAAGTTGATGAGACAATCGAGAGAACTCGATGTACCAAAGGGCTAGGCTACAGTTTATACTTACACAAACACGAACACTTTGTGCTGGAGAAACCAACCAACAAGGAAATTCATGGAGCTTATGGGTGGGAGAGATCGTCTCCTGACGTCGGATTGTTATCAATCATTGTGTTAAAAACAACTGCCTTTCATGTTCAGCGGAATAGATGACGTTTGCTTACATAAAGTGAAGAAATGTTTTCTTTATTACGCGGTGTTTTTATTCGTCAGCTATTTACAAGTCTCTATAACTGCCTACATATTGGAACCCTCGTTGCTCCATTCATTCATTAATCCACCCATCCATCCGTCCGTTCGTCCGTCCGTCTGTCTGTCTGTCTGCCTGCCTGCCTGCCTGTCTGTCTGCCTGCCTGCCTGCCTGCCTGCCAGTCTGCCTACCTGCCTGACTGCCCGCCTGTCTGCCTGTCTGTCTGTCTACGTGTCTTTCTGCATGTCTGTATGACTGCCTCCCTTCCTCCCTGCCTGCCTGCCTACCATTACTCAAAGCGGTGAATACACCATTGCGTGTGGTGGGCATTTCTTAGGAGTATAGTCAAGAAAAGAAAGACAGATTGTGTGACACACAAGAGAATATAAACATTGATGGTTTCCAACATGACGAGAGAAAGGCAAATGGGGGGGGGGGGGGGGGGGGCGTGGAGAGATCCGCTGAATCTTACAAATTCAAATGTTTAGACAGGAGTCGTTATAGGCGAGCACAAACAAAAACAATACTAATAGTTGTGGCCTCGTTCCTAAAATGGATTTCCTTCACTATAAATTGGCACATGCCCATAACCTTTCGATCTGAACACTAGTCCTATTTGTATCAGAATACTTTCATACACTATTATCGTTACCACTACCACCACAACTATCACTGTCATCATCATCATCACCACCAGCATCATTAAGTATCTTGACAACTGATGTTGGCTTCACTGACCCCGTATTGCAATACAATTCATCCATTCTCCTTTTGTTTTCTTTCCAAGATATTATAAAACACTATCCACAACATTCTATCTCACTCTCTGTGTGTGTGTGTGTGAGTGTGTGTGTGAGTGTGTGTGTGAGTGTGTGTGTGTGAGTGTGTGTGTGAGTGTGTGTGTGTGTGTGTGTGTGTGTGTGTGTGTGTGTGTGCGCGCGCGCGCACGTGCTGCCTTCTACCTTAGTCCTACCAAGTGTCGCAGTATGTTGCAATGATTCTCATCTCATGATGTCCAAAAATGTTTCCTTCTAATGTTTGTGTTAAGTTGCCTTTCTGTCTTGACTTCACTCAAAATACTTAGACCCTCATTCTCAATACTCCCTGGAATTTTCTAACATTCCCCCAATTCTATTCTTTTTAAATGTTGCATATCCCTTGCAGGACGTTGCAGTCAACACCAACATTTTTCAGCTGCTGTTGACGTACTAAGCAAATTTTACGTTCAGTAGTTTGCCATTGCTGTCTGAACGACCGGCTCCCATACCAACACGTTATAACACAACGCGACACGGTCTGCTGCACAAATCAGTCGCGGCTGCGTTTCGAATGCCCGGTAAGCGGTTCACGAACCGCATTCGCAAGCCTTTTGGCCACAGGGACCGGATCCCAATTCTATGGCTTCAGGATATTTTCTGGATCTGTTTACACATTGCCCAAGATTTACATACAGACATAAGCCACATAATTTGAATTCTTTCTTATATTCATGTGACAGTTTCTGTCACTCCCTGTCGCAAAGAACAAACCGAATGAATGGGTCTCAGATTACACCTGATGTAATGGGTGATGAACACTGACATTGTCACATCTGCGTGACAAAAATTTCCTATATCATCAATCCCTTTCTTAATGTGTCAGAAACATTTCGCCCTCAGCGACATGTCGCATAGCAGAAAAGTCTCAACATCATCATCATGTGCCGTGTCGATTAGCTCGGGCGGTCATACGATCACAAGTCTTGGATCCGATCTGTGTTCTTCTCCGAATATGCCAAGTGAGCGATCTATCCGGATAATTATGTTTGCCTTCCTCTTCCTCCTTTCATATTAATTTTGCCAGTTGTCACTAAGTTTTCACGTTTATTGATCGTCATACTGTGCCCAAAAATAATACTGACTGTCTAGTCTAATTTCTCAAATCAATTTACTGTTTTAATTTAGTTTTCGAAAGGCTGTGTCATTCGTTTTTCTGTCCGTCCCAGGTATTCTTTGAAATTAACAAAACAATATGTCCACGGTTTTTATATGTTTCTCGGCTTATCTGCTAATTCTCCCTGTTTGGACAATAAGATGATTAGAAGGGATTTCTACAATTGATGTAATTTATGTAAACAACAGAGAATAGTTTGTTATTCTGTGCTAATTTATTGTCACAAAGTGAAGATAACCCCATACAAAGTACTAATGTTGGGTGTGAAGTGTTGGAACTTCACATTTTCAAGGCCATGGCATAATGATGTTGAGTGGCCAGTTACCTTCATAGCCACCTTTCCTTCCCAGACAATTCCAAGGTACTTTTAAAAATGTTTTAGACTGACTCGATCCCAGAGTTGCACTGATCGGGAAACATCCTGCCACAGTGCGGGATTGATACCGGACCATTGCTGAAATGACATCTTTTCTTTCATTTCTTTACTGTTTGTGACAGCACTATGGCTACTCAAAATGTGTTGCTGTTTATGACAACACCATCATTGCGATCATTTTTTGCTGCTGTTGGCTGTACCAGTGCGGAGGCGTTAACGAAGTTGATCGTGACATGCGCTGATAATGGCATGAGCACGGTCAGTTCGATGCCCGGACTCGTCGCCTGAGAAAGTGAGGGAAGGATTGGCCACCCATTCTTCCGTGCATTCGGGTACAAAGTGTGATAACGTCATCCCATCACAGCACCATAGCAGGACACTACTTTAGGACACGTTGATTAACTGACAGCAACATGGTTACGTTAATTTCTCAGCTGTTTATGACAGCACCGTCGTTACTTTAATATCTTGATTGTTTCAGCACCGTTGCTAATCGCATTCCTTTAAGGGGGCTGCGTGGTCTCGAGGTATGGTGTCCGCCTCGAGTGCTGGAGGTCCCGGGTTCAAGCCCCGGTGGGGACCGGAACTTATTTCACGTGGACTTCTAGTAATAACATGTCCCCTGGTCTCTGGGTAGTGAGATCGGACGCCCGTGTGTATTGTTGTGCACGTAAAAAATCCCTTGGCAGTTGGAAATCGAAAAAGAGTAGCCTAACGGCGCTGCCCGGATTTCGAGTTTAAACTCTAACCCAAAGTATTTCAGGATCCTCGCCGGTGCTATGGAGTTCGTGCACTGAGATGAGTTTCTCCAGAGTCAGGCTTGAGTTAGGAGGAGAACGGAGCACTCATGGGTTACATCCATGTGCCTTGATGTTGATCCATCGACTAAAGTAACTAACTAAACTTTAAGGTTTATGACACAACCATCGTTTCTTTGATTTATTTTCTATTTATAACAGCACAGTCGTTAGTTTCATGTCTTTAGTGTGTACACAAGATGAACACCCGTTTGATGTCGATACTGTCTATGTACGACAGCACCGAATGCTTTCTTTGCCTATATATATATATATATATATATATATATATATATATATATATATATATATATATATATATATATATATATATATATATATATGCCGTGTAGGATGAGTCGAGGCAGCTTAGTTGTTTGGGCACGTATTGACCAATACGATGGCCCTGGTCCAATGTCTAGAAATGACAGAAGGAGTCCTTCTTGCTGCCAAGCACGGCCCTGGGGTCGACCCTGTCTGACAAAATGGATACTGGAGAATTCTGCGAATTTTATTGGAATTGTCTTATAAGGAAAGAGGAGAAGCAAGGGAGTTGGGCAACCCATCTCGTTATGCCTTCATCTAGAATATGTAAAGCTATAACACGCCATTTCTCAGTTGCGGCTTATGTCGTAGTTTCACCTTTGCCTCTTTACTGTGTAAGACAAAACAGACTACTTGTATTCCCCCAACAATGTGACAGTACGAACTCTCCATTTAGCCTTCTGTCCTTTATGTTAACACTAACACCCTTGTGCCTGAAGACCTAAAAACCCTGTGAGGTAGTATCGTTATCTGTTCTATTCCCCCTCCCCCGCTGTAGAGGCAATAACTGTCTTCTCACACGCACAACAAACACATTGAGAAATGTCTTTCTCCCGTGTCTACAAGATTAGACGTCCGTGACAACAGAACACAGAAACTAGCAAGCCGTGGACACAGTACAACATCACGACTTGCCATCTTACCTACCAGAACAGTTCAACACTCACATTTTCTGACCCAGGGTCTTCTCATGACAATCCGTGTTTACTTCATGAATTGAGAAACAAGCACAACAAGGAAATAATACCTTCTAGCTATCATGCTCTTCCTTGAACTTTTTCCAATAGTCTGTCCACCACATAGCCACTTTACACAGCATCTTTTTTTAAAATTCATTATTCTCGTAACTTTCAACTGCGTCAGGTGGCGAGCATGTCAGTGATTCTGTTACATTTGTCATTTTCCGCTGAAAGCCTGCCTGGTCTAAGTGTTCGGCGATATGCGATATCTGTTCTTATTTAATTACTATATATTCGAGAGTCGAAGCAGCTCGGTGATTGTTTATATGCCAGTTGTGTCTTTTGAAGAAAGTGATTGTCGCTGTAATACATGGTTTATCTTTAACTAAGTTAGCATTAACTAAGTCCTTCACATGACTTCGCAATTCAACACCAGCATATTCTGCTGTTAGTAATTTCTAGTTAATTTTACCCTCAATAGTTTTCCATTGTTTTCTGAAAGACTGACGCTCATACCACTGTGAAAATCTAGGCAAGGCGCTTTGCTTTAAATTGCCTTTAATTGGTTTCGAACGCGGTATGCGGAATTATGAAACTGAGTTCACAGTCCCTAAGCTTTAACTTTTTTTTCGCATATCATTCACTGTATAGAGATAAAAAGAGGATTACGGCAGGAATGTGTATTGTCCCCAAGCCTCTTCAAACTATACACAGAAAGAATTTTTAAATAAGTTTAAATGCCTCGACTTAATATCAATGGAAGAATCATAAACAATCTTAGGTATGCTTACGATACCGTGTTACTAGCAGAAAGTGAGCAAGAGTTGTAAGACCTAGTGGAACAAGTAAACAGGCACAGTGTAGAATGTGGCATAGATATTAACATCCACACCCAAAAAAAATCTATGATAATTAGCTGTGAAAAGGAAAGGTCATCAATGAACTTCACAGTAAACGGGCAGATACTAGAACAAGTAACAAGTTTCTCCTATCTTGGACATATAATAACAGATGATGGCAGAAGTGAAATAGAAGTCAAAAAGAGAATAGGGATGGCCAAAAAATGTTTTCAACAATATTAAATAGTATTAACATCCAGAAAGATTAATAACGCATTAAAAATGAGAATTGTCAAATGCTACGTATATTCAACGCTACTGTATGGCGCGGATGCCTGGACATTGAACAAGCAACTAGAAAGTCGCATAGAAGCCCTGGAGATGTTGATATACAGACGAGTAGATCGTATTTCATGGAAACAAAAACAATCAAATGCAGAGGTTCTAGAAAAACTGGGAATGAAGAAAGAGTTGATGAAAGAAATAAAGAGGAGGCAAGTGAAATATTTCGACCACGTTAAAAGACATGATACTCTTATTAAAAACCATACTGGAGGGCAAGGTTGAGGGCAAGCGAGCAAGAGGTAGACAACGATACAAGTGGGGAGATAACATCAAGAGATGTACGAACATCAACCTGACAGAATGTACAGTCAAGGCGAGAGACAGACAGTATTGGAGATCCACTGCAGCCAACCTTCATTGTGGAGACGGCATCTGATTGATTTATTACAGGACATTGCAGTCAACACCAGTATTTTTCAGCTGCTGTCGATGTCTTGACAGTTTTACGTTCAGTAGTTTGCCATTGATTTCTGAACGACCGGCTCAGTATTCCGGTTAGTAACCAACGCGACGCGATCCGCTGCCGATTCTCGGGGAGTTGTGTTTCGTACGAGAGTATACGGGATTACGAACAACGTCCTTAACTCCTCCGCCAGGGAGACCGGCAAGCTCTAACTACAGACCCTAATTTTCCAAGTGCCATTTGATACTCAACTGCAATTGTTATTTAATAATTGGCAACTGTTTCTATCCTATATAATTATGACTTGAACTCTGTATCTCTGTCGTGTTTACTAAAAAAGTATGCTTTATGATTATGAAGAATCAACGTAACTGCACTCGGAACAAGCCCATCATCAGACGTCGTGAGTGTTGGTTGTCCCGGTTGCGAGCTGCTGTCGCAATCATCTTCGCCTGCCCTCATGGCAAACAGTTCTACACTCGATTAACTGCTAAAAAAAAGCCGAATTGGAAAACATTTGTCAGGAAATATGTCATCATGCACCAAGTTCTGATTCATTTTACTTCGGTATAGCTCGTCTTAATTTGTTTATGTGCGTTCACTCGCTTTGAACTCAGGCGTAATCTATACACATGCAACTACTTGTCATTACAGAGATGTGCATATTAGACTGATATTTGCGTGTGAATTAACTCCCTCATCATCAGGCGAATCCACTCCGACTTCTGGGGTACTTGTAATTTACGCCCCTAAGTCAAGGACGAAAAGTTAACATTTTAGTCCAGCTGACAGGTGTAGGGGATGAATCCGATACACTGACATCAACACACCGGAAGTTTAAAAGCGACCGCTCTTATCCATTCGGCCATGTTCTGTTGTTCCTTTGAGTACTCGTCGTTCAGTAACAGAGGATTATGGGAATATTCAAGAGGTTATATGGAAATTAGATGCGTTGAAGAATAGAACTGAATCCCCCATATCATTAAGAAGAGACCTGGCAAGGTTGCACGGCTGACACTTCACAGCCTGTGTGAAGTGCCCCATGTGGTGGTCATTTATAGTTTGCACACAGCGGTCCAGAGAACGATTGCCACTTGTGAAAAGTTTGAGGGTGCAGGATATCGAGACACGGAAAAAGAAAATGAATTAACAATTTGTATATCGTTTCAAGTTTAGCTCATCAATACAATTATAAAAACTCCACAGCGGAGCAAGCACTAAACAGTGTTTCCGATCGTCAGAAGCGGCCTCCCCCCTCCTAGCTGAATGTTTCGGTTTCTTTGTTTCATTTCACTTTCAGTGGGAGGGCCCGCGCGATCAAGACTCCAGGCGGTCTTTCTCCTAGCCTTCATAGCGTAATTTTATTATACTTATCCCATATCGACATCGCTAGTTGTGTTTGACCAGCAGCCATCCCCACTCTCTAAGCGCGACCATTAGGCATCAGATGCATCTACCAGGTTTTTTTTCCCTTAGCTCTCCTTTGAACTTAAGGGTTGTCCATGCAAGTGCTACTACTTCTAGTGCACTGGGCTGATTTTTGCATGTGGATTAGCTTTCTCTATTACCAGTGTCCCTCGCCATCATGCGAACCCACTCCGACTACTGAGGTATTTGTAATTTATGTCCCCCAAGTCAAGGACGGGAAGTTAACACAAAATCTGCACTGACGAGCTCAATTTTTGCTGTTCAGTGCAATTTATTGCTTTCTGTATCGTTCAAAGAAAAAGAAACAACACCTTGTAACAGAGAATGGGACAACAATTGTGATTTTCATTGAATGGGAAAACTGTAAAACGGTGAATGTGGACTTCGACAGAAGCAATTCATAACAGTGCAGACAACATTCTAAAACAATTTAATCTAACAATGCAGATGTGCATCTCCTACCGTGAATGACAATCGGACAATCTATTATTATTTCCCCATTGTAATCAAATTCAGTAACTACATAAAGTAAATACATTTTTACATTTATATTCTCAACACCGACTCGTAAGATCTGAAATATGATAGTACTCTTCTGGTTGATGCTAAAGACCGGCTACATAATGATGGCGTTTCTGTGGAGATCAGAGGCAGCTGAGGCGAAGTCTGAAGACTTAACCATGGCAAGTAAGTAGAGCAGTGCAAGAAATGCATTGTTTGTTACAACAACTGCCGGCCGACCAGTTAGTGGATCGGAAATAGAGGTCACTATTTCTAATCCTGGCAAGAAAGTTGAGTGTGAGTGTAATGAAACTTGTCATCACATTTAATCATGGCAAGTAAGTTGAGCGGTTTAAGACATTGAATAATATTTAATCCTGAAGTGTATTTGGGCGGATTAACATGTTTATTAAGTGGATTGAGATGATAGGGGCATTTTTATAAAATCTTATCCTGGCAAGTAAACTGAACGGATTACGATATTTTAAAATATTTAATTACGACGCATGTAATGTAGATGAGGATATTTTTAACATAAGTAATGCTGGTATTTAAGTTTACCTGATCAAGACATGTTTAACATATATATACTTGGCAATATCTAGCCTCCACAAGTAAGTAAAGAAGATCTAAAATAATCATCATGTCTAACCCTGGCAATTAATTTGACTAGATGATGACATATAATCCTGGCAATTAATTTGACTGGATGATGACATCTAATCCTGGCAATTAATTTGACCGGGTGATGACATCTAATCCTGGCAAGTAAGTTTAGTGTGAGATGAAAATTGTAATTCGACATTAACGTAAAGGTTTGAGGGTGATATAAACACTAACGTGAAGATTTAAGTGGGAAATTATAAACATTAACGTGATATTGTAAGCATTAACGTGATATTATAAACATTAACGGGATATTATAATCATTAACGTGAAGGTTTGAATGTAATACAAACGGTAACTTGAAGGTCTGAGTGTGATATAATTTTTAAAAAGATATTAACGTGATTTATAAATATTAACGTGATGTTATAAACATTCACGTGATATTATAAACATTAACAAGATATTATAAATATTAACGTGAAGGTCTGAGTGTGATATTATAAACATTAACGTGAAGGTCTGAGTGTGATATTATAAACATTCACGTGAAGGTCTGAACGTGATATTATAAACATGAACGTGAAGGTCTAAGTTAGGTATCATAACATTAAACTGAAGGTCTAAGTTATATCATATTAATATTAACGTGAAGTTCAGAGTGTGACGTTATAAACATTAACGTGGTGTCATTAACATTAACGTGAAGGTCAGAGTGTGATATTATCACATTAATGTGATATTGTAAACATTAATGTGATATTGTAAACATTAACATGATAGTATAGACATTAACGTGATATTATAAACATGGACGTGAAGCCTGAATGTGATATTATAAACATTGAAATGATATTATAAACATTAACGTGAAGGTGTGAATGTAACATTATAAATATTTTAACTATATTATAGATATTAACGTGATATTATAAGCATTAACATGAAGGTCTGAGTGTGATATTATAATTGTTAACGTGAAGGTCTAAGTATGATATTATAATTATTAAAGTGGAGGTGTAAGTGAGATGTTATAAACATTAACTTGAAGGTCTCATTATGATATTATAAACATTAACGTGAAGGTCATAGTGTGATATTATAAAAATTAACGTGAAGATCTGAGTGTGATATTATAAACATTAACGTGAAGGTCATAGTGTGATATTATAAAAATTAACGTGAAGATCTGAGTGTGATATTATAAACATTAACGTGAAGGTCTGGGTGTGATTTTATAAACATTGACGTTGAGATTTAAGTGTGATATTATAATTATTAACGCGTAGTTCTGAGTGTGATATTAGAATTATTAACGTGGAGGTCTGAGTGAGACATTATAACCATTAATGTGAAGGTCTAGGTGAGATATTATAGACATTAACGTGAAGGTCAGAGTGTGATATAAACATTAACGTGAAGATCTGAGTGTGATATAAACATTAACGTGAAGTTCTGATTCATGACATTATAAACATTAACGTGAAGGTCTGAGTTTGATATTATAAACATTATCGTGAAGGTCTGAGTTTGGTATTATAAACATTAACGTGAGGGTCTCGGTGTGATATTACAAGGATTAACGTCGTTATATGATGTGATATTATAAACATTAACGTGAAGGTCTGAGTGATATTGTAAACATTAACGTGAATGTTTGAGTGAGATATTGTAAACATTTACGTGAAGGTCTAAGTGAGATATTGTAAACATTAACGTGAAGGTCTAAGTGAGATATTATAAACATTAACGTGAAGGTCTGAGTGAGATATTATAAACATTAACGTGAAGGTCTGAGTGAAATATTCTTATACATTAAAGTTGAGGTCTGTGTGTGGTATTAAAAATGATAACTTGGAGGTCAGAGTGTGATATTACAGGTATTAAATTGGAGGTCTGTGTACAATACGATAAACATTAACGTGAAAGTCTGAGTGAAATATTCCTAAACATGGAGGTCTCAGTGCGACACTATAGATATTAACGTGAGGTCTTAATTCAATATTAGAGATCAATACGTGAGTCTCCGTGAGATATTAGAGATATTAACATGGGGGTCTGAATGAGTGCAATTGCCATTAATATGGAGGTGAGATATTAGAGACATTAACATGGGGGTTTGAGTGAGATATTGGAGATAATAACCTGGAGGTCTGAATGAGATATTAGAGACATTAACATGAAGGTCTGGGTGAGTTATTAGTGACATTAACGTGGAGATTATATTGATATATTAGAACTAACATGAAGGTCTAAGTAAGATTTTAGAGATATTAACATGGTCTGAATGAGATATTAGAGACAATAACATGGAGGTTTTACTGAGCTATTATATTCATTAGCGCGAAGGTGTCACTGAGATAATTCAATCAATCAGGTGCCGTCTCCACAATGAAGGTTGTCTGCTATGAATCTCCAACACTGTCTCTCGTCTTGACTGTACATTCTGTCAGACTGATATTCATCCATCTCTTGGTGTTATCTTCTCACTTGTAACGTTGTGTACCTCTTGCTCGCTTGCCCTTAACCTTGGACGCCCCCCCCCCCCTCTAGTATGGTTTTTTAAAGACTACCATGTCTTTTAACGTGGCCGAAATATTTCACTTGCATCTTTTTTTATTTCTTTCATCAACTCTCTTTTCATTCCCAGTTTTTCTAGAACCTCTGTATTTCATTGTTTCTGTTTCCATGAAATACGACATATTCGTCTGTATATACACATCTCCAGGGCATCTGTTCGACTTTCTAGTAGCTTGTTCTATGTCCAGGCTTCAGCGCCATACACTAGTATTGAATATACGTAACATTTGACAATTCTTAATCTGAATGCATTGTAAATCTCTCTAGATGTTAATACTTGGTGGGGAGGGGGGGGGGAGCTGCGTGGTCTCAAGGTATGGTGTCCGCCTCGAGTGCTGGAGGTCCCGGGTTCATGCCCTGGTGAGGACGTGATCTTTTCACGTGGACGTCTAGTAATAAAATTTCCCCTGGTCTCTGGGTAGTGAGATCGGACGCCCGTGTGTATTGTTGCGCACGTAAAAAAACAACATCCCTTGGCAGTTAAAAATCGAAAAAGAGTAGCCTAACGGCGCTGCCCGGGCAAAATTTCGAGTTAAAAATCTACCCAAAGTATTTCAGGATCCTCACCGGTGCTACGGAGTTCGTGCACTGAGCTGAGTTTCTCCAGATTCAGGTTTGAGTTAGGAGGAGAACGGAGCACTTATAGGTTACACCCGTGTGCCGTGATGTTGATCCATCGACTAAATTAAACTAAACTAGATGTGAATACTGATTTCATGCTGTTGAAAGCAATTTTGGCCATTCCTATTCTCTTTTTTGATTTCTATTTCAGTTCTGCCATCATCTGTAATTACATGCCCACGATACGAGAAACGTGTTATTTGTTCTAGTATCTCCATGTTTACTGTGATGTTCAATGATGACCTTTACGTTCCATTGCTAATTATCATAGTTTTCGTTTTTAAGATGTTAATATCTAAGCCATATTCTGCACTGTACCTGTTTACTTGTTCCACTAGGTTTTGTAACTCTCTGCTCACTTTCTGCTAGTAACACGGTATTGTCAGCATACTTAAGATTGTTTATGATTCTTGCATTAATGTAAGTCCAGGCAGTTCAACTTGTTTAAATATTGTTTCTATGTATAGGTTGAAGAGGCTTGGGGACAGTACACATCCCTGCCGTACTCCTATTTTTATCACTATAGGCGACGAATACTTATTTCCGCATCTAATAGACGCCACTTGTTCCCAGTACAGTTTGTTAGTTAGTCGACAGATCATCCTCATTGCACATCGAACCATTCAGTCCATATATGCTCGGATTCCCTCCTCAGCAAATCCCGAAGCGTATAGCGGCTAACGACACCAGTTCTGTGTTGTTCCACAATGAAGGTTGTCTGCTATGAATCTCCAACACTGTCTCTCGTCTTGACTGTACATTCTGTCAGACTGATATTCATCCATCTCTTGGTGTTATCTTCTCACTTGTAACGTTGTGTACCTCTTCAAAGATATTTTGTCTTGACATTTTCCTAGGGTTATGTTGGAAAAATGTATTGCAAACAATAAGACTGTTTTCTTCGCAAAACTGTATCAGCCGGTCCCCTTTATCGTTTCTGTTTCCCAAACCATTTGCCCTACAATCTGCTTATCTTTAGTTTTTCCAACTTTTGCTTTCATGTCTCCCATGACAATTAGGATCTCTGATGATTTTACAACTTAAATTGTTTGTTGTAGGCCTTCATAATATTCTTCTAGCTGTTCATCACTATAATCAGTTGTTGGGGCATACATCTGAAGAATTACTATGTCGAATGGTCTTGCCTTAATTTTGAGATATTAGACACTAACATAAAGTCTAAGTAGAGGTCTACTACAAGCAAGGAGGATGAAGACGCAGATAGTGCCATCAAGTAAAGAAAGCCTATTTATCGTTTTGAGTATTTATCTATTTAGCACTATGCTTGTAAAAACTTGTCAGTTTGATTTCTTTTATATCCACATCACTCTTTGCAACGTGCGATAGATAGCACTACGTCTGAAATGTTTCTAAATTCTGTTCAACCGTATAAGTCAGCTGTCCATGTTTCAGAACCGCGTAGTCGTACGGAGAAGGTATGCGTATGTAACACTGTAAATCACAAAAAAACATTAACATGACTCGTGAATACAATTCAATGTAAATTAATGTATGTCATCTGTCAGTTTCAGGTCCTTGTACCAGCGCTCCATGTCTGAATGCCGGAACATGCACAGTGCTGTCCTACCTGACATCGTCCTACAGCTGTCAGTGTCTGCCGGGGTACACGGGCAAGAACTGTGAACTAGGTGAGGGATGAAACGTGTAATCCAATGGTCACTTTATGTCTCTGTTTATGTTTAACAATTTTATGACAGTAATATTAGCATGCGGCGGGATTTTACAACTGCATAATTATACAACTGATGTTTTAGATTCTCTTGACCCCAACACCGAACAGTTGGACTAAAATGTTGACGTCTTAGCTTTGATTTGAGGACGTAAATTACAAGTACCTATAAGTCGGAGTGGGTTCTCCTGATGGCGAGACACACTACTAATAGGGAAAGTTGGCCCACACAGGCAAACATCAGGTCAGTGTGAACTAAGCTCCAGCTCAAGGAGAGAAAGTAATTTTGATATCGGTCATCTGGCTTTCAGTTTCTCTGTTGTCTAGTGTGTTTGACATATACTACTTTCCTAGTACCTTCTATGAGTGCCTATCATCATCATCATCATCATCATCACTATAATCATCATCACCATGTGTCATGCCGATAAGCTTAGGTGGTCATGTTTGGCCATCTCACTCGATCACCAAAGTTGTGGATTAGCTCTGTGTTTTTGTCTCGATTCTGCCACGAAAAATACAGTTCATCGTCGATGGAAGCGGCAGTCACTAGAAAACCAACAGCCAGACATTACTGCATAAGAAAAACCCAATTAGTTCAGCAGCCGGTCGGCCGCTATTTTCATGAACATGCAGTTCACGATACAAACAACTGCGGACAGATGTAAAAGCACTCCACATGAAATCCACAGCTCACAGTGTCGCTCCACGCACTTAACTCAGTAGCTGGGCGACGGGACCATACCTTTTTATCTTGAAGTCTGCAATAAGTAGTTCTCAGCCTGTGTCACAGTCTTCTCCTGGGAGTATCGTTATGGATGTTGTATATGTCTCCCATCTGTGTTGTATCCAGATGTATTCACACATGTATTATTTGACGCTAACAGAAATAGCGAAAATAATTAGAGACTAGATTATGCCCTACTTCTATGAGCGCCAGACAATACATGTGTGTTTATTTATGAGTTGTCTTAGTGGCCTCAAGGGGTTCCCCAGTCGATATTCAGATGTAGTCAGTTTAATTGTCAGTTATTGTTGACAGTCCCCGTTGTTATTATTATTCATGGAGCCACGGTAATCAAAATTTGTAAGATTTTCAACTTGTTCATAGTTGATTGTAATTTCTGACTGGCATTTAATGTGAGTCTGAAACAGAACAGGGACACAAAAGCAACTAGGCCAAAGGATGAGTTTTTCTAAGGACTACATCCACCCAAAACAGACTAGCCAGGAGCCACCTCTGAAAAGCGGAAAAGCAAGAAGAAACGGACACAAGAAAAATCCGGCCAGTCAAACCCCAACCTGACGTCTCAGGCATAAATTCTACGAAATCGAATTGTCATCGAACACTGACACAGACTGCGAGAGAAACTAAACCTGCACACTGAACCACCACAATTATAACCAACGTGTATACAGCAGATTGAACGAGGTGGGCAGTTTTTTTTCCCTACATATCGGATCGGATCGGTCAGATGTTATCTGTAATCGTTACATTAATTTCCTCTCAAAATTCTCAGTGTTCTTCATTTACAATGAGAACGAAAGACCTCTTCTAGAACTGATCATATATGATAGCATATCCTATACTTACTAGAATAGAGCATACGTAAACGTTTGGTCTGATGTAAATGGTACACTAGACGAGAGACTGATACCCGTGGATAGTTCATCTACATGATCCTCCTGCAGGTGTGGATGAATGCGCCAGCTCACCGTGTCAGAATGGCGCCTGCGTGGACAGTATCGGCTCCTTCAGATGCCAGTGTTTCCCGGGTTTCACCGGCACCTTGTGTGAACTGGGTAAGGAGACAATGTGCCCTGTACATGAGCTTGAAGTTTCTTTCAAAGATATTTTGTCTTGAGCCATTGTCACTCATGTCATGATAGTCTTCTTGAGCCATTGTCACTCATTCCATGATAGACTGTCTTGAGCCATTGTCACTCATTCCATAATATTCTGTCTTGAGCCAATGTCACTCATGCCATGATAGTCTGTCTTGAGCCATTGTCACTCATGTCATGATAGTCTTCTTGAGCCATTGTCACTCATTCCATGATAGTCTGTCTTGAATCATGGTCACTCATTCCATGATATTCTGCCTTGAGCCATTGTCACTCATTCCATTATAGTCTGCCTTGAGCCATTGTCACTCATTTCATGATAGTCTGTCTTGAGCCATTGTCACTCATTCCATGATAGTCTTCTCGAGTCATTGTCACTCATTCCATGATAGTCTGTCTTGAATCATTGTCACTCATTCCATGATAGTCTGTCTTGAACCATTGTCATTCATTTCATGATATTCTGTCTTGAGTCATTTTCATTCATTCCATGATAGTCTTCTCGAGTCATTGTCACTCATTCCATGATAGTCTACCTTGAGCCATTGTCACTCATTCCATTATAGTCTACCTTGAGCCATTGTCTCTCACTCCATAATAAATTTTCTTCAGCGATTGTCACTCATTCCATGATATTATGTTTTGAGCTATTGTCATTCATTCCATTATAGTTTGCTTTGAGCCATTGTCACTCATTTCATGATATTCTACCTTGAGCCATTGTCACTCACTCCATGATAAACTTTCTTCAGCGATTGTCACTTATTCCATGATAGTCAGCCTTCAACCATTGTCACTAATTCCATGTATATCCGCACTGATATATCCGTACATGACTGTTTTATAAATGCTGTCCTTGGTCTACCCCTATCTCTTTCCCCCACTATTTTGTCTACTACTACTTACTTTTGTGTGTCTATGTGTCTTAAGTTATGGCTAAGTCATGGCATCCTTCGTTTTATTTTTAATTACGAAGTTTTCTTTTTTTTCAGTTATATTTTCACGAATAATTTCCAATTATTAACTTTTTTATCCAGTTGGCTCTCATTTTTCGGTAATACCACGTTTGAAATACCTCTGTCCTATTTTCATCACTTTTTTTTCAGCAATGATATTGTATAGCTTTATACAAGAGTACATAGTAAGTAAAATATAAATCAATAAGCTTTGTATATTAATATATATTGAGCACATGTGCTAGTCCTACATTTGTATATGTTTAGACCAATGGCCACTCGATGGGAGAAATGGTCATTATCACACCTGTCGTGTTTCGACATTTCCTGGCACATAATTTAGCCTGGGTCCACCTGGAAGTCCAGGTCATATTTAAAAAAAAAAAAAAACGTTTGGACGTAGATTCCAACCCAAGACCTACTGGCCAACAGGCAAGCGTCAACTTACTATACTAGCGTGACTCCCACGTATCTACGTGAGGCAGATTACTCTCCGTAGATCAAGTTGTGTATTGTTTGATGCCCATATGGTTTTTGTAATCACCATCTTGTTCTTTCTACTGGTAATCTGACAGACATCAATGAGTGCCTGACATCCCCGTGCTACAACGGCGGTGTATGCCAGCAGAGCTCGCCCGGACAGTTCACGTGTACGTGCAAGCACGGATACAGGGGTCAAAGGTGTGAGACGGATATTAACGAATGTCTCTCGCTTAGTCCATGTCAGAATGGGGGTCTTTGTTCTGAGGGCCCTCCGGGATCATACATCTGTGAATGTCAACCTGGTTTCTCGGGTAAGAACACATAGACATCACAGTATGTATATTATTTTAGTTATAAGTTAAATACTTTTTCATCTGTAAACGTTAATTACTGAGGTGATCAAGGTGGCGATGCGGTCAAGCCGATTGCTTCTCACTCCAGAGGTAGTGGATTTGTTTCTTTTTGGACTCCGTCATTTGCCTCACTAGTGCATTCCTCTCTCTCTCTCTCTCTCTCTCTCTCTCTCTCTCTCTCTCTCTCTCTCTCTCTCTCTCTCTCTCTATCTATCTATCTCCCCCCCCCCCCCACAGGGACTCCTGGGGCTCCAACGTTACGGAATTCGTGCTCTTGGAGATCGTTCTGCGATAAGGGACAGCTATATAAAGTAAAACATAGTGCATTTAAATATACCATCATGTTTTTACACCGCGCCTCAGCATAAGTCGGATGTGTCGGCCTAACGGCGCAAGAACGCAGCTCTGCTGTAAACAGGCACAACGCAATCACGTCCGAAACAAATACGCAGAAGAAGCAGAAGAAACAGCCTTTTATTTAAGAAAAACTTAATTGCGTATCCTTTACAGGACGTAGCAATCAACTCCAGCGTTTTTTGTGTGTTGTTGCTGTTTGGGATTCATTGGCAAATTTACGCTTTATTGCTTTCTTAACAGCCGGTGCTCATACCATTGTATGGAAACCAATGCAAAGCGGTCTGCTTCCAAGTCGCCCGCAACAGTGTTTATATTTGCGGAATTACGATCACTTCGCCATTTATCACTCTTTTTTTCTAAAGAAATACTGTATCTTCAAACACAGAAGCCATAAACAGAATATTGCACGATTTCCTGCCTGGCATATTTCACAGCATCTCGTCAGGTGCAAACTACAGAGTTATATAATATATGGAGTGAATAAATGAATCATACTTTGGCTGAAATACGAGGTGTATAGTTACTGATATTGTGAGTTGAACTGAGTCACGAACCGACATCACTGCACTCAGGGCATTCCCATATGCGCTCAGTCCTCATCTTCAACAGCCAGCGAAGAGTTCCAACACTAATGGCGTCCGTTGCAATCTGATTATATATCCGTCTTTGCTTTACCTCTGAATGACGACTATCGGCCGGATCTCTGACTGCCCCTTGCTGTTGCATTCTCTCTAGACCATGTTCGTCTATCTGTTCTTCTGAATTATTCACATTCTCCCAGAGAGTCTTATCATGCATCATATCACCCTTTAATCAATCTCTCTGCCAGTTCATTTCCAACCGCACCAATGTCCTGGAGAAAAGATCCAGCGAATACTCACAACCTGCGACTTCTGAATCGATGCATGCCAGTCTTCACTATTACCAGCAAGCGTATGAACCAGTTACAATCACAACATGCGTATACAATATGTTCTCCAACCAGCGGAAACCTGCAGTAACCGCCTCCACCTCCAGTCTCAGGCTTAAGGTTGCGGTGTCATATGCTAAGGTCTCCTTTACTAAAAATTGTTCATTTTCTTTTGCTATGCACTTTTTTTCCTCTCAACACAGAGCCGTCGGTATATATAATCACGTAGCAAGGACGAGATTAATCATTAATTAATTTCTGAATTTCAACTTCCGTTGCCCCTGTTGGCCATTCCCTACAATCACGGCCCAGTGTGATTATAACCCCACACAAGTTTGAATTTCCATTCGGCACTCTGACCTACTCCTTGCCTCTACCAATGTTCTCAAGTGTGCACACTTCTCTGATGGTATGTTCTGCCTGAGTCATCCACGATCTTCCTCTTAACAGCCTGTGACCCTTGACTACATCCATGGAATCATGCAGGAGGTGGTCCTTGTCGGCAGCTACCTTGAGGTATGATCTTGCCTGCAACACCTTCAGTCTGCAATGGTCATTTATTTTTTCGCTCGCTCGCTCGCTTTTGAACTCAAGCGTAGTCCATACACACTATTTATCGTAGTGATGGACTGAATTTTGCGTGTGGCATAGATTTCCCTATTAACAGTGTCCCTCGCCATAAGGCGAATCCACTCCGATTTCAGAGGCACTTGTAATTAACGTCCCCAAGTCAAGGACGACAGGTCAACATTTTAGTCCAGCTGTCCGGTGTAGGGGTTGAACAGCTAACCTCGGCCTCAGCACATCGGATGTTTAAGAACACGCGTTCTTATCAATTCGACCATGCGAACCTGCTGCAATGGTCATCAACGCCAGGATGTATATCATACACACTATTGGGGTGTCCATGTATATGTATTGTTTCACTAGCTGACTATTTGAAACACTGAGCATTCGCAGTCGATACTCTACCACTAAAATGACCAAGTGCTGAAAGAAGTGTAAATAGCATTTTCTGCTCCGTGTCACTGATTTTGTTTGAATGTGGCGTACGTTATTCCCAAGGAAGTCTAACATCTAACAGGAAGTCCTTCTGTTTGCATAGCAACGGCTAAAATTTATTAATCGATTATGTTTCGATATATTCGACAAACAATAATCGGTTGCTCAAATATATCGAAGCATTATCGATTAAGCGATTCAAGCTGTTTCTGTTAAAACAAAAGGACTTCCTGTTAACTCTAAAACTTCTGTGGGGATAACGTGCTCAACATTCGAATATTATCAGTGACTATGCACTTAGAATGATTCATTTATTCACTTCATTTGATGTATAACTCTGCAGTATCCACCTGACGAGATGCAGCGAAATAAGTTAAGCAAGAACTCGTGCAATATATATGTCATGCTGTCTTTATTTAAATTCAGTAATGTGAATGCCCAAAGATACGTGACACCTTTAGCCCCATTAATTATTGGAGATTATAAACAAAGACGAAACTGTCACTGTGCACTTTAGCTATGTGAATGTACAAGATGTTTATTTTTCTTTATCTTACTCTTTCGTTCTGAGAAGGGCGTTCATTGAGTTGTGACCGTTTACAGCTAACCAGCGGTATTTGTATCTTTTGGCCGACATAATTCACATCATCTGGGGGGTGCTGTGAGAGTGGGAATACGTGACTGCCTGCCTTCAGCGGTACACAAACTTTACATATTATATTGTGTTTAGGTTGTCTACCCTCAGCTTCACACAAACTATACATATTCTTCTTCTTCTTCGTTCATCCGGAGTTTTTTTTCGGACGTGATTGCGTTGTGCCTGTTTACAGCAGAGCTGCGTTCTTGCGCCGTTAGGCCGACACATCCGACTTCTGCGGGCATTTGTTGACCGGGTTAACCTTCCCGGATACATATTCTATTGTGCTTGGGTTGTCTGCCCTCGGCTTCACACAAACTATACATATTCTGTTGTGCTCGGGTTGTCTACCCTCAGCTTCACACAAACTATACATATTATATTGTGCTTAGGTTGTCTACCCTCAGCTGCACAAAAACTATACATATTCTATTGTCCTTAGGTTGTCTACCCACAGCTTCACACAAACTATACATATTCTAATGTGTTTAGGTTGTCTACCCTCAACTTCACATAAACTATACATATTCTATTATCCTTAGGTAGTCTACCCTCAGCTTCACACAAACTATACATATTCTAACGTGCTTGGGTTGTCTACCCTCAGCTTCACACAAACTATACATATTCTGTTTTGCTTAGGTTGTATACCCTCAACTTCACACAAACTATACATATCCCACAAATTCGCATTGGGTTGGGTTGAAGTCAAAGAGATAAATACCGGGGTGGACTGGCAATATGACATAATCGGCACAAAATCACATACCTGAACCAAGACTTTGATGATCGTGTAAGATGGCGAACTTAACCGTCCACTGTTATTAGCATGGCACTTGATGATCCTAATGCTTAACTATTCTGGTGTCGACCCAACCTCATAAATTTGGTACTGAGTAATTTTCAGAATTTACTGAGAAGTGTCTGAGAAAGACAGACCGCGAAGAAAGGAACTGGCTGTCATCTCACTATGCATTGGTCTTGTGTATGTGTCGGTCTAAAGCTTCACACCCCAAGGAAAGTCTTTATATTGAGCCTACATTTACCAGAATCACAGCTGTGAAGTTTTACTGTAATGCATACATTGTTGTACCGGCGCTATGGCGAGGGCGTTACGAACGCATTTCGATATCCCCGCATACTTCGAAACACAGCTGCGGGAGATTTGGAAGCAGACCGCCTTGCGCTTGTTGTCATACAGTGGTATGAGTGCCGGTCTTTCAGAAAGCAATGGCAAACTACTGAACGTAAACTTACTAAGAAATCACAGACAGCCGAATAATGCTGGTTTTGACTGCGTAGTCCTGCAAAGGATATGCAGCTAACTTTTCTTTCATTTATTGTAATGCTTACATTGTGATACCAGTAAGAGGTGATAACTTTAACTCAGTGGTTTTGTTTCGCTGCTTTCTTAAAGGTGCAGACTGTGAGACCAAAATAGACCAATGTGAATCTAATCCGTGTCAACATGGCGGCCAGTGTCGGCAGAACGACGTTAGGCGGTTTAGTTGTCTTTGTCAGCCAGGTATGTCTATGTATGTCTATATATCTCTGGCCATCCGTCTCTCCCGGTCTCTCTACTGCGACTCCTATACATGGCACATGAAGCATCTATCAACACTGCCGTGCTACAGAACCACAGAGGCTAACATGAAGGGCATGGACTACACTTGGAGCAACATTACGTCATTACCCATAATCACTTTTGAGCGGGAGACATAAGAGCAGCTTGTTGTTACCACACAAGATGTCAAAGAGCCTAACGGTTAATTTAGTGTCGTGATGCTTAGGTTGACTGCTACGTCCTGTGAAGGACATGCAACTAATTTTTTTTTTTAAATATTGGAAAGATGGATGATTAGACAGAGAGGCAGAGAGGCAGGGAGGCCGAGAAGCAGGTAGGCAGACAGGCGAGCGAGCAGACAGACAGGCGGGTGAGCAGACAGAACGGGCGCGCAAGCAGACAGACAGACGGACGGACGGACGTGCGGGCAGACAGAACGGGCGCGCAAGCAGACGGACGGACGGACGTGCGGGCAGACAGAACGGGCGCGCAAGCAGACAGACAGACGGACGGACGGACGTGTGGGAGAGACAGAACGGGCGCGTAAGCAGACAGACATACAAGCGGGCTGATTGACGGAAGGACGGACGGACGGACGGATGCGTTAAGTTACCACATTGTATAACATTAACCAGTGTTGAGGATCTTGTGTAGCAATGCTGTATTATGTAGGTTACACAGGTGGTGCGTGTGAAGTGGAGATAGATGGTTGTGCTAGCATTCCGTGCACGCGAGGGACCTGTGTCTCATTAGGGCGGGGTCGCTACCGATGTGACTGTGACATCGGCGTGACAGGGATTGGCTGTGACAAGTTGATTGATGGATGTCCTCTTGCTCCATGTCAGAATAATGGAACGTGCATCCAACAAGAGAGAGGTAAGACTGTAGTCTTAACTTCTTGTCCTGTTAAAAACAAGGCTGGTCGATCGATGCCTTACACGACTAAAGTAATAAAGTACGGTAAAAAAAACTTAAAACTCGTGAAAAAAAAAAAAAAAAGATAACCAATCCTTTAACTTTAACCGATCCAGTGCCAAACAAAGGTAACGAAACAAAACTATTAACACGATATATCGTCCTTCTGTCATGTTAGGAGGTCACATTTGGCGATATATTATCCGTCCACACTGAATGAGTTAACAAGAAAAGTTAGCACCCGAATTCCCCCCCCCCCCCCGCCTCACATTGTTTCCTCACTATGGATTGTTTTTCTGTCGTATGTGAAACAAATATATGTGTCTCTACACTACGTGGCACATACTAGAACAAGATGTATGCATGTCTCTGTTGAGAAATTACCTTCTCTCAGTCACCAGTAATGACACAATAAACCCTCTCTTCTGGTTCAGCCCATGACTCATATACAAGTGCCTTTTATTCTCATCATCCAGTGCTTTGCCGACTGGCATGGGATATCATGCTTCCCCACAAATTGCGATCTCCAAAGGCAAGGATCAATTTATTTGTTGACTCTGTTCCGTTTCCGTGCCATGACACAAGTCTGTCAATAATTTTATCACGCTGTCTTCCTCTATCTCTCTTTCCACAATTCTATCCGGCTGTCACATGTTTCCATTTTTGTCTTCTCATAATGTGCCCCCCCCCCCAAAAAAAAAAAATGTGACTGCTTGTTTCTTGTTTGTGATAGGTTGAGACTTAGCCTCCCCCGAAACGCCAAGATTGCTATTTTTGGCTGTCCAATGTATTCTCGGCATACTTCTATGAAATCTCATTTTCAAGGCTTCTAGAAATGTTTTCGCCTGTCCTCTAATTGTCCAGAATTCGCAGCCGTATGTTAAAACTGGATCTATGTAACATGAAAGAACTCTTTTTCTAATTTCCAAGGACAAGGGCCTATTACATAAAATGTTCTTTACTTAATCTCTTATATTCTATTTATTTGTAATATTATTTGTGTTTATTTATGAAATGTCTTAGTGACCTCAGTGTGTTTCCCAACTGATATTTCTGTATAATGCGCGTACAACATTGGAGCCGACCAATCATTTCTCATCTTTAAATGTTCGCTAATATACAGGACATAGCATTACGGTCTGATGTGTTTTTTATTTGATACATGCTGATTTAATATCAAATTCTGAGACCTGTGCTGCAATTTCACTGGGTAGATATAAATTGTGTCCATATTCCATAGTTGTGGGTTCATGTGGATGACAGACCCTGCTGATGAAGACACCTATTAATGGGTGTCTAATTGGTCATACGTAGAAATACACTTGGTCCTGCAAAGGATCATGTGGAAGGTTTGATGGTGAAGGCTGCTAAGAAACTTAATGTTATGCATTGAGGGCGATGGCAGCAATCGGGGTAGAGCAGAGGATTCTTTACAGGCTCTTTCAGCAGTTAATAATTTATGTCATTGAATATGGTTTGGGGTTGCTGACAGTATCAAAGAGCCAGTTTGAAAGGTTGGAACGCATACTGAGTGCGGATGATCCTGGGGTACACAAAGGACACATCAATTATGCCCATGAGGCAAATTCTGGCGCTACCAACAGTCATATGATCCTTCAAGCCAAATGGTACCTGAGAGTTGCTGCAGAAAGGGATCACCCCCTTCATGAAGCCATGGACATGGGCAATGGTCATAGACTGAGACGAGGCAGGTCCTGGATGGCACAGACAGAAATGTCTATACGCCATGTGTGCGATCTAGAGACTATCAATCGTGAAAATGAGTGCAGTGAATGGGCAGCGGTCTCTTCAGAGTTTGAGGTGCCACAACTGATGCAGAGTAACAGACATCAAGGTGATATCGTGATCTACACCGATGGACTAGTGGTGAGAAACAGACGTAGTGGTTGGGGTTTCTTCGGGGAGACTAATGAAAAAAGACAGTCCTGCATACAAGACTTCAACCTCCAGCATGAGAATGGATGTGGAAGTAGTCACAGCGGCATTCCGTTGGTTAGAGGAGACCACTGCAACACACATTGCATTCATTACGGACTCAAGGAGTATGCATAGTAAGGTAGAGAAAGGAATTTTTCGTGTAGAACGACTATCCTCGCTTAAGAGGTCACAGATTGTGAGAACTGTATGGGTTTTTTGCCCTGACCATACGGTAATGCGGTGAGAATGAACAGGCCGATAGGCTTGCACGGAATGCACCTTTTGGTGGTAAATTACCTATGCACAAGGGAGAGGTGGTCGGGCGCCTGTATGACCAGGTGGAGAAGGCGGGGGAACAGAATGAGAACCCGTATGTAGAAAGAATGATATTGCAGGGGCGCGGCAGGAGTTCTGGAAGAATCTCAAAACTGAGAGAGAAGACCAGAAGAACTTTCAATCAGATAGCGATGGGAACGATTAGTAGTATTAATCTTCGCTGGCTGTTGAACGAGACGACGGAGGGCATATGGGAATATCCAGAGTGCAGTGATGTCGGTTCTTAGCCCAGCTTAACTCAACTCAAATCAACCCAATTCAACTCAACTCCACATAGGAAATCTTCTGCGGCTTTCCAGGAGAGAGACGGAGACTGTGATGGAATGTCCGAGTGCAGTGATGTCCATTTTTAAATTAATATTGTTTTTTATGCGAGTGAAGATTGTCACCTCATTGTCGTCTGCCATTTGTGATGGTGCTGTTGTAAACCTCAACGCTTTTAGTATTGGTTTTTCCTTTTCTTCATTAGAATGTACTGCAATAATGGACTGTGATCTTTAGTTACTGTCTTTGCCAATGTGTTACCGGCGCCGGTAAGGGAAGCAAAGATCGTAACACTGTGATCTGTCATGCATGTCGTAAGAAGCGACTAATGATGGTTGGTTTGGGATTGGCTGTCTCATGCCTCAAATTAGCTGCAAAATTGAAGCAATTATGAGTAAGTTTACAAGGGGCTTAGAGTGAGTTGGTTATGGTCATTTGGAGATAAAAGGCATGGGGGAGAGACAGACAGACAAAACACACAGATGGGTGGACGGACAGAACACGACACACTGACAGGGCAGGACAGACTGACAGACACACAGACAAGATGGAGTTACTGTCCAACATTTGCGTGAGAAATTTGATGTTTCGGAACACTTACTAAGAATAAATATATTATCCAGGGTTAGCCCGATGTGTCTGCCCGGCTTCCTTCACCGGAGTGTCATGTGAAACACTAGCTCGCACATGCCTCCATGACACCTGTCTAAACGGGGGAAGCTGTAGAGAAGGAAATGGACAAGTAATCTGCACATGTCAGAAAGGTACGTTTCTCAAGATGTACACAAGGACAGGTATGCTAGGAAGATTGAGCTTAAAGTCTGATAAGTCCAAGGGAGTACAATTGATGCATCATAGCTACCAGTGAATGCCTTCGACATTTGGCATAATTCGTAGCTGTAGCTACAGATATAATTATAGACGGCGGCAAGCTACGAGTATTCGCCATCAGTGCCTATACCGGTATCCCACGTACATTAAATATATAGCGTTGCATTGCCTATACCAGTATGTTATGTAATGTTACGTTATGTCGTACGATGTTATTGCATATTGGGCATTCCCATGCGTACTGTCATCCAATGCCGCAGCACTGTTCCAATGAGGAGTTGGTTATGCTATCTAGTCTCTTGGCCTTGAAGGTGGCAGTGACCTGAATCAACCGGCTTCACTGCCAGTTTGTGTAGCCGGAGTCTCGTCAGGATCAGATGGACGAGTCTGTACTGCATTAATTATATCACCCCTGTCCATGCTTTATCCTGTTTGTATTGAATGTTCGTTACCTTTTACTCCGACATGTCTGTGCGCGTACATTCAGGTGAGTGATGTGAGGCACAACTTCCGAATGCTGCCTCTCCCTTTAGAGCTAAGACTGTCAGTCAATGCGGTTGTCTGTAGGTCTTCGTGGAGTCTGAAATGACTATCACGCGCGTGACTTCCTTTTCTGTAAGTGCTTTGAGGGAAGCGGTGATCTCCACAATCAAGCTTGATCTATTTGTCTGGAACGTGCCGCTATCCTCTTTGATTCTTCTCCCCATTTTCTGTGCTGTTTAAATGCATGCTGTCCTTGAAACGTGCCGTCAGTGTAGATGATGTTATCTACTGGATGTGAATGTTGTTCCTCCTTTATCTTAGTGTCGGCCTACGCAAGCAACCAACCTCACCAGTATCTCCCTAGTTTCTTGCCAATATAGGAGTACTTTTTGCAAGTCTACGGGTGTTTCGGTCTCCGTGGCCAAAGCCTTGCGAATGCGGTTCGTAAGCCGCTTACCAGGCGTTCGAAACGCAGCCGCGACCGATTTGTGCAGCAGACCGTGTCGCGTTGTGTTATAACGTGTTGGTATGGGAGCCGGTCGTTCAGAAAGCAATGGCAAACTACTGAACGTAAAAACTTGCCTAGTACATCAACAGCAGCTGAAAATTGTTGGTGTTGACTGCAACATCATGTAAGGAATATGCAAACATAAAAAAAACGGGTGTTTCGGTCAATTATTGTCCGTGTTGGTGACTAGACATTTCCTCAGTTAGCGGACGATGAACGCAGACGTTGAACCTTCGCCCGATCGTAGTCATGCAATTGAGACAGTCCTTCGAGATATGTACACACATACACACAAAACGCACAAGGGTTAGATGTACAAGATATAGACAGTTATAAACATCCGGTGTGCTGATGCCGAGGTAGCGGGTTCAACCCCTATACCGTTCAGTTAAACTAAAAATGTTGACTTCTCGTACTTGACTTGGGGATGTAAATTACAAGTACCTCAGACGCCGGAGTGGGTTCGCTTGATGGCGAGGGACACTGGTAGTAAGGAAAGCTAAAAAAAAAAAAAAAAAAAAAGCAAGCGACAAAAAAAGCGTGTTTTTGCCAGTGCCACACGCAAAAATCAGTCCAGTGCATTTTAAGTATGAGTTCCGCTTGAGTTAAAAAGCGAGGGAACGGAAAAATTAATTAGGTAATCCTAAAATGTAAATGTCTATTTAATATTTAGCTTTCTATTAAGTGATTCCATCTAATTTACAGCAAGTTCTGAAACATATATCTATAATTAGCCAACTGTAAGCTATATTTGCAATTCTAACAGGGTATACAGGCCATTTCTGTGAACGAATAACCGATCCGTGTCTCTCTGGGCCGTGTATTAACGCCACCTGCAACAGTACACTGGACGGTCGCGTAGACTATCTCTGTATGTGCCAGCCAGGATACAGGGGACACACTTGTCAAATCAGCAGTAAGTAAATGCCGTCACGTATTGGTTTCAATGAGTACTAGATATTGGGACAGAAGATACTAGAGAAAGAAGTAGATATTGTCAGGGCTTGGATCCACCATCAGTCAGTACCAGCTCTTGGACATAGACGCATACAAAGTAAACCATTATATCAGCTCTTAGAGAAAGAGTAACCATCATCATTATCCAGTGCCTTGCCAGCTGGCGTGGGCGAGCATGCTTCCCCACAAATTGAGATCTCCGACGGCATGGATCGATACATGTGTTGACTCCCTTCAGTGCCACGACAAAATACTGTCAAGAATCTTCTCACGCTGTCTTCCTCTGTTATGGCACGTACCATGGCTATGCAGGTCTACTGTCTACTTCCCAATCCTTTGCGCACCAAAGGCGCTTTTTTGCAGAACTGTGATTAAGTAGATTGGCTCGATTATAGCTTCGGTTTTCTTGTAGACTCGCTACATTTACTATGGCTGCGAACTCAGCAAGCGCCTTTTTGTGAAGTCAGGTGTGCCTGAGATCTAGAGTCCGTCGGTCTTGATACAGATGACACATGTAATCTTGGGACTTTTCCCATTTGGCCACGTTTACAATCAGTTGTAGGACATCCCACATTGCTTTAGAGATGACACTTTCCTATGATACCCACTGATCTTGTCGCGAATGCTGCACTGTCTTTTACTCTCTTGTTGTCCGCTACACAAATGTCATGGACCACCATGAGAATATATGTGTAATTGTTACGTTTTGGGAGACAGAAGCATACAGGGAATACATGTGTAATTGTTCAGTTTTTGGAGACAGAAGCAGATAGAGAATACATGTTTAATATTTCAGTTTTGGGAGACAGAAGTAGACAAAGAACACGTTTCATATTTTTTTTCCAGTTGTGGGAGATATATTTATCACAGCTTTAACTCTTAATACTGTCAGTTCTCGCAGGAGTGAATGGAAGATGCATACCCAACTCTTCCAATTCTGGAAAGTATAAGTAGACATATGTTGCAAACTGAACACAGTGGCAACCAATGGAGGTGTGTCACTGACCATTTCGCAATCACCAAAGTGGGGTTTTTGTGCTCCAATGTTACAGAGAAATTCTTAGAATACCGTGGACCGCCAAGAATAAACATAATGAAATTCTACAAGAGCTGAACATGGAAGACAACAGGCTGATGAACAGTGTTATGTCTGGGAAACTAAAATACACTGGATATATTAAACATCACCGCGGCTTGGGAGAAACAGGGATGAAAGGCGTGGTTGCTGGAAGGCGTGGTTGCTGGAAGGCGTGGTTGCTGGAAGCAGTGACTGGGGTAGACCGGCATGAAGACGAGCACTGGACATCGCAGATACCTTTGGCGTGAGAAATGGCAGGAGACAGACAGGCTTTTCAACGCACCGTGATGAGATCGACGTTCTAATTGAGAGAGAGAGAGAGAGAGAGAGAGAGAGAGAGAGAGAGAGAGAGAGAGAGAGAGAGAGAGAGAGAGAGAGAGAGATTGGAGAGAGCCAAAGCAGCAAGTTGTTAGCGTGCTTACCTGCCAAGTGAGTGTGCAGGTACAATCCCCAATAGAGGCAGGATTATTTTGTTTCCGACCTGTCCAGCTCTGGGGTCGACCCAGCCTCATAGAAATTAGTACCAGACAACTAACATAATGTTCTGAGTATTGTCATGAAAGGAAAGACGACCAAGAAGCTAACTGTTTTCCCCACCTTATATGTTGCGGCCTAGAATATGCAAAACCCCAGCACTGACGCCCCAGCGGCAGTATCTGCTATGGTACTATTTTTACCTGTACTTGGATTAAGAAAACAAAGAAAATACACCCAAGTATGTCGCTTCTTAGAGACAGACGAAGACTGAGGGTACTTACCTAATACTTTCAGTTTTTAGAGGTAGATGTATGATTGTGAATTACAATAAGATATTCAATATTATGAACAAAGGAAAAATATGAAACTATGCACTTTATAATTTATTAACTACCCATTTCAATTTCAGATTCTACTTCAAATTCAACGATAGCAACCTCATTAGACGGATTTCTCATATTTGAACGGGACATGAATCCAACATTACTTACAATAATTCTTGGAATAACTTTCGCCCTGGCCATTCTTGTCGGGATTACAGCAGCTGTCTGCAGGAAAAAACAACTGCAGAAACCAAGAGACTTCTGCTTCTCATTGCCAGAAGAGTTTTACAAGAATCTGGAACGTGCTGGCAGTGTATCTAGTTCTGGTAGATTCTTTCACGGAAGTCTGTCAGAGACCGACAGTATTTTCCACAACAGCCACTCCCATCGGCGGTTTTAATCAGGCATGCTGAACAATGTTTATACTGTATAAATAAAAGTTCTGACAGTATCCTAGAGTAAATCACAGACCGTTACCCCATATGGACAATGATCACCGTCAAATTAATAAGCTTGTGAGGGTAAAACCGTGGGCAGCTGCTCTTGCGGCTGACTCAGTCACATGATTTATTAATCTGAGCCAGGAATGGACCCTATCATAACTTCTCCTTGAGGTTGAATGGGGGTAGGGGCAATGGTGAAATCGAATCGAGTTAGTTAGTTAGTCGGCAGATCATCCTCATTGCACATCGAACCATTCAGTCCATAAAATGACAATGACAGCAAGACAGTAGCATGTTAAAGAAGATCAATGAAAAGCTTGAATTCACACACACACATAAAGCATGTTAAAGAAGATAAATGAAAACCTTGATTTATATACACACTTGTCTATAAATTTTCATGCATACTAACGTACATACTTTACAAACAGGCATACACTGTCACATACATACATACAAACATTTATATTGTGCTCATATATATTTTTAATTTGTTGTGTGTTCTTAATTATGTCATATTCTATTTTTAACTTATTTTCAACTTACTTCAATGAGATACTTGATAATGAAAAATGTATAACACCTAACAAATACAAATAAATATTGTTTTTCGAAATGCACACACCCTGAAGACTGAATGTTACACTGTACAGCCTGAGAGCTAAAGGTCGCACTGTGCACAGCCTGAGAGCTAAAGGTCACATTGTGTACAGAGCTAAAGGTCACTGTGTACAGCCTGATAGCTAAAGGTCACACTGTGAACAGACAGAGCTAAAGGTCACACTGTGTACAGACAGAGCTAAAGGTCACACTGTGTACAGACAGAGCTAAAGGTCACACTGTGTACAGACAGAGCTAAAGGTCACACTGTGTACAGACAGAGCTAAAGGTCACACTGTGTACAGACAGAGCTAAAGGTCACACTGTGTACAGACAGAGCTAAAGGTCACACTGTGTACAACCTGAGAGCTAAAGGTCACACTGTGTACAGCCTGAGAGCTAAAGGTCACACTGTGAACAGCCTGAAAGCTAAAGGACACACTGTGCAGAACTAAAGGTCACACTGTACAGTCACACTGTGTACAGACAGAGCTAAAGGTCAAACTGTGTACAGTCTGAGAGCTAAAGATCACACTGTACAGCCTGAGAGCTAAAGGTCACACTGTGTACAGCCTGAGAGCTAAAGGACACACTGTGCAGAACTAAAGGTCACACTGTACAGTCACACTGTGTACAGACAGAGCTAAAGGTCACACTGTAAACAGACAGAGCTAAAGGTCATACTATGTACAAACTAAGAGATAAAGGGTATATTTTATGCAGATGGAGGTAAAGAGGTCACAGAGTGTACAGACTGAAGACAAAAGGTCACAGTGCACAGGCTAAGGACAAAAGGTCACAAAGTGTACAGAAGGAGGACAAAAGGTCACATAACGCAAAGTTTGTATTTCACCACAGATTGATGGTGTTTGCTGTTGATCCCAAAATAATAATCAATCCACTTCAATACTGAGTTCTTATTTGATAGATTTGTTTTGGTTTTCTTTCCATATGATGAACTGGTAATACTCTTCTGAAACTTACATTCTAAGGCAGATGGATATGTGCTTGTCAGATGATTTGTTTCACACCAATATGTTACCATATGTTACAAAAGAAAATATGCATGCTCTTAGTATTCTGACTTTTACTGATCTGCCTGTGTTTCGATCCACAGAGATTTTAATTGCTTTAGCTTTTGTAGAGCAATGGTGCCATGGGTACTTTTATTTTATTTTGTATGAAGCCCATAAATGAAGTTGTTCACTCTGATACGACATGAAGAATGGAGTGGAGATGACTTAGCTCCCATCTCGGAAGGCTGGAAGTACCATTTTGTTCTTGAGAAATCACCAGGTGTATTGCAAAGCTTGGGTGCTGAATTTACACTGTCAACGCAGAGATTTTCTGTAACTCTCTTTCAGTCTCGAAGTAAGCAAGGTGTGTGGTCCTCAACAAGCTTGCTCAGAATGGAGACCTTGGACTTCATGGAGGTGGGGAGAAATTACCTCATCCCAACACCATTTGTCATCTAACAGGAAAGACATTGCATCCTGCTACCTTTCATTGCTGGGAAGGCCTGTTTTTTGGGGGGAAACCAAATGCAGCCTTTCAAGGTGGCAATCATTTGCAATAGCTAAGCATCCTTAGTCGCTCCTATGACACAACATGCTTGGAAAGGTTACAGTGATATTATTCTGTGCTTCTCTGGGTCTTGGTAATACACAGGGTACCTTTTATTTTAATAAGTAAATTAATTAGATGTACACAGTCAAAGTGCTTGCCTGCCAAAACAGTGATCCAGGGTCAACTCCAATTACAGTAGGCTTCGTTTTTATTCTATTTTTTTGGGGGGGGGTGGGGGGGGGGGGGGGGGGCAGAATGGCTCTGGGATCCACCCAGCCTCATAGACATAAGTACCAGGCAATTTTTATAATTTTCTGAGAATTGTCTGAGAACGAAATGTGATGAGGAAGGGAACAGGCCACTCCACCTCATATTTTGTGGCCTAGAATATGTGTACCCCTAACAACTCATTGGTAGTATTCTCTATAAACTATTCTTACATTTAACAAATTATACTGATTCATTTTACATGTGATAACATTACTTTAAATAATTATACACCAGCAGTGAAGAGTTATTGGTAAGTTTCTGTGTTGCTCCAGTTCAGTCATCTAATACACTGTCCAGCCAAGCCTCTAAGTCTTCACTTTCTGAAGCCAACTCTGAAATAGATATTTGATAGTCTGAATTTAGAGATCAAATAGTCTGACAATGTTTTATAAGGTAATTCTCTCATGTTTTAGTGAAACAAACAGAAAAAGTATGTTTGTAAAAGTGTTTGCAGTGAAAAAAGCATAAAAGGGTAATTAGTCAGATGTAATAAATACTCCAGAATAAAAATACACAAAGAGCTTTGCTAATGGGAATAGATCATCATCAAGTGCCATGCCGCCTGGCGTAGGCTTTCATGACTCTCCACAGATCTCAGTCTTTGGTGTTCTGGATCCACCCTGCTGATGATATTCCTCCATGCCACCGTCTCAATCCATCCAGCATCATTTCTCTTGGTCTGCCTCTGTCTCTCTTCCCCTTGATCTTTCCAGTCCTCTAAAAGTACTGGAGAGTTTTGGCCATCACAGACAATAAATTTAGGAAGGGAAAATCGCAACTGCACCTCCAAGTGGTAGAAGATGAAAAATGCCACCATGTGGCAAACTCAGCCCTGGGGACCGATAACCACAGGGATGAGTGGACAAGTCTACAGCTGAGCACAGCAGGACGCTCACTTGTCCAGACAGTCAGAAATGGCTGTCGGAAATGGCTGGCAAAGGCAGAGGTAAAAGACCCTCATGTGATTGTGGGAGTTAAGGGGAAACCACTACATTATCTTCCAAAGATTTCATGACTAATCACATATCAGAGGTAGTGAATGACGTTAATGGCTGTCTAAGGACATCCTTGTCCAGTAGGGATTTAGTGAATGACGTTATGGCTGTCTAAGGACATCCTCGTCCAGTAGGGATTGTCATGAGCCACAGGTTACACCCAAGCAGCATCCAGCTACTGATGGCAAAATCATCATGAATAAATTTTAATATAGGGTGAATAGATACACAATCTTACCAAAATGAACAGTTCCAGAACTGTTTAATGACAGCAAAAGATGTCAGAACTGGACAATGAATTGTCTAATGACAGTAATAGATATCAGAATCTGTTTAATGACAGTAAGAGAGAGATTATAAGGAACTGTGCAATGACAGCCAGAGATATAAGAACTGTTTAAATGACAGTAAGAGATCGAAGAACTGTCAATGACAGCAAGAGATATAAGAACTGATCAATGACAGCAAAGAGATATAAGAACTGTTCAATGACAGCAAGAGATATAAGAACTTGTTCAATGACAGCAAGAGATATAAGAAACGGTTTAATGACTAGCAAGTAGATATAAGAAACTTGTTTTTAAGTGACAGTAGAGATATAAGAACTGTTCAATGACAGCAAGAGATATCAGAAATTGCTAATGACCGTAAGAGAATATAAGAACTGTTTTCAATGACAGCAAGAGCTTATCAGGATTGTTTAAATGACAGTAAGAGATATAAGAATCTGTTCAATGACAGCAAGAGATACTCAGAATGGTTTTAATGACAGTAAGAGATTATAAGAACTGTTCAATGACAGCAAGAGATATTAAGAACTGTTTAATGACAGTAAGAGATATGAGAACTGTTCATGACAGCTAAGAGTATATCAGAAACTGTTCAATGTGACAGCAAGAGATAATCAGACTGTTTCAATGACAGTAAGAGATATCAGAACTTGTTCAATGGACAGCAAGAGATATCAGGAAATGTTCAATGCACAGCAAGCAGATATCAGAACTGTTCAATGACAGCAAGAGATATCAGAACTGTTCAATGACAGTAGAGATATCAGAACTGTTCCATGACAGCAAGAGATATCAGAACTGTTCATGACAGCAAGAGATATCAAGAAACTGTTCAATGACAGCAAGAGATATCAGAATGTTCAATGGACAGCAAATGAGATATCAGAGATTGTTAAATGACAAGCAAGAGATATCAGAACTGTTCAATGACAGCAAGGAGATATCAGAACTGTTCAATTGACACGCAAGAGCTATCAGTAATTGTTTAATGACAGCAAGAGATATAAGAACTGTTCAATGACAGCAAGAGATATCAGAATTGTTTAATGACAGTAAGAGATATAAGAACTGTTCAATGACAGCAAGAGATATCAGAATTGTTTAATGACAGCAAGAGATATAAGAACTGTTCAATGACAGCAAGAGATATCAGAATTGTTTAATGACAGCAAGAGATATAAGAACTGTTCAATGACAGCAAGAGATATCAGAATTGTTTAATGACAGCAAGAGATATAAGAACTGTTCAATGACAGCAAGAGATATCAGAACTGTTCAATGACAGTAAGAGATATAAGAACTGTTCAATGACAGCAAGAGATATCAGAACTGTTCAATGACAGCTAAGAGATATCAGAACTGTTCAATGACAGCAAGAGATATCAGAACTGTTCAATGACAGTAAGAGATATAAGAACTGTTCAATGACAGCAAGAGATATCAGAATTGTTTAATGACAGCAAGAGATATAAGAACTGTTCAATGACAGCAAGAGATATAAGAACTGTTCAATGACAGCAAGAGATATAAGAACTGTTCAATGACAGCAAGAGATATCAGAATTGTTCAATGACAGCAAGAGATATAAGAACTGTTCAATGACAGCAAGAGATATCAGAACTGTTTCAATGACAGCAAAGAGATATCAAGAACTGTTCAATGACAGTAAGAGATATCAGACTGTTCATGACAGCAAGAGATATCAGAACTGTTCAATGACAGTAAGAGATATCAGAACTGTTCAATGACAGCAGACAGATATCAGAACTGTTCAATGACAGCAAGAGATATCAGAACTGTTCAATGACAGCAAGAGATATCAGAACTGTTCAATGACAGCAAGAGATATCAGAACTGTTCAATGACAGTAGATAGATATCAGAACTGTTCAATGACAGCAAGAGATGTAACCATTCCATGACAGCAAGAAATACCACTTTCTCAACAATCTACTAAAGATAGGAGATACTGATGAATGTAACTGTGCAATTGGTAAAATTACGACTAAACATTTGCTGTGAGTGTCCAACATATGCAGAACAGAAAGTATTTACTATGGCCTACACCCGCTCCATTTGAAGATAAACTCTACGGAGACAGATGTCAACAATCTCAAATTGTTTGTTGCTTGAGTTCAACATGTTTAACATCATGAGCTCACTCACACAAGTGTTCAACGACTGTGTTTATCCTCCGCTAAGAGAGGGAAAGTCTGGTCACCTATTCCTCCGTACATTCAGGCCTGCAAAATGTGATATTCCTAGCAAAGCACAGACATATAGCAGATTCATGATAAAAAGAAAGAAGAGATCTGAAAGTGTATGAAGAAGAAGGAGAATTAAATTAACAACTGAGATAGAGAGATTGGAATAAAAATAAAACCTTGAATTCACACCCACACATAAAGCATGTTAAAGAAGTTAAATGAAAAAATTGAATTCACACTCGCACATAAAGCATATTAAAGAAGATCAATGAAAACCTTGAATTCACACTCGCACATAAAGCATGTTAAAGAAGATCAATTAACACCTTGAATTCACACTCACACATAAAGCATTTTAAAGAAGATCAATGAAAACCTTGAATTTGCACGTGCACATAAAGCATGAAGATCAATGAAAACCCTGAATTCATGCTCACACATAAAGCATGTTAAAGAAGATCAATGAAAACCTTGAATTCACAATCACACATAAAGCATGTCAATGAAGATCAATGAAAACCTTGAATTCACACACACATAAAGCATGTTAAAGAAGATCAATGAAAACCTTGAATTCACACTCACACATAAAGCATGTTAAAGAAGATCAATGAAAAGCAGGCAAATAATAATCAGCAGGAGGTCAGCATGACTGAATAGATGAGACAGCTCATTCCTAAACATCCGGTGTGCTGATGCCGAGGTAACGGGTTCAATCCCTACACCGGTCAGTTGGACTAAAATGTTGAATTCTCGTTCTTGACTTGGGGACATAAATAGCAAGTATCTTTGAAGTCGGAGTGGGTTCACCTGATGGCGAGGGACACTGGTAACAAGGAAAGCTAATCCACATAAAAAAATCAGCCCAGTGCACTAGAAGCACTGTATAGACTATGCTTGAGTTTAAAGCAAGCAAACGCCCCCCCCCCCCCCCCCCCCCCCAAAAAAAAAAAAATAAGCAGACAGAGATTGTACAGTGTGTCTGGATGAGGGATAGGTCATGTTACTTACTTGAATCTCCTTTAGCTTTTCCAGACTGAATACTTGGAGATCTATCACCCATGCTTACATCCGTTGCATTGCCTGAGTTCAGCAGCGCATCCAAATCATTATCCTGTAACTGAAGCTTAGCTGCAGGATTCTTCAATGTGTTACCAGTCTTCCCATTACATCTCTCTTGGCCAACAGACTGGATACTTGGAGATCTATCACCAATGCTTACATCCGTTGCATTGTCTGGGTTCAGCAGCGCATCCAAATCATTATCCTGTAACTGAAGCTTAGCTGGAGGATCCTTCAATGTGTTACCAGTCTTCCCATTACAAATCTCTTGACCAACAGACTGAATACTTGGAGATCTATCACCAATGCTCTTGACCAAATCTTTATTACAAATCTCTTGACCAACAAGACCAGCACTAGAGCCAGCACTTGTATCAACTGGATGAGACTGGATATTCACAGAAGCAACAGGTGTTAATAATGATGTTTTTGTTGATGCTACTTTTGTTTGTTTCGATGCAGTAGCAATTGCAGTCACCAGATTGCCTTTATCATTGTCTGGTGATGAGTGAGGTCTGGAGTTCATTGATGCTTCTATGGGTTCACTCTGGCCAGAATGGCTGGTATTGCCTGTAAACTCCTCTTGTGTGTCCGTTGTATACTGAGATCTTATGTTCTTGGCTGCATTAACCATTGATGATAACTGATCATCCTACAAAAGTATAAAAAGGAAAATGTTTTCATAAATCGTATTATCATTCAGCAACAAAACAGAACACTACAACACTATTACAGAATGATTCATCTCCTGTCAATGCTAGGAAAATAGAAGAATGGAATTACTTCATTAACACAAATTAAGCCAGTTAAAAAACCAGAATATTTAAATGTGAAATTAGTGTGAAAAGGGTGTTTGACTAAAAAAAACTCTACACTTGTTCCATTCATATATGAGGGAAATTCTGGTCTATTCTGTCACAATGGTAACACAGGAAATGTTGAAATATATTTCAAGTAAATATTCATCAAATGTTAATCGTCACTCTCATGCATCTCCGAGTGTTATCACAAACTCTTGTTCTCTCCTTCCCCCCCCCCCCCTCTCCCTCTCATTCACTCTTTTGCATGCACACACGCACGCACACACATAAAAATATATAAGGTACAGGAAACCTTTCACATTACATTGTGGCACATTGCCAATGTGGCACTAGATCCATATTTCCACAAGCAAACAACACTAGATGTGTTATATATATGGATCAGTGTCACGATAGTCATCTTACCTTTCAAACAATTTTATGTTATCCATTTTATGACACTTTTGCACAAACTGAAGCAATTTAACACCTGTATGGACTGAGCAGACAAAACAAGAAATCTCAGAGAACTAAGAGCATGCACAATTCCTGTGGCAACATATGGGTGTAAGATTGGCATATTTAACATATCAGTTGAAACAAACTATGCGCTTCTGAATATGTATTGTAGAAGAGTATTATATTCATTGGATGGAAAAGAGAACAAACAGATATATCCAACAAGAACTCAGTACTGAAGCTTGCTTATAAAGACATAACTTTCAGAAAAATTAAATATGTTTGGCACACTATGAGACATGAATATCTGGAACAGATAATTATGAAGGAAGCGGAAAAGATGAAAACCACATTCAAGACGTGATAGATAATTTACACATGGCAGCCACTTAGACAGGACATTTGGATCATGATAGAGAGGAATTTCTTAAGACTGTTTTGGGGGAAACTTCTATACACGACAAGCCACTGGATGATGATGATGTTTAGCTTGACCCCTGAATCATGAGGTCACAAACAAATCCAACCTCATGGGAGATTTGAGCTCCACACATTAGCTGACATGTTAAGTCCACAATCTACTGCACCAATGTGGCGCTCTGTCTCTCTCTGTGTCTCTATCTCTCTGTTTGTCTCTCTCTATCTGTCTCGCTGTTTATTTTTCTTCCTATGTAAATGTATAATGCTCTTGATGAACGAAAGACGAGTGATTGGAAGGGCCGAATGTAAGACGGGCCTGCGCGCCCAATTTGTGACCCTAATAAAGTTGATTTGATTTGATTTGATTTTCTCTCTAAATATCTATCAGTCTGACTCTCTTTCTCTCTCTCACTCAGGCACTATAAAATATATTGCATGCAACTAGATTTTGATTTCCAAAGGATTGTGTATATTTCAGGTCATGTTCTATATTGTTGAACAAATAAACTTTATTTTTAAAGGGTCAAAAATTGGGTACATAGGCCCAATTTACATTTTGCCTTTCCAACATCTCATCTTTTGCAAATAAATTTTATAGTATCTATTATGCATGTTACATTCATGTAAAAAAAAAGAAAGAAATAAAACGTGGTAATATGAATACTGTGAGCATAAACAATGCATACTAAAATATGAGTCAGAAAGACAGACAGCCTGTTAGAAGACCAAAGCCGTGTCTTACTACCATTTTCTGCCCAAGCTAACAGCAAGGTCAGGCACACTCTTGTATCCCACTGACATTTGGCTGCAGAACTAGCTATAATTGCTGTGACAGCCAAATTGGTTGAGCCATAAGGATGATGGCATTTCCAAAATAAAATGTTGAAACAGACAATTTAAGCTACAAAGTTATTTTTACAGAAAAATGTATGTCTAAGCAGGCAATCAGCACTAGAAAGTTGCCATAAAATATATTCAATAACAATTTCATCATCATACACCCTGCCAACAGGCTCAGACATTCCTGCATCTCCACAGATTTAGACCCTTGATGTCCTGGATCCATTCTATTGATGCTAGTCCTATATGCCACTGCCCCAGTTCATCCAGCATAATTTATCTTGATGAGCCCATGCCACTTCTACTACTGGTCTTTCAAGTTGTCACAATGTTTTCCAATACTGCTGTTCCAATGACCAAGGAGCACTGTTTCCTTCTCATATTTGTATATAATGTTCTACTTCCATTAGCATTTTCCATGCACTTGTTATTAGTTACTTAGTTTTTCACAACATTCATCTCAGAAACCACATCTCCATTGCTTCTAAGCCCTAACTAGCTTATTCAATAAAATTCTAGAAAATTATTATTAACAAAACATATGTCTAAGTAGGCAATGTGCACTAGAAAACTGCCATATTAAAATATGCAACTGCAATTTAAGCACAAAATATCCATACACACACACACACACACACACACACAAAGACAATCTGATCTACAATAAGACCACTATAACAAACATTCATGTTTAGCACCATGCCACTTACAGGAAACGCATTTGAACTGATCCCAAGGATGTGATGGACTGGCAGACATGCTAGTGACTGAGCTAACTCTGAAGGGTTCACTGACAAAAACTCACTGTAGGCATCACAGACAGAATCATGAGCTGCTTCCCCCGGATCATCCCAAACTAGTTCATCTTTGAAGCGGAAGTGGGAAATGGCCTCACCTAAAACAGATATCTATTTCAATAAGTAAACTGAAGTTGGTTTCTGCTTCTTTGAAATGTACACAAAATGTCATATTATATACAACAAATAATGTTGATTTTTATTAATATTAATCATCTTAGAATAACTCTGAATAACGGCTTGTGTCACAGGGTGAACTGCTCTTGGCAAAATCTAGGAAAGATGTTCTTGTGTCACAGGATGAATTGCTCTTGGCAAAATCTAGGAAAGATGTTTTTTACATCTAGGGATGATGTTCTTTGTAATGTAACAGAAATGTAATTCAATTCATTTATGTCACTGTAAGTCAACATCTTACTTGCACCAGAAAAGAATAGTCCACTCTTTGGGCATGTCATTAGAAAAAAAAATTGAAGGGGAGTGGGGGCGTGTGTACTCTGGAGTATGTTGTCACAAAGGGGAAATTTGATAGGGAGGAGAAGCAGGGGAGGAGACAAAGAGAGAAGATGCTGGACAGTTTAACATCATAGCAGGAAGGATCATCAATATGAGAAATGAATGGCAGCACAAGAGGCTGTGGACAGACATGATTACCAATACCATATGGCATGGACTACAGGAAGAAGAAATCAGCATGATCATGTGCCATGCTGACAGGCAAGGGTGGTCCAGATTCTCTGTCTCACACAGTTACCAGTCTTGAATAAGGTCTGTGTTCTTGTATCAGTTAGGCCTTGTGACCAAGTCACCCAGGTATTCATATCCCATCCAGTTTGCCAGTTGTCACTAAGTGTTCAAATTTATTTCTTCACATAACGTGCCAAAAAAATCTTGACTGTGTGCATGTATTTTAACTAATAAATTGAGTTTTGATTTGTTTCTTGAAGGCTGTCTCATCCTTATTGTGTCCATCCATGGTATACTTTGCATTTTCCCAGAAACCCCGTATACGCTGCAATTTGATGTTCCTCAGGTTGTCCATGTTTCACATGCATACAACAGTATAGGTTGTACAGCACTTTAACACCTTTTTTCTCACTGTTAATGATTGCTTATAATTGGTAAATATATTTCCCATCTTGCAACAGTGATTATTGTTTTAATTTCTACAAGGCATCTTCCATCAGATGTTATGACTGTTGCAAGATAGATGTACGGATTCACCCATTGAAGAACTTTAAACTTGCATATTTTCTTGAATGTTTCATTCACTGAAAGTATAGATGAACATACTTAACTCTTGAGTCCCACTGTGTCATGGATGACTGGTTCTTCCTCTTGAATCCCAAACAGCAGATAATGAGTTCTTTTACTATTTATTTTAGGTCAGAGCATACCACAAACTCTTGTTTTCTCCAGCTACCACTTCCCCTGGGCATTTAATCTTTCTGAAGGAAGAGTTATGGCTGAGAGGTTATGGCATCTGCCTCCAGCTCAAAAAGTACTGGCCAATGGTGGTCGGAAATGGAAATGGCAATGAGTAGGCCATAAGGCCCTGTCCTGGCAACATTTGTAGAAAAGAAACTGCACCCATGGGTATACAGAGCATGTTAGCTTAGATGGAATCTGTCTACAGGAAGCAAATCTTTCACAAATGCATGTCAAAGACACACACACTGACCTCTAAAGACTAGTTGTGACATATGCACATCAAAAGGGGAATATAGAAGAAGATTATGCAGAAAAAAAATGCTAAATTAAAAATAACAATAATTTTCAATACTAATTACTTATTTTATCATCTAAAATCTGTACCTGTCATGTTAAGTAATTTTTCATAGCTGTCTCCCCTTCCTGAAATCCTGTCCTCTTCATCTGGAGGCAGCTCATACTTCTGCCAATTGCTCACAATCTGACGCTTCCTAAACTGTTTTGAAGGCGCCTTTCTACTACTTGTATCTTCATTCTGAAATATAAATATCAAATACATGTTGGTAGAAAACACTGCTTCAGCAATATAACAACAACTGCACAGCTGTTATTTAGCTGTAAGTCTTTGTATTAGCCAGGTAGGTTCACTGAACTCATTTGCTAATGAACTACTCTTGAGGTTAACAAAATATATTTTCATTGGCTGCTTCATCTGATTCAAACATAAAAATCAGTATTATGATAGGAGACAGTTTCTCAAATGCCATCATCATCATGCAGCATGTCAAGTGGCACAGATGTTTATGCATCGCCACAGATCTTGGCCCCTGATGTTCTGGATCAATTCTATGCTACTGTCCCAGTCCATCCAGCATCATTTTCTTGGTCTTCCCCGGACTTTTCTACCACTGATTTTTCCAGTCATTACAATGTTTTCCAGTTCCTCTCTTCTCATAAAATAACCAAAGAACGCTGTTTGTCTCTTTATATTTGTATATAATAATAAACTTTCATTAGCCTTTCCAAACACATGTTAGTTACTCCAGAGTCCAAGACATCTGCAACATATCACACAGAAACCACACCTCCATTTCTTCCAAGTTCTTCCTAGTTTATTTCCTTAGGTTCCAAGATTCACTGCCATGTAGCAGAACAGGTTTTATACAGCATTCTCGGATACTGGTTAGAATATTTATACCAACAAATTGTCATTCCATTGTCATCATCATCAGGGGTCACCAAACTACGGCCTGCGGGCCGGATCCGGCCTGTGGCGTCATTTCATCAAGCCCACCGACAGTACTCGATTTTGCTTGATAAAACGCATGGCTCAGGAGACATTGTGATACAATCTAAATTTAAATATTATGTTTATATTACTAAGAGATCTTCACATGTGCGGAGACCTCCTGGCTGCTACGTGCCTTAAATTTACTATTTTCAATTTTAAATTATTATATCTATATTTTCTTGTTTATTGTAATGTTTGCTTATTTCGTGCCATCCCAAGTCCTTCTCTCGTGGTAGCTCCGCCAACGCTCTGACATTACCATGGTTTCTATGGTAAAACACACAAACACTCATCTTCCCTCCCCCAGATGCGTCCAGCTGTCAACACAGGTCCGAGGCTCCAGAAATATTTACTTCTTCTTGCCTGTTATCCATTTTATAGTTATGTAACAAGGATTTCTTTGTTTGACAGTGATAGGTAAGTGAACTACAAGTGTGAATAGAGGCAATAAAGTAACAAACATAGCATAAACACACCACAGAAGCCTTGTGTTATTACAAAAATATTATCCCCAGCTCAGAAAAATTTCCCGGTCAAGGTATTAATCGAGCTGGTCTCTAGGTCTGTGTTTTCCAACCTTTCTGCTGGAGCAGATCCGTAAGCAAATATTTACGTTGCTCAAGGAACTCTGCGCGATGATCCAAATGTCTGTCCTACTTTATGTATTAAACCAGATGGGCAGAAATGTTGCATTTAGGCGATTTTGGTCTGCTTCGACAGAACCCCTGGCTGCCATTCAAGAAACCCTGGTTGAAAAACACTGCTCTAGTTTACTTTCACTGTTTATTTAGGTCGGCCCTATTTATATCTTTTGCACACCTTATTATGTGATATATTCTATTACCAAAGGTACCTAAAAACTTTATATGTACCTTTGGTGAGCCATAGTTTCACAAGTGACATCTAGTCCTCTGCTTTTTTTGTGTTTCAACAGGATATTAATTATGTTTCTTATTCAATGTCTTTTTCATTTTCAGATAACGTTTACTTCACCTTTCATTATGGCTACTAAGAAAAGAAAAGTGGACCCCGAATGTCGCGTTGATGTACCAGTTGAACTACAGTTGAAGCTCATTGATGTGCAAGCAAATGACTTGTTGAAAGAGAAGCACAGAGAAAGTAAACTTGTTGAAAGTTACCGCTGAAAGATGCTGATGTTGACAGCAATGTCCTGTAAAGGATATGCAAACAATTTTTTTTTTTTAACCTGATGTTGAGTTTCAGAAACTGAAGAAATTTGCCGCTGGTATGGCATCAGTGTTTGAAACAACTTATGTCCAAACATTGATGATATATTGAAAGCAAAATATCAGTTTCACACATCTCACTAACCTTCTTTGCTGCTTAGTTTGTGAGATTTGGATATGTGCACCCAAGGTCTGATATAACTATCTTTTTGCTAATGTCACCTTCTTTGATAACTTTTTTTAGTAAATAAAAATGTTGGTTGTCTTTGTTTTTTGTGTGCATTGCACGCCACTCACCCATGATTAACTTAGTTTAAAGCCTTTTTTCCCAGAGCTTTCGTTCTGGCTTGCAAGTATTGTTAAAGTTAGTTGCATATCCTTTACAGGAAGTTTGTAGTCAACACCAGTATTTTTTGCTGTTGTTGATGTCTTGGCAAGTTTATGTTCAGTAGTTTGCCATTGCTTTCTGAATGAATGGCACCCATACCATTGCATAAAAAACCAGTGCAACGCGGTCTGCTGCCAAATCGTGCGCAGCTATGTTTTGTATGCACATATACAGGAATACGAACCGCGTCCATAAGACCATCATGACGGAGACTGGTGCAAGTATTGTACAGAATGATTATGCTGCCTGCGCTCGTCATTTTGTCAGTTATCCGGCCCACTGTGATTCACAGTGTGGTGAGTGTGGACTGTGGATGTTTACAAAAGAGGAAAACGATAGTAGACTACCCCTGATCCTGATGTAGTGGATAGGACATCTAACCTTCTCACATATTGCAAAATTCAAAAATACCTGTGTGCACGTTATGCATGCTAAGTTCCTAAGCAGTTGGAAATCAAAAAGGGCAGGCTGAATAGGCTGTTGCCCAGGCAAACATTCAAAATGAGAAAAAGCTACCTTAGGGGTTCCAAATGTTGCTGTATGTAGTCGAGGCGCGGTGTTGGGGTGAGCGCCCAACATTGCTTAAATACCTCAATGGCTCGTGAATACATAACCTATGCAGCAAAAGTCCAACTCCTGGCCTTCACGTGGCGGGCCCGTTTAAACTAACAGGAGAAGGGGCGACGGCGAGTCTCTGGCGTCGGAAAATAACCAGTATGCTCTAGATGTGTATGCACGTACATGCATGCGCAGACAGGTGTGTGCGCGCGTACACATCTACACTTGAGTGAGACCACAGTCTGCTCTAGCAAAGAAAGGTGCTGAAGACGGAGGCAACCAGCCAAGAGGCGCACCACAGAAATCAGGATGCCACGCAATCACGCAAAATGGAATATGTCGACTACTGCTAACCGTTATGGTGCTCGCCCTGCTTTGGACCCCCAGGCAGGTGCAGTGCCGGGCCCTATGTCTCGAAAGGGTCCAACCCCAACTACTGGAGGTCCTTCTCAGATGTCCTGTGGAGCCAGGGGACATGAGAATAGGACGACTGGCCATATTAAACGAAGACTTAAAATAATGCACTGGAATGCGGAGGGAGTCAGCAACAAAAAAATAGAATTAGAAAAAATCTTGGACCAAGAAAAAGTAAGCATATGTTGCTTGCAAGAAACCCACCTCAATGAAAATATAGCCTTCAAAATCAGAGGCTACCAGTGTTACCGATCTGACCGAAAGGACAGGCGAAAAGGTGGGATACTGACCCTCGTAAGAAATAACATCATGGCTTCCCAAATCAAAGTCTACATGGAAGGGGCTGAGTATCAGACACTTAAACTTAAGACAGGTAATACAGATCTACATCTGATCAATTACTACTGTCCAAGTGACCGCCCACAGGCATTGGACACACTACCACTAAAAGAAAAAATGATTGTGTGTGGCGATTTCAACAGCCACTCGCAGAGCTGGGGCTATGATCACATGGACCAGAGAGGAGAGAGACTGGAAGACTGGCAGGATGAGAATAGATTCATCTTGATTAACAAGCCGTCCGACCCACATACTTTCTACTCGAGATCATGGCACTCTACAACTACACCTGACCTGGCTTTTCATTCACCAGACCTGGAGTGGAACATTACACGAATTGCTGGGAAACAACTTGGTGGCAGTGACCATCGGCCAGTCTTTCTAACTGTAGAAAATGAGCTTGTAAGTGAAAGCAGCACCCTCTCGAGGTGGAACTACAAGAAAGCAGACTGGGCAATGTACAAGCATCGCACCAGCATACTGGTTAGAAACCTGAACACTGAGAAAGACATAAATAAAGTAGTTGAAGAGTTTGGGAAATGCATACTACAGACAGCGCGAGAAACAGTACCAAGGGGAGCCCGTAAACAATATAAACCCTACTGGAGTAGTGAACTGGAACAGTTGCATAATGATGTGGAAGTGTGTAGAAAGCAAGCAGAGGCCACACCCAGCCAAGAGCACCACAATAAATTCCAGCATGAAAAAGCCAAATTTCAAAGGACCAAGCTGCAGGCTAGACGGAAAAGCTGGCAGGAGAAAACAGAGTCTCTGAACTTTGAAAGAGACACACGGAAATTGTGGAAGCTAATAAAACAGCTTAATGATGAGGGCACAGGGAGAAACTCAAAAATTGCGCTACATAAAGATGGAAAAATTTTAACAAGAAAGCAAGCAGCTGACCATTTTGCGGACTCGTTCGCACAAGATAATAATATCAAAATTAGTCCAGAGAAACAACAAGAGATTCGAGAGAAACGACAACATACAGGACAGAAGGAAATAGTACATGAGGTCCTGGAGGCACCCATCACAATCAGCGAACTGGAGCTAGCCATATCAAAACTGAAAATGAGAAAGTCACCAGGAGCTGATGGTATCTCCAATGAAATGATCAGGAACCTAGGAACAGAGGCCAAAACAAAGCTGTTGCAGATCTTCAATAACAGCTGGACCTTAGGCAGTGTTCCACAAGCCTGGAGAGAAGCAATCATGATACCCCTCCTAAAATCAGGGAAAGATGGTTCCATTGCCTCTAGCTACAGACCAATTAGCCTCACCAGCTGTCTCTGCAAAACATTAATCACAGATTGCAGTGGTACATTGAAAGTAAAAACATCCTTGTGCCACAGCAGGCTGGCTTTAGGCAGTGCTCCTCTACGGAAGATCAGACAACCTACCTCTCTCAAGAAATTGAGGATGCATTCCAAGAGAAGAAGCTGGTGCTTGCGGCATGGATAGATCTGAAGAAAGCCTTTGACAAAGTCTGGAAAGAAGGTTTGATGAAGAAACTGAGAAACTGCAAAGTCAATGGAAGAATGTACAAATGGGTGAAAGCATACTTGCACAACAGAAGAGCCCGAGTACAGATAGACGGACTCAAGAGCAAGAAAGTACTACTGCGTCACGGGGTCCCCCAGGGCGGAGTCTTGTCCTCCACACTTTTTCTAATCTTCATCAATGATCTTGTTGCTCACCTACCGCATGGAATTAAAGCGGCAATGTACGCCGATGACCTCGTTCTATGGAGCACAAATGAATATGCATCAGTGGCCACCAGATTGCTACAAAGAGCTGTAGATACATTTGCTGCATGGGCAAATAGATGGTGTGTCAGCATAAACACTGACAAGTGCAGCACCACCCTATTTACCCTCTCTCCAAAACAAAAGGCAGGGATCATCCAGATAAATGGAACACCCCTAAGAGAAGATAAAGAACCAACATACCTTGGAGTAACATTTGATGGCAGGCTGACATGGAGAAAGCACATCAACAAAGCAGTAGCAAAGTCCAGAAGGAAAATAGCCATCCTGAGAAAGCTAAGTGGAACCACATGGGGAGCCAGTACGAAAATACTTAGCAAAGTTTACCAACAGAGCATACGACCACACCTGGAATATGGGTCAACTGTGTGGTGTTCAGCATCACAAACCACACTACAAGAGTTGGACAAGGTGCAAAATCAAGCACTTAGAGTCACCACAGGAGGGATGAGATCAACCCCTATAGTGGAAATGGAGAAGATGGGGAGGACACAGGCACTGAGTGAGTGCAGAGATACGAAAACGCTAATACAAGCAGAAAAGTTCCTCAGCTTGCCAGGCCACCCTATGAAGAACAGATTTGAAAACCTAGCTATGGGGCGGTTGAAAAGAAGTAGTTTTATCCACCAGGCCAAACGACTCTGCAGAGAAACCACTGATCTGCCCACAGTTGGTATCCCCCTAACAACTATTCCAGAGCGAACTCCATGGAAAGATGAGCATAGACTATCGTTACAAATCTAGACAAAAGTGAGAGGAATATTTGACAAGGAAGAACAGAACAGTGTGCAGCGCAGAACAGCCACTCTCAGCTTCCTTGATGAAGAATACCCACAGGACCTCTGGATCCGAGTCTACACAGATGGGTCAGCACAAAATGCTGTTCGAAATGGAGGAGCGGGAGTGTACATAGAATATCCAAATAATACTAGGGACACAGTCAGAGTACCGACAGGAAAGTACTGCCATAACTATGATGCTGAAATTGAGGCAATCAAGATAGCAACAGAGAAATTATTAGATACCAACCATGGTACACAACCTGTGGTGCTACTGACAGATGCAAAATCAGTACTCGACGCGCTCCTGTCTGGGAAATTGCCAGTACTAAGGACACTACTTTCTGAACTTAGCAGTCAGCATAAGGTCACCATACAGTGGATACCATCCCACTGTGGAGTACCCGGAAACGACAGAGCTGATCAATTGGCTAAGGAAGGAGCCAAAGAAGAACAGCCTGATATGCCCGTTACATACCACCAAAAGAAAAGAATGATCAAATCAGTCAGAAAGCCACCAAAATCTGCTCAAGATGACTACCACGTTATGGACAGACCAGAACAAGTCATTATTCTGCGCCTCAGAACAGGACACAATAGATTACGCAACCACATGTATACAAAATTCAAGATTGGTGAAACAGCCATGTGCACATGTGGATTGGCGTCGCAGACAGCAGAGCACATACTCCAAGACTGCCCAAAATATAACATATCTAAGCAAACCTTCTGGCCTAGAGAGACGACAGTGGAAGATAAACTCTATGGACCACTGTGTGAACTGAAAAAAACAGTTCAATTCATGCAAGAGACGACATTGCAGATATAGACATATTTCAAGCGAACGAAAGAAGAAGAAGAAAAAGCTACCTTAGAATATGTTATTCTGGTAAACAAACTGGATCCTTGCCAGCACTACAGAATTTTTGCATGGTGGAGCTTCTTATTGTGTGATCTATGGAAGGAGATGGCAGAATTTATGGAGATATTCATGTGTACTGAAAGTAATCCAAGTAAACCAAGCTAAACCTTATGTAAAAACAAGGCAGACATTATGTACAGATGGGACAGGCCTTAAGTAAAAACAGAATAGAATGTTATAATCATTATAATGTAATCATAATCATTGTAACATAATGGCTCCAGACGTTCGCATCTCCAGTCCATTTACATTTCTCAATATTAAAACAATTAAATAACGTAAGCCGTCTTGATAACTTGGTCTAAGAATAACTTAGAAACTTCGAGATCGGGAGAAAGGGGATGAACGGTGGTGACCCATAGTGATTGGTTGATCCTTGGGCGAGTAACGCTATTATCTAGGCATAATTAATTAGCCCGCCAGTCGAAGCTTTGATTCCATCTCGATAGGATGTGTCAACGATGCAGTGATCATAACGTGCCCAAAATCCATCTTTAAGATGTAGTTTCTGCATCTCAGGTACCACAAATCATTTATATGTTATGTGTAAGCCTGATGATAAGAGAGTGAAACGAATGGCATGGTATTTTTCTTGAGAAAATGTGAGAATGAAGACCGACATTCGTTCTACAGTGAAACTAAAGCTGCCGCTCTAACATGTCATGTCTGCCACAGTGAAATATTCTTACCATGTCTATTAGCTATCTGATTGATGATTTGCATGTGCTTGTGTCTGTAATCTACGCTCAATGCATATTGCAAAACCTCTGCGCGCTCTGAATATTCGTGAGTGCCTATCATGACTCATTCTAACCAAACTGTACACTGCTCTTGCTAGTTACATTTGGCAGTCTGGATTGGAATGTGTGGTGCTGCATGTAATATTTCCTTTATAATGGCTGAGAATGTTTGAGTGAATGAGACGGTAATTATATAATTAACCTCTCATATTTGTAAAAGTAACGATGCTTATTATATCCATGTTTGCGGGACTGCATTGCGCTTTAGAAATTACAAAGTTCCTGTAATATCTGAGGGCTATGTTACGCTCAAGAAGATTGCCAAAGCATTCATATAGATTTGCCTAGGATGCAATTTCTCTTCAACGTTATGTACTGGGTCCTTTGCAACAAATGGTTTGGGTTCATATGAATTACATTCCGACAAGGAGCAAGAGTGTCTGGTCTGCTGAATATAAATGACGGCTCAGGATAATTGTCAAGGAAAATTCATGTCTTCTTCCATATGTGTATTCCACATTTGAAAGCATTGCTTATGCAATACTGCTTGGTACTCATTGTAGTAAATATTACCATTACTCAGTGGGACAAGAGCACATGATGATGATTTATAATGGTGTGAAGCTGCCCCGGATTTAGCATGTGTGCCTATGATCTCACAGTTTTGGGGATGGCCCTTGTGAGGGAGATATCACCCCGGACCACCAAATAAATTGCACATCATCACCAGTGAAAGGCGGGTGTTCGAATATCACTTCTCTCCCCCCTTCCCATTCCTCTCTGAATTTGAAATGGTATTACATCACCATGATCATGTTTAAACAGATGTAAAACACATGTTGTACCTTTGTTTATTAACAGAATGAGGAGGATGGAGAGGCCTTCAATTAACAGGACAACTCCAGGGAAGTCCTGAGCTCTAACCTTCAATATAGCTTATACTTATAAGATGGACTCTCCAAGAAAAAATAACACATAAACCCAGGTTGCACATACTCAGCCTGCATTCACATAACCTGGCAGATACAGATGGCCTGGAAGAAAAGTTTTATAAAAAAACTATAACAGGGATACTCTCCATTTATCAATGTTCCAAGCTCTATCTTCAAGAAACATTCTGGAAGAAATCTTAGGAGTGAGAGATCACCTGAATTTCAGCATGCATCTATTGGCCAAGGGTGAACATCAATTGTGAACTTGGAGTTTACCATCATTCTTCTCAAAACCATATCTTGAGGAGTATTCCAACTTAATACTGGCTGGAAAGCTTAACAGAAGAATAAAAATTAGAGCAAATTCACAATCTGGATTGTGCATTAACTGTGGTGTAGATCAGTACCATCAGAAACCTGTGGGAGAGACTGGCAGAAGGAAGAAGGCTGGGACATATTTGTTTCTTAGCTCTTCCTCTACAGGAAAAGTAGAACAAAGTCCTAAGTGTCAACTTCATGAACAGTCTACTCGCCCTTAGGAAGTAAATGCTGTCCATTTTCATAAACTTGTTACAGCAGGAATTAGCATGAACTGGAAAAACATTGTAGGGAGAATGGCCACCTGAAACATTCCCAACACCTTCATAGGTGCTAAAAGAGGTTCAAGGATCAGTATAGGCAGTGTCTCCCTATACTTGCTCCATGACTATGGCTATAAGTTATCATGTTTTCCTCAGTGACAGTTTAGGGAAGGACTTAAGCATAAAATGGTCTGTGGTGTAGGATGATTTTCTGAAGTAGTGAGAAGGAGGAGGGTTTGTTTTAAGTTGATGTTTTTCTTTGGGGAATTGGGTGAGGTATTTGGGTTTTTTCATAATCATTGTCAATTTTATTGCATATTACTAAAATGTTTGAAATGTGATTTTTGGCCGATTATGAATGAAGCCTGGGTCTTCACTTGACCTCATAAAACATCAATAAAGATAGTAGGAAGAACACAGTTTTGAGATAACATGTTTCTGTGATTGTCTTGTGCACTGTTGTGAAATATATTACTTTGTGATGAATTGTCCAACTGTTGTCAAGCATCTTCATGGTGACTGTTACCTCTACTGTGGTTGTTAGTTTCAGAGATTGTGGAAGTCCTGTGTATATGTTGTCAAGTATCTTCCATGATGTATGACTTGTCTAATCTGTTGGTGTGATCATTCCTTTGTGAATGTGTGTCCAACTGTTGTCAAGATCTTCTCAGGTTGACTTGTTCAACTGGTGTAAAGTACAGTTGGTGTTGTTTATGTTCATTACAGTGGTCCAATTGTCAATGTGGTCATTTGTCCAAGTGTCTTGTGTCACTTGAATTAATTAAAGAGATCAATCATGAGGTGGGCGACCAGAGCACAGTAAACAGGATAAGTGAAAGAACTGCTTTCATTTGTTGCTGTGGCTAACTGCCAAGATCTCTATATAACCTGTAGGAGGAATCATCTAATAATAATTCTGTGTTGATCTTAAACTTAGGTCTAATTTCTCACAGTGGGGGTATTCGATGAGCCAAATTCTGTATGGTTTCTCTACAAAGGTTCTGCGAGACTACATATCAACAATACCTCTAGACAAGACTTGCTGTTACAAACCTGTATCTTTTATAAAGATCTATACTTTATGGAAAGTCACTTGTTGGTGCTTCTGTAATTATCTAAAACCCAAATACAAAACCTCACAATCATAATGTTTAAAAAAGTTAACTGCATATCCTTTACAGTGGCTTTACAGGACGTCATAGTCATTACTGTATAAAATTAAAATATTCAATGAATATGCCACAGAAGTGGTGTCCTAAGAAAATAAATCAATCTTGCAACTGTAACTACTGATTTGCTTACCTCCGTATCCGACGAACTAATATCGGACGAACTGTCTTCTGCTTTTACACCCGATGAATCTCTTGTCCCGTGTCGACGAGAACCAGACACTGACTGAAGTGACTGAGGCGGTTTATTATTAATATTATTTTCTTGCTTCGAATGTCGCTCATGCTTATTTTCCGTTGTCGATTTATCCTTCTTGGTTTTTTCATCCTTTTTATCGCTGGTATCTTTAACTATACCATGCTTTTTCTTATAAGTAGCGTTTTTCTTCTTCTTGTGTTCATCAGGCCTCATATTTTATTAAATATTATTTATAGTACCACTCACTAGCACTAGTTCGAAGATCAGCTTTCTGTGTACATCATCAAGGTATCAGAGTATTCAGAGTAGTTGCCCTTCAATGGAGGCAACATAAAATACATCTCATTCAGAAACGTGAATTATTGTTTCTATTAGAATTTGATACAGTATAAAACTATGTGGTTAGCACGCTTAACTCCCATCCTGTTGGTTTTGAGTTCAAATTCGCATCGAAGCGAATTTTTCACTTGACCTGGGATTCTAGGTCAACCCAGCCTGAAATGAGAAACGTTTAAAAGCCGTTGGAAGTAAAAAAGCAACTGGCGCAATTTTTGACCCATCATTCCTCGAATCCGATATGGGGCTAGTACATATGCCTAATATTACTAATACACACCAAGGCGTTTAAGAAGGGCCCTTTACGTTCTACTTGTAATAGAGTTCGCTTGCCTGCCATGGCAACGGTCCAAGTACATTTTATTTGGATATTTTTTTTTCAAACCAGTACAGCTCTGGGGTCACCCTAGCTTTTCAGAATTTTCTAGAAAGGATCGGCGTCGAGGAAGGGAACTGGCCATATCGGCTCATTATGTCGTGGCCTACTCCAACGGTAGAAAAATAGGTCCTTTTACCAAATACTTTGTTTCTCCAATAGACCTCAAGACTTGGAAAAGGATCCTCTTGACTTTAACTTATCCTGGTAGTTAGCATGCTTACCTGTTGGCCCGGTGATCATGTGTTCGAATGTTCGCCACTGATGCGGGTATTTTGTGAGTGTGTTGGTGGGTCTATATATTAACCCGGACTCCAAGGTCGGCCCAATCTAAAATCATCCTGTACTAAACATCGCTTTGAACCAGGGTGCAAAATGCCGCGTATCAATTGTTGTATCTCCCATTCTGAAAACACCATACACTCCCGACCCAGTGTGATTGTGACACTGCACAGACAGATGTGACATCATTTCCTATGGCATTCTAACCCATTCCTCTCCTCTCTCAGTGTTTTCGAGTACCACACTTCTCTGATTGTGCCCTTTGCCTGGGCCATCCATGATTTTCCTCTTATCAGCATGTGGCCATTATCTGTGTACATGGCTTTATGCAGGGGGTGTTTCTTGTTTGTGGCCACTCGGAGATGTGACTTAGCCTGCTGGACCTTGAGCCTGATCGCTGTCGTTGGCAAAGCTAGGATGCATCTCATACATGATGAGAGGCAACGGTTAATTATTCTTAATATATCTCAAACTTTTACGGAGTTATTCACGTGTACTGAAAGTGATTATTAACCAAAAAATCAACATGGCCCACATAGATAAGTGTTATAAAATGAGCGGGCTGACAAGCTTGCAGGTAATGCTACTGTGGAGGGCGGATGCGCTATGGACCAGGCTGACATTCTGAATGCTCTACGAGAAGTAAGACTGTTGCGAGAACCAAGCGATGACTGTGATTCTACAACCATGGTCAGACTGTAAGAACAACAAATTAAAAGAGGTGTTGCCAAACAAGAACACTACGCAGAAAGCCAAAGAAGATTGATAAACCAACACAGAACTTGTGTCGTTAGTCGCTACACGCTGTGGGATTTGCTGAGGAGGGGATCCGAGCACTTATGGACTGAATGGTTCGATGTGCAATGAGGATGATCTGTCGACTAACTAACTAACTAAGATAGGTGTTATAGAATATAGATATCATTAGATGTGGCAAGTTTTTTTGCAGAACCTCGCTATCATTACAGCCCGGCGAAATTACTCTTGATCCTTCGCTAATTCCCCTAAACGCGTTTCTTCATTACTAGTGTCTGTTATATTGGCACCTTGCTGTCTTGACAGACGATAGTTTGTGCTTTAAGAAGGCATAATAACTTTTACTTATGGCGGTAGCGAATGTGACTGATAAGGCTAAGTCTGTAATGTCTTTTTAAACTTCACACGCTGAGTTGCTTGCTTGCGTTTATTGGCTGTGAACTCCAGCGCGAAGTCCTGTATGTCAGATGAAGACATCCTGTTGTCCAACATCAGTGTGATGTCATACAGGACCTGAGGTTTGCGTGAGTATCCGTTGTCCCATGTCTGGCTTATTGGTGTGCAGACTGGTGGTACCTCGCCATGCAGACAGATACTCTCCGACTTCTGAGGTATACCCGCTGAGTTAATCGGCTCATGCCTCTTCTTCCAGGAACAGTACCTTCCATTACTGTTCATTCTAAACGACCTTGACATTTGATGTGGCCAAAATATGTTAGTTTTCGAGACATTATACTGTTTACCATCTCGTTTTCTTCGATGTTCAGATCTTGTTGAATGTCCGTATTGTTTTCTTCTTGATCCATGGTATTCGTAGAATTGTTCAATAACATTCAAGCTCAAAATCCTCAATTTTCATCCCTGATATTTGTGAAATGATTCATGATTCACATCCGAAAGTTACTACAGAATGGAGACACGTTTTCAACAATCTTACAATTATTACTTTGATGGTTGTGTACCGTGGGCTCGTAATGCTGTTTGATTCCTAATCAGTCTCCTTCCAACTTCAGAACTGTTTGTAATTTATTTGCTGTTTGTGATTTACTAGGGAAATTTACGATAAGCATGCGAGCGAGTCAATAAGTAAGTCACACAGTTCTGTGGGATGGCACGTAAATATAGTTGATGTTTTCTACAGGTGACATTAGTTAGTTAATTAGTTAGTCGACAGATCATCCTCATTGCACATCGAACCATTTAGTCCACAAGTGCTCGGATCCCATCCTCAGCAAATCCCGCAGCGTGTATCGGCTAACGACACCAGTTATATGTTGGTTTATCGATCTTCTTTGGCTTCCTGCGTAGTGTTCTTGTTTGGCCACACCTCTTTTAATTTGTTGTTCTTACAGTCTGACCATGGTTGTAGATTCGCAGTCATCACTTGGTTCTCGCAAGTCTTACTTCTCGTAGAGCATTCAGAATGTCAGCCTGGTCCATGCCGCGTCCGCCCTCCACAGTAGCTTTAATTGCGAGCTTGTCAGCCCGCTCATTTCCTTGTACTGCCGCATGCCCTGGCACGAAGATGAAACTAATCTTTGTCAGCCGAGACCGCTCCAGAGACAGCATCCACTCTCTTCGGATCCACCCCATCTCTATCCTCTTGAGCATGCTCATTGAGTCGCTAAGGAAACATGCCCTTTTGAATGTCTGTGTCTTGAGCCATGTTATTGCTTTACTTACTGCCATGACTTCCATAGTCAGGCTACTTGTAGTCTCAACAAAAGCACCAGAGTCCTCCTTCACAATTCTCCCTCCGGCCTGAGCCGTAAAGGCCCATGAGCTTCTTACATGTCGGACGACCGACCTATCTGTGTAGATGCCAGCATCACTGTCTAATGAATTCTCGAAAATCAGCGCTTGTACTTCCGCTTCCACAGCAGCTGGATTTTCTTGTCTGCATTTTCTGTCTAGTTGGATGCAAACTGAATCTGTTGGCAAAAATCTGTTGGCACTTGTACCCACTCCTCGCCAGGTTCTAAGTCCTCCAGTGAACACACCTATTGAAGAATGTCTTCGGCTTGACCCATCCACGACCTACCTCTTTTTAACCTGCTGCCCTTCACCTTCCTAATTTCACTATGCAGTGGATGTTGTGTGTTTGCGTTAACTCTGATGTAGCACGTGCTCTGCAAATTTGTAGTCTGTCTTCAATGGTTGGAAAATCAAGAAGGTAGCGCATCGCCCTGCATGCTGTATCTCTTGTACATCCAAGAATGATGCGCATAGCTTCGTGTTGTATCCTTTCCATACTTTCTATCTGCTTACAGCTGAGAGTCAGGATCGCCATCACATACTCAAAAACAGACACGACCAGCCCCTCATATAGGAGGAATAGATGGCGCTGCTCACAGTTTGCTGCCGCCAGGTGTCATTAGGTGACAGGAACATAGAACTTTATATTCCCGTTCGTCAGGTGGCGCTAGGTGTCTCATGCGCACGCGCATAAACAAAACGGCGACTGTACTTACGGAGTGTACAACCAAAGAGCAACGTGCTGTTGTGCGTTTTTTGTGGGCTAAAAGATTGCCTGCAAAGGACATTCATAAGGAAATGCTTCTTGTTTATGCTGACAAATGTGTGTCCCGTAAAGCGGTGCATAGCTGGGTAGAAAAATGTTCTCAAGGACTCTCTAAAATTGTTGAAGAAATCCAATCTGGTCGTCCTATTGAGATTGCAACAGAAGCCTCCGTGCAGCGGGTGGAGGAGACAGGCGAGTAACGATAGACTCTGTAGCATTGGCAATAGGGTGCTCACATGGTTCAGCATACAGATAATGCATGATCTATTGAAATTTAAGAACGTGTGCAGGAGCTATTTCGGGGAATGACACAGAAGTTGAATGTGAAGTGAAAACGTGGTTTAGAAAACAGAGCACGCAGTTCTATGCAGCCGGTTTGGGAGGACAGATAAAACGACGGGATAAGTGAATCAATGTTGGTAGAAATTATATTGAGAAATAAAGGGACAATGTATGTATAAAAATAAACTGGTTTCAATTTATCATATTTAGTTATTTTTCTACAACCATTTGTGACTTACTTATTGACTTCCCCTCGTAGTTGGCTATTGCTTTCTCAACTTGCGACACCACATACCATTAAAATTAACACAATAAGATCTGCTTCCATTTCAAACCCTCGATTCAGTATATTGAGAAATTGTGAAACTGCTTTTTCATAATCCTCCAAAGAATTACAAGTTTAAGACATGTTCAACCATGTGTGCAGCCATAAATTAGATTAGCCAATTGCATCTCCTTCACATATGAAAGGGATGCAAAGAGTGCAACATGGCAGCAATGACAAGTGCATAGTGAACTGCCTATGTGGAGGCGACGGTAAAGACAAAACATCCGGGAAAAAGCAGCTGGCTTTTCCGCGGTTGAAGGGAAGGTGGTTGGACAAATCTAGCAGGTCACGACTCACCGGGTATGCAATGTTCACCTCTCTGAAGACAGGATGGCTTGTGGGCAGACATACACAGTGGCACACTTGTGGGATAAGTGTGAACAACAGTTAAAACATCTCGAAACTGGAAGGCAGGAGAAAGACACCTGTCTGACCCAGCTATTGGTGCTTTGGAAGCTAAATCACCAACTCTCAGACTGCCATTGACAACTGCATGACCAAGGCAATAGCTCTATATTATTAGTTGTAATGGTGACATTCATAAAAATGCTCTATCTAGATCAACAAGCAGGGGTTAGAATTGATGGCGAGATATCAGATTGGTTTGACATCAAGCAAGGAACCCGTCAGGACTGTACGCTGTCACCTTATTTAACATGTAAGCCGAAAATATAATGAGAAATATCAGAGATGATATAACCAGGGAGCAATATGATGCCCTAAGTATCGGTGGTCATGAAATACCACAGATTCAATATCCTGATGATACAGTAATACAATCCACATCACAGAATGGTATAGAAAACTTAATAACCTCAACCCACAATAGTGAAAATCACAACTTGTATCTTAACATAGCAAAAACAAAGATAATGCATACAGATAAAAGTGATATGGAGAAAGAAATATACATTAATGAGGGACAATTGGGGGTGGTGGAAAATTTTGAATACCTTGGGTCATTAATTACCAACAATGGTGACACAATGAAGGAAATTAAAAGACGAATACCTCTCCAGAAACTAAAACAACTGAATAAAATGTGGTGGATGAAAGATAGAACTACAAAAATTATATTTTTAAGAGCATGCATCTTTCCCATTGCAACATACGCCTGTGAGACCTGGACACTTACTAGACAAGATGAACAGCGCATAAATGACTTTGAATATAAATGTTATAGACAGGTTCTAAGAATATCTTGGATACAGACAAGAACAAATGAATCCATATAACAAGAACTGAATACTGAAGAAGGTTGGCTACTAAAGACAATAAAACAAAGAAAACTGAAATATTTTGGTCACTTGAAACGTCATGAAAGTTTGGAAAGAATAATCAAGGAGATGTATACGCCCGGGAATAGAAGAAGAGGAAGGCCAAAGAGAAGATGGGTGCAGGATGTGGCAGATGATCTCCAAATGGGTGTGTCAGACGCAGGAATCTTGCTTATGACCGAGAAGTTTTCCGGACGGTTGTCATGGGATGGAAGATCCCCAATGTACATGCTACTGAATGAATGAAAGGTGAAATATCTGAATAGATGACAAGCATGCTTGGCAAATCCTTTTGCTATTTTATTTTCCTAAGCATTGACTGAGATTTTGAAGCAAGTGCTATCTTCACTTGAAGATCTCAAGTGAGCCACTGAAGGACTACAGTGACTTCATCGTCATTCTCATGCGAGATAATGTAGTCTCAAATGTTTCACTTTGTTCTGCAAAAGTTTATCACCACACTCTGGCTGTGAACTCCAAATTACACACTTTTGATAGCCAACTGTTGTTTCTGTTGTTGTACCAATGCCATTACCTTCTTGATTCATCATTATCATCATAACATCCTATTGTGTTGCAGACAATCATGTTTACCCACAACTATCTCCGTTCTGTGTTCTTGATAAGTTTGACCACTGACCACCTTCTCTTCTTCCATTGACCTCTTTTTCTAATAGCCTCAGTCTTCTCAGTTCTTCATTATCCTCCTTACTTTACTTCTTTTTCTAATAGCCTCAGTCTTCTCAGTTCTTCATTATCCTCCTTACTTTAATTTCATACAATTATGAAGCCATGTATAAACACTTGTCAATGATACACAATATTTTACTATTTACATCCTGTTTGTTGCAGCACATGGTCTTATCATTTTCATGTGCCCTGCAATCTTTCACAGGCATTCATGCATCTCCACATGCGGCTGGCAATGAATGCACCTCTTTGTGGTAGATTACTTATGGACAATCGGGAGGTGGTCGTGCGCCTGTGGGACTCGGTGGAGAAGGTGGGGGAACAGATTGAGAACCCGTATGTGGAACGGATGAGATTGCGGGGGATTGGCAGGGCTTCTGGTAGAATCTCAAAACTGAGAGGGAAGACCAGGAGAACTTTCAATCAGATAGCGGTGGGAACGATTAGTAGTATGACTCTTCGCTGGCTGTTAATGAGGGGACAGAGCACGTATGGGAATGTCCTGAGTGCAGTGATGTCGGTTCTTAGCTCAACTCAACTCCACAGATTTCTGTCCCTGGTGTTCTAAATCTAATCTGTTGATGACATTTCTTCACACCACAGTCCCAGTCCATCCAGCATCTATTTCTCTCTGTCTTTCCCCTGCCTCTTCTACTGCTGATCTTTCCATGGGTCACGACAATTTCCAATGGCTTTATTCTCATCCAGTTATGAAAGAACACAATTTGCCCCTTTCTTATATTTGTATATAATGTTCTACTTTCTATAGCCGTTCCTTAGCACTCGCTGTTAATTACTTTGGCAGTTCAAGGTATTCTCAACATACATCTCAGAAACCATATCTCTGTTACCCGCAAGCTCATTCTAATGTATCCATTTACATCCCAAGTTCAGCAGAACAGGTTCTGTACAACATTTTAGTATTCTCTTTCTGACATTCAGTGAAAATGATATATTTCTCACATTTCAGTATTCTCTTTCTGAAGTTCAGTTACAATGACTTTTTGCACACATTTCTGAATTCACTTTTTGACATTCAGTGACAATTACTTTAAAAATTCAGCACATTTTTAATGACTAATTTCCTAGTGATCCAGCAACTTTGAATTTTTGGGGAAAATCCATGACCAGCGATAAGTTGAAATTTCTCAATTTTTCAAAAAATAAAATGCCCCAGTAGGGCAGATTATTACTTTCATGGTCATATCTAGTGTCAGCACATTGTTTTAGACTAATTTCCTAGTGATTCAGCAACTTTAATTTTTTCGGAAAAATCCAAGACCTGTTGAAATTTCCCAGTTTTGGGGATAATCCATGACCAATCCGTGATAATCCAAGACTTTCTGACATTCAGTGAAAATGACTTATTTCACACATTTCAGTATTATCTTTCTGACATTCAGTGACAATGACTTATTGCACACATTTCAGTATTCACTTTTGGACATTCAGTGACAATGACTTATTGCACAAATTTCAGAATTCACTTTCTGATATTCAGTGACAATGATTTATTGCGTACATTTCATAATTCACTTTCTGATAGTCAGTGACAATTATTTATTGCGCACATTTCAGTATTCACTTTCTGATTTTCAGTGACAATGACTTATTGCACACATTTCAGTATTCACTTTCTGATATTCAGTGACAATGACATTGCGCACATTTCAGTATTCACTTTCTGATATTCAGTGGCAATGACTTATTGCACACATTTCAGTTTTCACCTTCTGATATTCAGTGACAATGACTTATTGCGCACATTTCAGAATTCACTTTCTGATATTCAGTGACAATGACTTATTGTGCACATTTCAGAATTCACTTTCTGATATTCAGTGACAATAACTTATTGCACACATTTCAGAATTCACTTTTGGACATTCAGTTGCAATGACTTATTGCACACATTTCAGTAGTCACTTCTGGACATTCAGTTACAATGACTTATTGCGCACATTTCAGAATTCACTTTCTTATATTCAGTGACAATGACTTATTGCACACATTTCAGAATTCACTTTTGGACATTCAGTGACAATGACTCATTGCATACATTTCAGTATTCACTTCTGGACATTCAGTGACAATGACTTATTGCACACATTTCATAATTCACTTTTGGACATTCAGTGACAATGACTTATTGCACACATTTCAGTATTCACTTATGGATATTTAGTGACAATGACTTATTGCACACATTTCATAATTCACTTTCTGATATTCAGTGACAATGACTTATTTCACACATTTCAGAATTCACTTTCTGACATTCAGTGACAATGACTTATTTCACACATTTCATAATTCACTTTCTGATATTCAGTGACAATGACTTATTGCACACATTTCATAATTCACTTTCTGACATTCAGTGATAATGACTTATTGTGCACATTTCAGTATTCACTTTCTGATATTCAGTGACAATGACTTAATGCACACATTTCAGAATTCACTTTTGGACATTCAGTGACAATGACTTCTTGCGCACATTTCAGTATTCACTTTATGATATTCAGTGACAATGACTTATTGCAGTCTTACATTGAACTCAATTTCATGTAGACTGTGTCATACTATCAATATATGACCTTCCTTCAATGACACATTAGAATGATGAATGTATTCTTTCACCAGACAGCACAACTATTAATAACTGACACATGAATCAGTGTTTCTCTTACTCTCTTCTTTTCTGTCCCACTATTTTTCTCTGTGTGGGTATGCAAGTACATGTTTATTTTTTGGGGTCTTATTTGACAAAATTTCACAACACAAACATTGTGGTATTCAAACTTAATCCTGATTCTTACAAGAATCTTGTAGGTATACATTGAAGAATATTTAGTCAACACATTGCAAAACAATATTAACTTAAATTGTAGAAATAGTTAAATATAGGATCATGGTGAATTTTTATATTCCAAAGTTACCATGTTTCCAAATGTCATTGATTTTATGTGTAAAACCATAAATCTCTGACCCATTAAACAAATATGTAGTTGATTAAATCTGCAATCATATATTCATTTGCAAACATGGACATCCAAGACAACACAATAATGACAGAACATCATGACGTTCACAGGAAAGAAGAAGTACTAATTTTCAGACTTTGTGTGGGCCACAGTTGACTCAGACATCACCTCATCAACAAGTTTAAGACTGGTACTTTGGATCAACGTCCACATGGCACAGATATAATAACTGTTGACCACACACTGCTGGAACGACTTCTAAACCGTTTTCAACAAGGCTACATCTGCTGGCACCAATAACATAACAAGAAACACTTTATAGCTGCCTGGAGGACTTGCTATGAAATGTTATATTTATTGATAGAATTGATGTTAATATTTGAGAATGTATTAATAAGAAGATTTACAAACACATGTCTATACTGTAGGCTGTAGAGGCAACATGCATATTATAGAAATATCACAGACCATAAATCACTTGTCTAGGTTCTCATATGTCTCATGTCAAAGCAATTATGTAAATTGTTTTTATTATTATCACCTGAGAACGGAAAGTTAAAAGTTAAATCACATCTCTCTCTCTTTATATATATATATATATATATATATATATATATATATATATATATATATATATATATATATATATATATATATATATATATATATTATATATATATATATAGTGGTACCTCGGGTTGCGAACACCCCTCAGGTCATGAACAAATTGGGTTAGGAACAACAACTTCAAACATTTTTTGTCTCGGGTAACGAACAGTGCCTCAGGTTATGAATGAAGGCGAGAGAGAGTGCAAGGTTTAACGTTGAGACAAACGATCGCGTACAGTACAAATGAAGGCCACGCAGTACTAGCATCGCTTAGCGCTAGCCTAGTAGCCTAGTTTTGCATGCGTTCGCAGCCTCGCTTTCACTGGCCTTACTACACAGCAGTAAAAGATTTCTTAGCAGTGTGTTCAATTTATCTCTTTCATTATTTTCCTTGTTATCAATTATCATTTCGAAGAATGGTAGTGGTGCTGCAAGGAAGCAGAAACATATAACAGTGGAGGTAAAGAAGGAAATAGCTATGAAACATGAAAATGGTGTTTGTATGTGTGACATCACTAATGAGTACAGCATGGCAAAATCAACTATCTCCACCATCATAAAGAACAAAGAGTTACTCAAATCAGTTGATGTGGCTAAAGGCGTAACTAAGCTGCAGAAGCAAAGACCTCAAATTTTAGAGAAAGTTGGAAATCTTCTCTTGATCTGGATCAATGAAAAGCAACTTGTAGGAGACAGTGTTAGTGGGGCAATAATATGTGAAAAGGCGAAGCTGTTGCACAGTGATTGTCGAAATTGTTTGGTATAAGTGCTGAGACTGACGATTTTAAAGCCAGTAGAGGCTGGTTTGAAAAGTTCAAAAAAAGAAGTGACATTCATAGTGTAATTAGACACGAAGAGGCTGCAAGTTCTAACAAGAAAGAAGCAGAAGCGTTCAACGTGGAATGTCATAAGATCATCAATCAGGAAGACTACATTCCACAACAAGTCTTTAATTGTGATGAAACAGGCCTCTCCTGGAAGAAAATACCAAAGAGGAGGCTAACTCTGCTGTTCTGTGCCAATGCCAGTTGTGACTGTAAGATTACGCCAATCTTGGTCTACCACTCAGAAAATCCAAGCGTCTTTAACGCAACAATGTCAAAAAAAGCAAACTGCCTGTGACGTGGAAGTCTAATGCTAAGGCATGGATGACAAGAGCCATCTTTATGGAATGGCTGACTATAGTGTTTCCCCCAAGTGTGAAGTCATACTCAAAGTGCTCCTTCAGACCTGGTGGGTGGGCAGGAGCATTGTCCATAAGCAGCAGACATCAAAGGGGCAGATTGTTTTCTTCTAAGTGCTTCTTCACACTTAGGGGGAGTATGACTTCATCAAGGTCAAATTTCTGCCTCCCAACATCACTCCTCTGCTTCAACCCATCAACCAGCAAGTGATCTCCAACTTCAAGAAACTGTACACAAAGGAGCTCTTCTCAAGGTGTTTTCAGGTCACTAATGACACCGAATTGACTCTGAGAGATTACTGGATAGACCACTTCAACATCCTCCATTGCATCAACCTCATTGACAAGGCCTGGAATGATGTCTCCACCCATACCTTGAAGTCTGCCTGGAAGAAAGTTTGGCCATCGTGTGTACCAGAGAGAGAAGAGTTTGAAGGATTAGAGGCAGACGCAACAGCTGTAGTGGATGAGATTGTGTCCTTGGGCAAAAATATGGGCCTGGAAGTCAATGGCAACGACTTGGAGGAGCTGATTGAGGACCACAGTGGAGAGCTCACTACGGATGAGCTTGTGGATCTTCAGAATCAGCAGCTAAAGACATCAAAGGAGGAGCAGTCGTCCGATGATGAGAAGCCAGTGACTGCTTCAACTGCCAGGATTAAAGAAATTTGCAGCAAGTGGGCAGACGTCGAAGACTTCATTGTGTACCATCATCCAAACAAACTTGTTGCTAACAGGGCAGTAAACCTGATGAATGATAACACGATGGCCCACTTCAGAAAGATTCTCTAGCAAAGGAAGCAACAAATTTCCCTTGATTGTTTCTTGGTGCAGATTCCCAGTCGGCTGCCAAGAAACAGCGACAAGAAACTCCTGAAACTAATGATTCAGAATAGCAAAGAAAGTGACAAATTTCCCACGATCGTTTTCTTGGTAAGAAAGATAGACTAAATCTTTTTTTTTTAATTTTACATTTAATTTATTTGGTTGTTTTCTGTCTCTTTATTTAATATGTGAAGTACACGTATTCTTTGCATTTTGTCAGGTAAACGACCGGATGTTAATAAAAAAAGAATGATTCTTTCATCTTGAAACGGATTATCTTTATTTCATTAATTTCAATGTTTCGGGTTACGAATGGAGTTCTGGAACAAATTAAGTTCGTAACCTGAGGCACCACTGTATGTGCATATATATATATATATATATATATATATATATATACAGTGAATGAATGAATGAATGAATGAATATAGCCGATCTCCGTGGCCAAAGGCTTACGGACGCGATTTGTAATCTCGCTCACCTGCGCTCGAAACACAGCAGTGTGCGATTTGGCAGCAGGTAATGTTTCGCTGGGTTTTAACGAACTGGTATGGGAGCCGGTCATTCAGAAAGCAATGGCAAACTACTGAACGTAAACTTTCCAAGACATCAACAGCAGTAAAATGCTGGTGTTGACAACGATGTCCTGTTAAAAAAAAACAGGATGTGCAATATATATATATATATATATATATATATATATATATATATATATATATATATATATATATATATATATATATATATATATATATCACATTTGTATCACAGAAATGTTCAAATCAAAGGCTAAAATAATATTAAAGTAGCAGTAGTATCTACTTGGTTGTTCCTTTTTTTTAAATCCCTTTTTGAGGTTAGTGTCTTTAAATCAAGCTCTTCAGCAGTGTCTTCTGTTGTTGCAGTCTATGTTACTTTCTCAGTGGACTCCAGTAAACGAGCAAATGGCAAATGATCTGTGTGAGACTACATCTGAAACATGTAGATACATGCAATAATCCCACATCAGGATAAACGTTGCTTGTTATATAAACTATTACATAGTATTACAGAGTACATATGCTAAGGAGTTAAGACCCAAATATTGGAGACAAATATGAAATAACAGACTTAAAAACAATGACGTATTTAAAATACAAAAGCTAAATCACACTGACATTATCAGTATAATTACAATCTGTATCTTAGTAACACACAGAGAATGAGTTGAGTTGGGTCTAGAACCTACATCATTGCCCTCAGGGGCATTCCCATTTGCGCTCAGTCCTCATCTTCAACAGCCAGCGAGGAGTTCCAATACTAATGGTGCTTCGTTGCAATCTGATTATATGTATATATAATCTGACCATCCATTGTTGCTGCATTCTTTCTAGACCATGATAGTCTAACCTTTTCTGCTTTATTCACATGCTCCCAATGTGCCTTCACCACATCTGCTTTATCATGCATCAAATCACCCCTCAATGATGTGGCACCAGCCAACACATAGAGAAAAGTATATTAAGCACAACAAATATTAACATATATTATTCAATAAGGGGTAGACAACCATAACACCACACATTGTCATAAAGGTGATGGATGCACTATATGAAAATTAAAATTTCTCAAAAGTCATAAACAGACAAATCCATTATTTGAGATACTAGACACTATATCCCAATTATAATCCCATACGATTGAATGAGATATTATCTTTGACTTGAATGAGATATGGGTTGATTGAGGATTGAATGAGATATTATCTTTGACTTCATTATATTAACTAACTAACTAACTAACTAACTAACCAACCAACCAACCAACAATATATTATTTACATAGTATAAACTAACATAATACATGTCCTAGGATTTTAACAAACAAGACAGACATCCAAAAATTGATTATTTTTATTAAAATCTTTATCAACAAACACAAAATAGAAATCATGAAACAAATAAAATTCAGGTCCGAATGGGTAAGAACACGTGTTCTTAAAAATTTGTTGTGCTGATGCCGAGATAAACGGTTCAACCCCTACACCTGGGCAGCTGGACTAAAATGTTAACCTGTCATCCTTGACTTGGGGACGTAAATTACAAGTACCTCTGAAGTCGGAGTGGGTTCACCTTGAAGGCAAGGGACACTGTTAATAGAGAAAGCTAAGCCACGCACAAAATTCAGTCCATCACTACTATAAATAGTGTGTATGGCCTACGCTTGAGTTCAAAGCAAGCGAGCGCAAAAAAAAAAAACATGAAACAACTATTTCAATGCCAAAGAATTACACCTGAATACAACAAAACAGACTCAGATAAATGTTACTTAGTGTTTTGTTTCGTGTTTTGCTCATAGAAAAAGACAATGTTTTTAATTGAGACTAACAATATTATGTTTCTCGGTATTTCTAACTTCACACTCATCAAGGTAAAAGAAAACTGCTTCTGTTTCCTCTTCTGGTCCTCCTTTTACCTCAGTGAAGTGTTGATGGCTGATGTAGATATCTCTTTGTAAATTGGTATTCAATTCTCAAAGTTTGTTCTTGATACACATGGCATCATACCAGGGCACTCTTGTGTCACTTGCGTGGTGGCCAAATCATTTAATCTGATGTTCTTTAATGAAATGCATAACTGGTTTAAGACCTAGTCGTCTTCCATTTTTTCATTCCTAATTATATCTCTCACAGTTACTCCCACATTTCTGTTGTTATGATTTTGCGCTCATTAGTTGCAATAAGTACATGTGGATTGGCACCGCAGACAGCAAGACTGCCCAAAATATGACATATCTAGGCAAATCTTTCGGCCTAGAGAAACAACTGTAGAAGATAAACTCTATGGACCACTGAGTGAACTAAAACAAAAAAAGAAAGTTAATTCATACAAGAGACAACATGACAGCTATAGACACATTTCAAGCACACAAAAGAAGTTGCAGTAGTGTTCAGAAAAACTGTTCCAAGATGGCAGCATAAACATCACCAACAGCAATTTCAGTTGAATATTTATGTATTTTATGTTTCAAATTGTGATATAATTTGTTTAAAGAAAAATGCACACTACTTAAAACTTGCTGTGGGGGGCCGAGTGGTCTTGAGGTATGGAGGTCCTGGGTTCAAGCCCCGGTGAGGACCGGGATTTTTTCACGTGGACTTCTAGTAATAAAATTTCCCCTGGTCTCTGGGTAGTGAGATCGGACGCCCCTGTGTATTTTTGTGCACATAAAAAATTCCTTGGCAGTTGGAAACTGAAAAAGAGTAGCCTAACGCCGCTGCCCGGGCAAAATTTCGAGTTAAAAATCTACCCAAAGTATTTCTTTGTGCACTGAGCTGAGTTTCTCCAGACTCAGGTTTGAGTTAGGAGGAGAACAGAGTACTTATGGGTTACACCCGTGTGCCGTGATGTTGATCCATCGACTAAACTAAATTTAAAACTTGTAAACACCTACCAATGATCCTGTCCTCCTGTCAATCACTTTGTCAAAATAAACAGTTGGAATTATTCCATCCTCATTGCCAGGACTCAGAATCACTCCATTCTCTGACAGGAAAAATTGCAGACCATCTGCAGAAGTATTTTGCATGCAATTATTGTCTAAAACACACACACCCACACAAAACACCATAACAAGTAAAATCTAAACATATCACCTTTAACAATAACATAATTTTTCCAACATATATTACTACTAAACATCACTTTCAAATATTTTATCACTCAATAATGTCAAGCTAGAATTGTGGTTAAAAACGAACTACATTCATATATAATAAACTCAACTAAATGTTTTTTTATGCAGTTTAATTGTATCAAATATGTAGAAATATGTTTTTGATTTGTTACATTTAAACAATGCAATTTATACATTACGGACACTAATAGAAAGGTCAATAGAGAAACAGAGAGACATATATTTGTGCTTCATAGATTATACTAAGGCATTTGATAAAGTAAAGCATGATGAACTGATTAAAATGTTGGAAGATATCAACATTGATGGAAAAGATTTAAGAATAATAAAGAATGTTTACTGGAACCAAGTAGCAGCAATTAAAATGGGAAATAAAGAGGGTAGTTACGAACAGATAAAGCTAGGAGTACGACAAGGGTATGTCTTGTCACCAGATCTTTTCTCCCTGTATAGCGAAGTAATAATGAGAGAGATCAAAGAGATGCCAGGAATACTAGTTGGAGATTGTAATATAAATAATATTACGCTATGCAGATGACACAGTATTGGTGGGGGATAATTCAACAGACCTACAACAATTATTAGACGTTGTAGCTAACAGAGAGTGCAAGGAAAGGACTCTCCTTGAATATCAAGAAAACAGTGACAATGGTAATATCAAAGAAAATGGTGACACCAAAATGTGACATAGAAATAGAAGGGAAAATCCTTAACCAAGTGGATAATTTTAGATACCTAGGGGCATTTATAACATCAGATGGAAGATGTATAACAGAGATTAGGAGCAGAATAGGGCAGGCAAAAGCCGCATTTCAGAAAATGAAGAGTATCTTATGCAATAAGTCACTATCACTGAATGTAAGAAAGAGAGTGCTGAAATGCTATGTAGAACCAGTTTTGCTGTATGGCAGTGAATCTTGGAATGTAAATGAACAAAGTAAGAAGAAATTAGAAGCAACAAAGATGTGGTTCCTGAGACGAATGTTGCGAATTACTTGGACTGCCAGAGTAACTAACGACGACTGCCTGAAACAGGCTAATGAAACTAGAACATTATATACAACAATAAGACAGAGGCAAACATCTTTCTTCGGTCACATGATGAGAAGAGAGGCATTGGAGAACATCGTAACAACTGGAAAGATCGAGGGGAAGAGAGGCAGAGGCAGACCAAGAGAAATGATGCTGGATGGATTGAGACGGTGGCATGGAGGAATATGAGCAGCAGAGTTGATCCAGAAAACCAAAGACCAAGATCTATGGAGAGCCATGAACGCCTACGCCAGCCGGCACGGCACTTGATGATGATGATGACATTTAAATATGTAAAATTATGCCTAACCTTGAAGAGCTTTTGGCAGATTGAGATATATCATAACTGTACATGTGGCTCTCATCCCTGTTAAGTAAAGTGAATTTTAGTAACAATTTTCAACGTGACATTTTAATGACACCTGTAAATGTGACATTTTAATAACACTTTTTAAAATGTGAAATTTTACAGACACTTTCAATGTGAAATTTTACAGACACTTTTAATGTGAGATTTAATGACACTTGTCAATGTTTTAAGTAAATACTAAACTAGCCTAAACAAAAATAAAACAATTCAGATAAGTAATATTTCAAGAGATTTCCTGCCGTTGTCATCAGGCTCTAAAAATCCTACATGTTAACAAAACAATAAAGGATTCACAAATCAATTCATCCAAACTTGGAATCTTCCATTATGTCTTTGTTTAACTCAAGACTGCTTCCAGTGACAATATGCCTCACGATTATCACTGTGTCCCTGTCTCATGTCTCAGTGATATTTGCTCCACGACTGCATATGTTCTATGTTCTTGACAAGTCATAGCTCTTGATCCAATACACACACTCTGTTAAGAAATGCTTTATTCCAAATATTGCCTGTCTCAACACTTTTAAAATCCACATTAAGCCAGTCTAATCTCTTCATTTCTAATGATTCTCTCATTTTTCTCCTATATGTGTTTGCCTCTTTGCCCACTGTCTGGGTGTTCTCAAAGTGCAGGTTTTCATGAAGTAGGACATTAAAGGTAATGATTCGATGACACCCCCAGATCTTTTCTCTCTGTTCCTGAAGGCGACTGTTTGTTCATACAATCTGGTTCCTAATGTGCAACCTGTTTCACTTTTACATTCTGACAAGGTGATATGAGAATGGAGTTGACAAAGTCTTGAACCATTTCCTTAGGACTTAAAACAAAAGTCCTGTAGCAGGAAAATGTGGATATGTGAAGTGTTAGGGCCACTACATTTTGCAGGCCTGAATGTACAGTGAAATATGTGGTGAGTCTTTTCTTCCCACAGCAAATGTTGAGATTTGACTTTGAACCCTCATCCTACCATGCTCATGTCATTGTCAGTGTAATGTTCTAACCATTACACCAACTGTTGGTCTTATAGGTAGAACTTTATGCAGCCTCATTTTAATTGTATCAGTTCTACTTGCTACAAGTTCGATTTGGTATTTGTAACATACTCTTCATAGCTTTTCTGTCAAACTCCCACTGTAAGGTACTGTGACTGTGTTATTAATCCACCAAGACTCTCTTGCATCTCACACTGTTGTTTTAGATAGCTTTTTTAATCAATGTTTGTCTTCCACAGCTTTCTTGATTATTTCTTTTTAAAAGCAACTTCTTTTTTTTTGTAGCTCTTCTAGAGCTGTTCTGTTGTGAATAATTATGTGAACTAGTAAACCTCCAGATGTTATCTCATTCAACTGTTAAATCTATATATGGTAATATTTCATTACTTTCCATTTCCATGGTGAACTGTCAGGCTGGAAAATAGCTATTTACGTGGGACACTTTTCAGCGTAAGATTTAAATCATACATTTCAATATGACATTTAAATAATGTTTCAATGTGACAATTCAATCAAACTTTTAAATGTGACAATTTAATGACACTTTTGTTCCATTTGTTCCTTCCAGCACTACAAGAATGAGTCTGATCATTCTACTTTAAGACACAACTGTAGAAAACACCCTGTATATTACACCCAAGCCAACCAACAACGACTGCATGATTTAACATTATGGTCATTACAAAGGTAAAGTATGAATAAAATTAGTGGAGCTGAGGTAAAGCTGTGGACATGTAAACAATAATATCATAGCCAGGGATTCTGAGACAAGTAGTACATTTTGTTCCTTTTCTTTTCATTGTTCTCATTTTTATATCTTTCCATTCTTCTCATTCGGTTATTATGCCTTAATGCAGTCACTGTACGTTTATATGTTGTGTTTTGTGTATTTGCTGATGAAGGCTAGTCACAGCAACATCCTGTTTTTGATAATTATAATCTGTAAAGCTGCATTTTAAAAGTCGGTTCCATGGCGAAGAGATTACCGGCGCAGCTCGTAACCACGTATACCAGCGTTCGAAACACAGCAGTGTCAGTTTTTTATGAAATGGTATGGGTGTGCGGCCAGTTCAGAAAGCAATGGCAAACTACTGAAAGTAAATTTGCCCAGGTATCATGAATAGCCAACAAATGCTGGGATTGACAGCTACGCCCTGTAAAGGACATGCAACTAACTTAATGCTGCATTACTCCGTTGACTGGTAAAAATGATTGTTCACATACCACTGATAACCCCATTCTCTCCTGGTTCACCAGCAGCGAAGTGGATGTGATTTCTGCCCATTGTTTTCAGGCCCTGTTGGTGAATATAATGCAAGTTTCATCATTAAAATGGAAGCTGCAGTAACACAGTGGCTAGCATAGTGGTCATGTGTGCCAATCCGGTGCTTGTGCTAACATGCCAACTGAGGCAGGGGATTTAAACAACAATGATATGGGCTCCCAGGTTGACCATGCCTGATTTGGTACCAGGAAATACTCTGAAAAGTAAAGGTGGCCGCCTTGATACTGACCACATCACCCGTCAAGTGGTCTATGAAAATATAATACATTCAAAGCAGATTGTACATACCAAAAATTACTAGCGAATAAAAACATGATTTTGCTACTGTCTAATTCCAGGTGTATGATATCTTCTTTTTTAACCCACACTTGTCAGTAAGTGTGTGAACGTGAAGAAGCATAAGATTGCATTTTAAGTCCAGATGTGTTGCCTTGGTTATGTTGTATCTGCATTTATTTATAGTAGTTTTGATGTCCATCAATTGTTTGGTGTACCTATGGTTCTATACGGATATGGATATATTTTTCGGCTGTATCTGTAGTTGATAACATTTTATTCTCATAGCTTGTCTAAACCGCCTCTATTTGTTGTCTCTCAATTAACTCAATGTATCAAGCACTTCATTTGGCATGTGACAAGTTTCCTCTGGTGGATGTTGACCAAGTCTGACATTGACAGCTAAGTGATGGAAGAAGAATACTGTTTATCATTTGTCACTTGACTTCCAGTGTAATTTTTGGAATTTGAGTAAAGGCGACAGCTAGTCACAATGTTCATGTTTTTCTGTCTTGTTTCTATCTGACTGTCAAATTTTCTGTCCTCTGTAAAATTGCTACCTCGATATTTGAATTCTGAGACATGGTATTTTATTTTTAACCTTTAGTGGGCTTGATGACTTGTTGAGTTTCACTGTTTCAGTCTTGTGCAAGTTGATTTCAATTAACTGATACCCGGGAAAGTTAACCCGGTCAACAAATGCCCACAGAAGTCGGATGTGTCGGCCTAACGGCGCAAGAACGCAGCTCTGCTGTAAACAGGCACAACACAGTCACGTCCAAAGAAAAGAAACTCCGGATGAACGCAGTAGAAGAAGAAGAATTAACTGATATAGTCATCTGCAAAAAGTAGCTCATAGAGTAGTTTAATTCTGCCTCATAATATGGTTCTATGTCGATAAGATCTTCCATCGCATGTTGTGCTTCTTTTCTTACTTTGTCCATGTAAATGTTGAAACGCAGAGGTTCAAGAAGGCAGCCCTGAAGTACGCTTGTTGTTGTTTGAATGTGTATATGGATCCTTCAGTTGTTGTTACCCCACTGTACACTTTTGATAAAATGATTTAATGCTGCTTAACAATTGCCCCTTTTTTCTGCAGTGTTCTAGTTTCACAAAGAATGTTCATCGACTCCATTGAAAGCTTTTTCCTGCTGAACAAATAGTATAGTTAGCTATTCATTATAATGTATTGCTCTTTCACTCAGTTGCCTCAAAGTGAATGCAAAATCTCTGCAGCCCATATTTCTTCTGAAGCCAAAGTGTGAACTACTCACTTGCAGATCAATAATGTGTCTGTCTAATCTGTTGTTCTAGTATTTTTAAATATATTTTAACTGAAGAAAAATGAATAGACATCACATATGTGTTACACAATGATACACTGGGTAGCCGAAATGAGCACACATTTTAATACTCTTCAAGATGCGTGCGGCACATTTAAGGGTCTGTGTGGTCTCAAAGTGATGTCCACGAAGATCTTCTTTCAGTGGTCCAAACAGATGGAAGTCTGAAGGTGCTAAATCGGGACTATAAAGGGGATGTGGTAATAGTGTCCAACAAAATTTTGCAATTGTACCAGTGGTGCGTTTAGCGGTGTGTGGTGTGGCATTATTGTGACCAGTTGTTCTCTAATCTTTGAAAGGGTAAAGTTGTTGAAGATGCCCTCTAAACTTCTTCAAAGTTTTAATTAATGGTCAGTATTCACCATGTTTCCCTATTCCAAGAAGTTGAGAAGAATCACACCTTTCTTGTCTCAAAACACAGAGGCCATAACTGTTCCTACAAATGGTGACATTTTGAACTTCTTTCTTGTCTAACTAACGGCGACTGCCCCAAAGAGGCTAATGAAACTAGAACATTATATACAACAATAAGAAAAAGACAAACAGCTTTCTTTGGTCACGTGATGAGAAGAGAGGCATTGGAGAACATTGTGACAACTGTAAAGATCGAGGGGAAGGGGCCAAAAAAGAGAAATGATGCTGGATGGATTGAGATGGTGGCATGAAGGAATATCATCAACAGAGTTGATCTAGAACACCAAAGACAGATATATGGAGAGATATGAACGCCTACACCAGCTTGATGATGATTTTATATATATATATATATATATATATATATATATATATATATATATATATATATATATATATATATATATATATATATATATATATATATGAGAAATGGAAGCATAGTGGGCAATGTGGTTGGGTATGAAGACAGTGGTCTGGATTCTATCTTCATCACTGGCAGGATTCTTTTGGTCAACCATCATGATTCTGGGGTTGACCTAACCTTATAAAATGGGCAATGGATAATTTTCACAAATTTTCTAGGATAAAAAGGCAACAAGAAGGTGAACTGGTTATCTTACCTCATCATGCCACTGTGTACAACATGTGAGGGCATAACATACACACATGTATGTGTACACATACTATATGATATTGACAAGTTATCATAAATATTGAACTTCCTAAATTAAAATATCCAGCCTCAACAAAAATGATGTACGATAACAACTCACCTGCCTAGCTATGGATTTGTATGCTCTATCATTAGTACCATGGATAACAACCGGGTATTCACTCGCATCTGTAATTGGTTTGAGCTGAAGATCATGAACCTGGAATTGTTGCAAAATTAAATAAACAATGTAACCAAGATTGAGGCATACTATGTAAACATATCTGTTAAACTTATAAACGTAAATAGTGTAAACTTGTTATACACTACAGCTGGCAATGACAGCTCCAAGAAACGAGTTGTTCTTCACGAGTTTTCTGAGTTCATGAACATGCACAATAGCAACCGCATGTATGACACAAATTAACACAAACTTTAGTATCAAATAGGAGAGTTGAGGTAATGCAGTGACTAGAACGCTTGCCTGCCAGCCCGTGATCATGAGTTTGTATTTGCATCAAGACAGATTTTTACAAACTGGTCCAGTCTATAATGAGTACCATGAAGTACAAACGGTTGGTGGTATACTGATTACATCATCCCTCCATTGCCAGTTGGTCTATAAAAACATGGACAGCACCATATGCCTGATATGCTCCAAGGCATGTAAAAAAAAGTCCTAAATAACACAAGTAAGGAATGTATAGATATTAAAAATCAGTTATAGAAGATATACTAGGAAATTGTGAAAGTCAAGAGAAATTATCACTAAACATAAACTTGGAATATATAACTCTAACATTAAACCAGTACAGCTGTATGGATCAGAATTATGGAAAACAACTAAACTATTACTAGCAAACTGCCAACATTCATTAGCTGGTGCAAATGTTGAATGGAAGGACTAAATCAGTAAGACAGAAGCACTAATGCAGAGCTTAGAGAACAAGACAGATTCCAGCAAATCAAGCATCGAGGAAACACAGCTGGCGCTGGATACAACAGAATGAGAAAACTTGATAATAGTGTAGCTAGAAAACCCTTTGTCTGGATTCTGGTGCTGGATACAACAGAATGAGAAAACTTGATAATAATGTAACTAGAAAACCCTTTGTCTGGATTCTGGTGCTGGATACAACAGAATGAGAAAACTTGATAATAGTGTAGCTAGAAAACCCTTTGTCTGGATTCTGGCACTGGATACAACAGAATGAGAAAACTTGATAATAGTGTAGCTAGAAAACCCTTTGTCTGGATTCTGGTGCTGGATACAACAGAATGAGAAAACTTGATAATAATGTAACTAGAAAACCCTTTGTCTGGATTCTGGTGCTGGATACAACAGAATGAGAAAACTTGATAATAGTGTAGCTAGAAAACCCTTTGTCTGGATTCTGGCACTGGATACAACAGAATGAGAAAACTTGATAATAGTGTAGCTAAAAAACCCTTTGTCTGGATTCTGGTGCTGGATACAACAGAATGAGAAAACTTGATAATAGTGTAGCTAGAAAACCCTTTGTCTGGATTCTGGTGCTGGATACAACAGATTGAGAAAACTAGATAATAGTGTAACTAGAAAACCCTTTGTCTGGATTCTGGTGCTGGATACAACAGATTGAGAAAACTAGATAATAGTGTACCTAGAAAACCCTTTGTCTGGATTCTGGTGCTGGATACAACAGATTGAGAAAACTAGATAATAGTGTACCTAGAAAACCCTTTGTCTGGATTCTGGTGCTGGATACAACAGATTGAGAAAACTAGATAATAGTGTACCTAGAAAACCCTTTGTCTGGATTCTGGTGCTGGATACAACAGAATGAGAAAACTAGATAATAGTGTAGCTAGGAAACCCTTTGTCTGGATTCTGGTGCTGGATACAACAGAATGAGAAAACTAGATAATAGTGTAGCCAGAAAACCCTTTGTCTGGATTCTGGTGCTGGATACAACAGAATGAGAAAACTAGATAATAGTGTACCTAGAAAACCCTTTGTCTGGATTCTGGTGCTGGATACAACAGATTGAGAAAACTAGATAATAGTGTACCTAGAAAACCCTTTGTCTGGATTCTGGCACTGGATACAACAGAATGAGAAAACTTGATAATAGTGTAGCTAGAAAACCCTTTGTCTGGATTCTGGTGCTGGATACAACAGAATGAGAAAACTTGATAATAGTGTAGCTAGAAAACCCTTTGTCTGGATTCTGGTGCTGGATACAACAGATTGAGAAAACTAGATAATAGTGTAACTAGAAAACCCTTTGTCTGGATTCTGGTGCTGGATACAACAGATTGAGAAAACTAGATAATAGTGTACCTAGAAAACCCTTTGTCTGGATTCTGGTGCTGGATACAACAGATTGAGAAAACTAGATAATAGTGTACCTAGAAAACCCTTTGTCTGGATTCTGGTGCTGGATACAACAGATTGAGAAAACTAGATAATAGTGTACCTAGAAAACCCTTTGTCTGGATTCTGGTGCTGGATACAACAGATTGAGAAAACTAGATAATAGTGTACCTAGAAAACCCTTTGTCTGGATTCTGGTGCTGGATACAACAGAATGAGAAAACTAGATAATAGTGTAGCCAGGAAACCCTTTGTCTGGATTCTGGTGCTGGATACAACAGAATGAGAAAACTAGATAATAGTGTACCTAGAAAACACTTTGTCTGGATTCTGGTGCTGGATACAACAGATTGAGAAAACTAGATAATAGTGTAACTAGAAAACCCTTTGTCTGGATTCTGGTGCTGGATACAACAGATTGAGAAAACTAGATAATAGTGTACCTAGAAAACCCTTTGTCTGGATTCTGGTGCTGGATACAACAGAATGAGAAAACTAGATAATAGTGTAGCCAGAAAACCCTTTGTCTGGATTCTGGTGCTGGATACAACAGATTGAGAAAACTAGATAATAGTGTACCTAGAAAACCCTTTGTCTGGATTCTGGTGCTGGATACAACAGATTGAGAAAACTAGATAATAGTGTACCTAGACAACCCTTTGTCTGGATTCTGGTGCTGGATACAACAGAATGAGAAAACTAGATAATAGTGTAGCCAGGAAACCCTTTGTCTGGATTCTGGTGCTGGATACAACAGAATGAGAAAACTAGATAATAGTGTACCTAGAAAACACTTTGTCTGGATTCTGGTGCTGGATACAACAGATTGAGAAAACTAGATAATAGTGTACCTAGAAAACCCTTTGTCTGGATTCTGGTGCTGGATACAACAGATTGAGAAAACTAGATAATTGTGTACCTTGAAAACCCTTTGTCTGGATTCTGGTGCTGGATACAACAGAATGAGAAAACTAGATAATAGTGTAGCCAGGAAACCCTTTGTCTGGATTCTGGTGCTGGATACAACAGAATGAGAAAACTAGATAATAGTGTAGCCAGAAAACCCTTTGTCTGGATTCTGGTGCTGGATACAACAGATTGAGAAAACTAGATAATAGTGTACCTAGAAAACCCTTTGTCTGGATTCTGGTGCTGGATACAACAGATTGAGAAAACTAGATAATAGTGTACCTAGAAAACCCTTTGTCTGGATTCTGGTGCTGGATACAACAGATTGAGAAAACTAGATAATTGTGTACCTTGAAAACCCTTTGTCTGGATTCTGGTGCTGGATACAACAGAATGAGAAAACTTGATAATAGTGTAGCCAGGAAACCCTTTGTCTGGATTCTGGTGCTGGATACAACAGAATGAGAAAACTAGATAATAGTGTAGCCAGAAAACCCTTTGTCTGGATTCTGGTGCTGGATACAACAGATTGAGAAAACTAGATAATAGTGTACCTAGAAAACCCTTTGTCTGGATTCTGGTGCTGGATACAACAGATTGAGAAAACTAGATAATAGTGTACCTAGAAAACCCTTTGTCTGGATTCTGGTGCTGGATACAACAGAATGAGAAAACTAGATAATAGTGTAGCCAGGAAACCCTTTGTCTGGATTCTGGTGCTGGATACAACAGAATGAGAAAACTAGATAATAGTGTAGCCAGAAAACCCTTTGTCTGGATTCCACAGGGCAGACAAAATAGAAGGAGACCTAAAAACACATGGAGAAGAGGATTAGCGACACAGATGATTCATATGTGGGTGGGGGGGATATAATTAATCTGGATTAATCATGAAGGGAGCTGCAGGAGATAGCAAAAGGTAGCTTGGCTCAGCATGAATTGGTTGAAGGCATTTGCCTCAATGGAGGAACATAGAGCAGAAGAAGAATAGAAGACATCGGAAGTAAATCTAAATCAGAAAACAATAAAAACAAAAACTATGGGCACACTAAAGAGACATGACTGACTGGTTGATTACATAATATTTAAATATTTCGCTTCAATACCAATCACTGGGGAACCTGCAGGACACAGAAGTAACATGATAAATTAATTCACAGGTATTTACTTGACTTCACAGAGAACATAGACAAGAAATACAAACCAAAGAGTGCACTACACAACTTGAACATTGAAAGTAATGCTATTCCAAAGATTCCCCAGCAAGTAATACTTCTGTAGTTACAGTATTTTGAAATGTCAAGATAACCACAAACAGTGTGGGAGTGAAGTATTAACATCTGATCTTGTTCTGTCCAAAGTCTTGTACCATGTTTAATGAGCTATTTATGTGTATCAAGCATTGAGTTGTTATAACTTTTATGTTTGGTGTGAGCATACTAATGAAATCTGGCTAGAAATGTTAACATGCAGCACATGATGTGTTGTGTCTTTGAAAGTTGTCTCCACTGTGGTTATTGACCTTATGCTAGAAATGTTAACATGCAGCACATGATATGCTGTGTCTGTGAAAGTTGTTTCCACTGTGGTTATTGACCCTATGTGGAATCTGCTGTGTCTTCTGGGATTGCAAGTTATATTTAACAGATTATGCTTTAGTGAAGTAGAGTCTTCTTCTTCTTTACGTTCACCCGCTTTGAACTCACGCATAGTCCACACAGTGCTACTTCTTCTAGTCTACTGGACTGACTTTTGCGTGTGGATTAGCTTTCCTTCTCACCAGTGTCCCTCACCATCAGGCCAAACCACTCTGACCTCAGAGGTACTTGCAATTGATGTCCCCAAGTCAAGGACGAGAAGGCAACATTTTAGTCCAACTGACCAGTGTAGGGGATGAACTCGCCACCTCAGCATCAGCACACCGGACGCTAAAAAGCGAGTGCTATTATCCATTCAGCCATGCGTGACGTGGAAGTGACGTATCATTCTTACCCATATTTACTTTCCCCAGTTTAAAAAAAGAGGGTCAGGTACTATGAACTATAATAATAACACAAGAAATAAATGTATAGGTATTGAACAGCAACAAGAGAATATACAAAGGTAAAAGTAGTCCCATAATAGACACTGCCATTGGGGTGAGAAGTACTTGGCCTTCAGATAATCTGGGCCATGACATATAAGGTAGAGTAATACAAGGCATTAAAACAATGAAACTCAATTCCAAAATTCTAACCAAGTAAGTAAAACTCTTTCTACTCTACAATTCTAACATAAGTAAAACTGCATTAATCTTTTTTATTATTATGTTACATTGTCACATAGGTAATGGGGATAAGTCAACAATCAAAATCCACTTGAAACTGTTTAAACTTGACTCATTAAGGAAAATTGATTACCACCCCTGAAGTGTAATAATGCCTACATTTTAAATGATTTTTCTGATAGGGTATTATATTATAATATTATTATATTATGATATCACAAACATCAGAAAGAGGCAGTCTTCATTATCTGGCCACATTATGAGAAGACAAAAACTGGAACATGTTGTGACAACAGGAGAGATTTGTGGAAAGATAGATAGAGGAAAACAGAGCGAGAACATTCTTGACAGTCTTGTGTCATGGCATGGAAGGGAGTCAACGCATGAACTGATACAACTGTTACTGTTGGAGATCGCATGATGTGGAGAAGCAGGATTGCTCAGCCAGTTGGCAAGATAATTAATGATGATAATTATTTTATTTATATTTCTAAATCACAACTAAATTGCCAATTATTATTACAGATTTTAATAAATGCAGATTTCAAAACATTCTTCATCTCTGCAGTTGCACTGGTGAATGACAGCAGAAACATAACAAAACTTCTAAATACCTCTAAGCTATGACCCTGATTTGCCCTAATTTTCAGCCGCCCGGTCTCAGCATCTGTTTCCAGAGCAAATCGTTTCTTGTCATTATTCTCCACAACATGTTTAATGTCCTCTTGAGAGACTGAGCGGAAATTTTTGTGCTTTAGTATCTCATCAACATAAAGAAAACCACCTGCAAAATAAAATCAAGGAAGTGATTTATATGGTCAAAGTTGGAAAAAAAAAAAACAGACACATAAACAATTTGAGAAAATATATTTCCGTCAAATAATATAAATCTACTATATTTATAAAAGAGAATGTTTGTGTGTGTGTCCTTTATGCGTTCCCGAACGGTCCATCCGATTGAGATGAAATCTTGTACAGATGTTGTTCTCACTCCAGCAGATCCAACTGAAATAGTTAGTTTAAAATCAACAAGTTTTCCTCAAGCACGAAAGAAAAAGGCATTACGAGCTTCATAAACAGACGAGCAATGGGAAGCAAGACTGGAAACCAATCGAGTACGCACTGCTCAAGCACGTTCATCTGGAAACCAATAGAGTACGCACTGATCAAGCATGTTCATCTGAAACAGGCGTACTCTGTGCGCTTAGAGAAATGTATCTGAATGTATAATGACTACTTATATGAATTAAATGAGACGCTCCCCGCCAGGAGCTAGGTGACGTTGGGCCGGGTCGTCAGGTAATTATAAATAAATGAGTAATAAATGGAAGTGCCCTCTTCTCTATTCCCATTGCTAAAATGTAAATGGAATCCCATATATTGATGTTTGGTTTGGTGAAGTGCTAGATCTGCACATATTCTAGGCCACAACATATAGTTGGAGCAGGCAGTTCCCTTTCTAATTACTCTTCCTTCCCAGACAGTTTCTAGACAATTCTGAACATTTTCTGGTACCCATTTTAAGAAGACTGGGTTGACCCTTGAAAACAAATCCTACCCCTGGTGGGGACTGAACCCAGAACACTGTCTTGGCAGGCAAGTGCACTAACAACTTGCCACTGTGGTTATACATTTAAAATTTTAACTTCCATCAGATGGACCAAGGTTGTGTAGTGGCTAGTGGACCCCATACTGGTCTGATGGTTCTGGCTTGATATTCCCCTTGAGGCAGGGAATATTTGTATAGGACACTTGGTTCCCAAGTTGAATTAGCCACATAAACATGGGTATCAGAAAATATTCTGGGGTGTTAGAGGTGATCAGCATGATACTGACCAAATTCATCAATTGAGTGTAGGTTGGTCAAACAATATGGGCCTAGCAACATGTTTCTAATATGTCACATGGTATGCAAAAATGGGTCTTTAAGTTTTTAGCTTCTTCAGATACAATCTTAGAATTTTTCTTCCTTCCTGGCTGCCTTCTTTGTATTTTATCTTGAATTTGCTCAATTATTTTCAGGTCTCTTTGCTTGAATTTGTTGCATTACTTACTTTATACTATTGAATTTGTAACCTTATTAACTAACAAACCAAATGTAGCTTTTGGGGAAAATGCAGATAATGCCATGGATAGACAGAAAAAACAATGAGCAAGCCTGACAAGGAGCAAGTCTGACAAGAAGCAACATAAAACAGTAAATTGATTAGATAAATTGGACAGTCAAAATGTTGTGGGCATGTAATAAGGAGGAATAAACTAGAAAACTTAGTGACAACTGGAAAAAATTAATGGGGAAATTAGCAAGGGGAAGGCAGAGAGACAAATAACTGGATGGCCTGGCCAGATGGCATCAAGAGTGTAAGAAAATGAACCCAAGACTCTGGAAATTGTGTGAGATGGTGTCCATGTTTATCAGTATGGCACATGATGATGATGGTTATCTAGATATTCACATTTAATAATAAAATCATATAAGTGTTTGCTTATTAATTTTCTAATTTACTGTACAATCCATTGATGCCATAATCTAATTAGTGGAGACAATAGATGCAATATATCTTTGTAAAATCCCATTATCTTTCATTACAACTGTCGTTGCAATCCTTCACGAGCTTTCTAGAGTTGTAGAGTGTGTGCTCTGTGCTTAGATTAACCTGATGTGATATCTGGGTGAAGACCTTCTGGAGATATCCATGTGGACCGCCTCTTCTTCCAGAAACCATACCTACTATTATTGTTCTTTGTAAACCACTGTAACATTAAGTATAGCCAAAGTGTTTCGGTTTTCGGTGCTATTTATGAGTTAGTTTTCTTCGATGACCACATCCTGTCAGTAAAAGTAAAGGATCCTTTTAACATGCCTTGAACCATACTGGGCATAACTCAAGGAGTAATGTGATCAATATCTGTCTTTTTGTCTTTTCACTTCCCAAGACATTTTCTGGTTCCCATTTAGTCTGGCTCAACCTGGAACCCGGAGTCAAATTTAAAAAATCGCTTTGATGTGAATTCAAACCTAAGGCCATTGGCCTAGGAGGTATGCATGTTAGGTGTCAATATTGTCATATTTCTACTGTGAACAATATAGTAATAACTAGAAACTAGCATGTCCAGCATTCTACACAATTTGACAGTCATGAAATCCATGTACCACTACCACAGATATACAATCAAACTTACCTGGCTGAAATCTGAATCCTTCTTTCTCTGCTCCATGCCTTAATAAATATGACAAAGATTTTGATAGCTTGACAAGAGGATCATGTATGTTTCGTCTCTGAAAACATAAAGGGGAAAGGATGCAGTAAAGTTCAGTTAAATGTAGTTTACCATTTATATTTTCTTTCCATCATGTGCCATGCCGGTAAGCGTGGGCGGTCATGATTTGCCATTTTACTCGATCACCAGTCGTGGATCAGCTCAGTGTTATTGTCTTGACCATGTGATGATCTGTAATTAGACGAATCATTATAAACTAGGCAACTTTAAAGAAGGTGGTTTGCCATTGCTTTCCTTCTTGGCAGTGACCATAGCCATTGTTTCGTTAAAGAGATCATCTGCCTACCATTGCAAAATTTGAGACCCTAATCAACAACTATCTGTCGGCTGCCCTCAAAATTTCATCAACCACCTGCCTTCCGTGGTTTATTTATATTGTAGCAATATTAAATAATAATAATTCTTTAATGATTTTGTCCTCTTCTACCATTGGATGTAGAGGTATATTAATATCTTGTTTATTATATGTATGGCATAACCTATACAGATGCTCTGTCTTGATCAGTCAAGCCAATGTCACAGAGATGCTCGATTAGGAAGGGATCAAACCTCAGGCTTCCTTGACAGTAACAAACAATGATATAGCAAGGTAAATTAAATAATAGTTATAACAGAACATTAATATCCTAAACTCAATCAAGCACATATACACAGAAATAGTTATTCCAAAAAGCCAGGTATACTTTGTATGGAATAGTACATTAGTTTTCATCATCATCTTCCACTTTTGCTGTCAAGCGTCATGGGGAGGAATAGATGACACTTCAGCCCCAGATGGGTGGCACTGGATAGTATTGTTACATTAAATACTAATAAATACATTATTACTGTCCCCAAATTCTCTTTTCACAAACTTCCATTTTGCCTTAAGGTTTTGACGAATGACTGTAATACCTGCAGCTCGTAGTGTTTTTAGTTTAGGTATAAAAATAGTATTAATAATAAATATTAATATAGGCAATCATATATTGCTTGCTTGCTTGTGTTCGCTGGCTGTGAACTCCAGCGTGAGGTCCTGTATGTCGGACGAAGACATCCTGTTGTCCAACATAGATGTGATGTCATACAGGACCTGAGGTTTGCATGAGTATCCGTTGTCCCATGTCTGGCTTATTAGTGTGCAGACTGGTAGTTCCTTGCCATGCAGGCAGATACTTTCCGACTTCGGAAGAATCAGCAATCCTACTACGTTAGCCAGGACCCCGAAGGGACCTGATGCCCAGGATGCACAGCAAGTACGTGTTTGTAGGTCTTGGCCAGTATAGAACCTGGCCCTGGTGCCTTGGAAACACCTCTGTGTCCCAACCATATATTATAGTGTTGATTATATATATAACTAGACGACTCGGCCCGGCTTCGCCCAGTCCCTGGTGGGGAGCGTCTCATTGAATTCATGTAATAGTCATTATACATTCAAATACATTTCTCTAAGTGCACAGAGCACGCATTCGGCCCCTGCTCCGGTTCCCGTATTCGTGTAAAAATTAAAAATTGATTTTAAACTAACTAACTATTTCAGTTGGATCCACAGGAGTGAGAACAGGTGTCGCCTGGCCCCTGGCGGGTTCAAATACATTTCTCTAAGCGCACAGAGTACGCATTGGGCCCCTGCCCCTACTCCAGTTCTCGTATCCTATTCACATTCCCAAAAATTAAAAATTGATTTTAAACTAACTAACTATTTAATTTCAATCCGCGGGAGTGAGAACAACAACTGTTCATAACTAATTTCTGGTTTAATCAGAGAGTGAGTTCCCTTGGAGCAAGATGGCGGGCCATAGGTGGGCCTGTTTCTGAAGCTCGTAATGCCTTTTCGTAATGCTTGAGGAAATATTGTTGATTTTAAACTAACAAACTATGTCAGTTGGATCCGTGGGAGTGAGAACAACCGTTCGGGAATGCATAAAGGACACACAAACAAACATTCTCTTTTATATATATAGTAGATAATATATTAATACTTAGGCACCTCTGAAGTCGGAGTGTGTTCGCCTGATGGCGAATGTTAATATGGAAATTTGTTAATAAGGAAAGCTAATCCACACGCAAAGTTCAGTCCATCATTACTATAAATAGTGTGTATGGCCTACGCTTGAGTTCAAAGCGAGCGAGCGCCCAAAAAAAATATTTAGGCAACACTAAATCTATAAAACTGTCAGACAAACAGGATTGAAGAATCATGACTGCCCATGTCTGCTCCAGACCCGACACCTAAAGAAGAAGTTAAATAGATAAGAGAAATGTACTGCAGCAGGATATGACAATGGAAAATCATGAAAATCAAACAAACAGGTATGAATATCTCCAGTGAGAGATAGACAACTAACAAAGACAAAGTGAACATAACTTACACAGCAAGTTATGGCGACCTCAGTCCACATGAATATAAGTTTTAGAGGGGAAATTAACAGGTAGAATAAATAATAATAATATTAATAATAATATAACAACACAAAAACAATAAAAATATGTAACCGGAGTTGCACTCTTCTCTGTTAGTTCACTAATAGTATTCCTTGTTTACATTTTTAATTTTACATTTGAAGTGTTTTCATTGCTCATAGAAAAACTAAGAAGTATAAACAGACTGACCCTAATGAATGTAGACCCAGCAATGTTAATGGACTATGAGATAGATTAGCGATTCAAAAAATAGAAACAATGAATGTCTGCGGTTTTAATAGTAAAGAAGAACTTACAGAAACAATGAAAGAGAGGAAAATTGGACCGATGGGAATAGCGGACACCAAAATAAAGGGGGAAGGATGCAAGGAGATCAACCATAGTTACACATTTGTCTACTCTGGAGTGGAACAGCAAGAAAGGGCAAGACACGGTGTGGGAATAGTCATTGAACCACAGCTAGCAAGAGGAATACTTTTTTTTTTTAGCATATCCTTTACAGGACTTAGCTGTCAACACCAGCATCTTTCAGCTGTATGTTGATCTCTTGGCAAGATTACGCTCAGTAGTTTGCCATTGCTTTCTGAGCGGCCGGCTCAGTATCCTGCAAGTCACGAGCGGGGGTCGAACCGCCTCAGCTCTCGCTCCGCTACGAGACTCTGCGTGATAAACGGGATTACAGAGAGAAAGTGTTGTAACCCCACAGCCAGAGAGACCGGCTAAGAGGAATACTAGAAATAAAATATATATCAGAAAGAATCATAACAGTGAGAATAAAAGAACAATAACAACATATGTACAAATATATGCATCATGTTATACAAACAATAATGAGCAAGAAAGCGAGGACTTCTACGAAGACATCCATGACGTGCTAAATAAAATAGATAAGCAGGACAAAAAAAATGTTTGCATATCCTTTACAGGACATCGCTGTCAACATCAGCATCTATCAGCTGATTGTTGATTTCTTGGCAAGAATACGCTCAGTAGTTTGGCATTGCTTTCTGAGCGACCGGCTCACATACCCCGTAAGTTACCGACGTGGTTAGAACCGCTACCGATTCTCGCCATCGTCACGTTACTCACAAGAGTATATGAGATTACGGAGAAAGTCGCTAACCCTAGGCCAGGGAGACTGGCTAAGCAGGACAACATCATAGTTATGGGAGACTTCAATGCAAGACTAGGACACAACAGAGCAGGCATAGAAAAACATCTTGGAGCATTTGGAGACCAACACAATGAAAGAAATGATAACAGAAGTAGACTGATAGAGCTATGCAGCCAACACGACCTCTATATAACAAATACATTCTATAAACACAAAGACTCACAAATATACACCTGATATAAATGGAACGATCTAGATACTAAAAGCCAAATTAATTTTAAATTAACAAGAAATAACAGAAAGAGAAATATATTAGATGCAAGGGCAGTGCCCAACTTAGGTATAAACACAGACTACAAAGCAGTCGTTGCCACAATAAGAATCGTCAGTAAAAGGAAGCAAAGACCAGGAAAATACATGCCATGTGAATTAGTAAACTTAAAAAATCTCAAAGACTAGGCAGTGAGGGAAAATTATGAAAAAGAGCTAACTGAAATCTTTGTAAAATTACCTATAGAAAGAAAGACAGTGGAAGAAGACTGGGAAATGTTCAAATCAAGCATTTTAAATACTGCAAAGATAACAAGTGGAACCATGAAAAGCCGCAAAACACAGATAAAGAAAATAACAAGTTGGTGGAACACAGAAGTAAAGAAAGCTGTAAAAAACAAAAAGGAAAAATATAAACGTGGTCGAAGAATGCGATTACATAGAATATAGAATAGCGAGAAGACATGTGAATAGAACAGTAAAGAGAGAAAAACAAAAAGACTGGGGGGGAGTATGGAGAAACTTTAAATAAAAACTACAAGGAGGCAACTATAAATTTATATTAAAAAAATAAGAGCAATGAGAACCAGAGGAGAACCCTTTAACCCAACTGAAATAATTAACAACGAAAATGGAGAACCAATAAGTGAACAAAAACAAATCATAATAAGATGGAAACAGTACTTCGAACAACTTCTCAACACCCCATCAGATGTCACAGGAATTCAAGAAACCAACACAGATGCCACCGAAGAACTAGAACCAGACATACTGAAAGAAGAAATTATAGAAGCCACCAGATTAGCCCCATTGAACAAATCACCAGGACAAGATGAAATACCAAATGAACTAATTAAATCAGCAAGAGAAGTAGGAACAGCATGGCTACATAGACTATTCAACCATGTTTGGGTAGAACAACAGACACCACGAGACTGGGGAAACACCATAATTATCCCAATTTGGAAAAACAAAGGCAGCAAAATGAGACTGCACACAATACAGAGGCATTTCACTGTTGAGTCATACTGGGAAAATATTTTGCAAAATTCTTGAGAAAAGATTACAAACTATTATAGAACCCCAGCTAAGTGAAACACAACTTGGATTTAGGAAAAACAAAGGATGCACAGATGCCATTTTTGCTCTTAGACAACTTATAGAAAAATCAATCGAATTCAATGAAACACTCTACTTAGCCTTTGTCAACCAAGAAAAAGCATTTGATAGAGTAGATAGAAACAAGCTGTGGGAAATCCTTAAACAATATGGAGTGAGTACACATCTAACAAACCTATATAGAAGATTATACAACAACAGTGAATGCATAGTGAGAGCAACTGGAGGACACTCAGAACCCTTCACCATAAGATCCGGAGTATGACAAGGTTGTGTCCTGTCCCCTCTCTTGTTTATAACATATATAGACAACATATGTAAAGAAACCAGCTAAACAGAGACCGCAAGAACAACACATGGCGAGAACACAGAAGAAGTACCATCTGCAAATCTAACCATTAGAGAACACCTGTTTGCGGACGACCAAGCACTAATAGCAAAATCAGAAGCTGAATTACAAGACCACATGAATAGTCTAAACGAAATGTGTAGGGAAAATAACAAATATGAATATTAGCACAAGTAAAGCAGAGGCATTGACTATAACTAAAGAAGAAAAAGCAACAACGATTCACCTAAATGAACATCCCTTGATAAAGTAAAGAGTTTCAAGTACATAGGAAGTATAATATCATCAAATGGCAAATCAGAAGACAAGATCGAAAATAGATGCAATAAGGCAAACCAACTCATTGGACAAATGGCACCAATGGCAAATACTAAAGAACAAACATCTATCAACAACAACTAAGAAAGCACTCTACAACACAATCTTCCTACCAACTCTATGCTACCAATGCCAAACCTGGACAATGACAGAAAAAGAGAAAAGCAAACATCACAACAACAGAATGAGATTCCTGAGAAGAATACTTGAATACTCAATCACAATGTATCAAGAAGAGATAAGATCAGAAATGAAGAAATAAGAACTAAAGTGGGGGTTAAAGCAGCAATAGATTTTATTAGAAAGCAGCAAGTCAAATGGTTTGGCCATGCAAGTAGGTTACCAGTCAACAGAATACCACAATAAGCAATGATGTACAGACCAGATGGAAACAGAGGAAGAGGCCAACCACGTAAACGATGGACGCGGGGAATAACAGAGTGCATGGGAATATCGATGCATGAAGCTCATAAGCGGGCACTCTCCCACTGTTTATACTTCACCTTGACACCGCAAGGTACAAGAGGAACATGATATGAGTAGACTTAAAAGATGAAGACTTAAGTAAGTTTAAGACAATATCAATAATTATAATTAATAAATTAATAAGACTTTGACTTGAACCCTCTCAATTAATAAATAAATATATTATTGTAATGAGTCCATACGTGATTAGATTACTGATGATAATGATAAACAATGTAAGAACGGAGTGACTATACACACAATTTTGTGAGTAGTACAAGCCGCTATATACAAAAATTATTGACTGGTCACGTGATTATTCGGCTGGTCATGTGATGTCTACTTCCTTTTGACTACATAATTAATGTTTGTGGAACTGTCGTTGTGTTCTCAGTAGTGTAATGGTTAGTATCTGTCGCCCGGGAGACTGGGGTTCGACTCCCCACTAGCAATTTTTTTTTTTTAATTTTTAAAATTTTTAATCAGTCAATCAGGTGCCGTCTCGACAATGAAGGTTGGCTGCAATGGATCTCCAACACTGTCTGTATCTGCCTTGGCTGTACATTCTGTCAGGCTGATGTTCATCCATCTCTTGATGTTATCTTCCCACTTGTATCATTGTCTACCTCTTGCTCGCTTGCCCTCAACCTTGCCCCCCAGTATATTTTTTATAAGAGTATCATGTCTTTTAACAATAACATGGCCAAAATATTTCACTTGCCTCCTCTTTATTTCTTCCGTCAACTCTCTCTCTCTTCATTCCCAGTTTTTCTAGAACCTCTGTGTTTGATTGTTTTGTTTCCATGAAATATGACATATTCGTCTGTATATCCACATCTCCAGGGCTTCTAAGCGACTTTCTAGTTGCTTGTTTTAGGAACTAAATTATAGAACTGAGAAACTCTAAGCATCTGAATAAAGTGTTCTATATGGATCTGCGGTAGCTGCAAAAGGGGGGGGGGGGGGTGCATCCCCCAGGCAACGACGGAGTGATTGAGTCTCGGATGAATCCAATAGATGATTAGATGTCTTTGTTTAACGTGAATTTTATTTGCCAAATAAAATATAACTATATGTAGAGTAGAGTGTGTCCTTGTCGACAAATATTGTCTTTGTGAAGTTTGAAGAAAAAGAACTTGCAACAACAACAAAACAAAAAAGACAGACGAGAAGAGAGAATAATAAATTAATAGTTTTCTTCAAATTTTTGTGAATGGCGGCTTGTACTATTCACAAAATTTTGTGCGGAATAATCACGTGACCAGCCACAAATATTTGTGTATAGCGGCTCGGACTATACACAAAATTTTGTGTATAGCTTCTCCCATGTAAGAATGTTGAATGTTAGAGTTGCATATTCTCCCTTTGCAGGACATCGCAGTCAGCTTTTTTTTTTTTTGGCTGCTCGTGATTTCTGGTCAAGTTTACGTTCAGTGGTTTGCCATTGCTTTCTGAATGACTGGCACTCATACCTGTGTATGGGAAACCAACACTAATCACTAATCATGTACTACTACTACTCCTTACCTACTCTTTAAGAAGTTTAATAAATACTAGTAGTATTATTGATATTGTACTAATATTATTAATATATAGTATAAATATGAAATGAAATACTTGAAGTATTTCATTTCATATTTATACTATTACTATTAGTACAATATCAATAATAGTATTATTAAACTTCTTAAAGAGTAGGTAAGGAGTAGTACATTGATTAGTGATTAGTGTTGGCGTTGGTTTCCCATACACAGGTATGAGTGCCAGTCATTCAGAAAGCAATGGCAAACCACTGAACGTAAACTTGACCAGAAATCACGAGCTGCCCAAAAAAAAAAATAATATTTATTAATTATTAATAATTTAAATTTTCATTCATGAACAGTTTAGTACACATTATTAACATCATACGATACGTTAATACTAACCCCAGCCATTGAACAGTAATCGGACGACTATGAAATAATAAAGCATTGAAGATCCGCACATAAATACACACAAGTTATGACTAATGTGACAATAATAAAGTGACACAGTACACCTAGTCGTACGTACCTACACAACATTGCCCGTGTACGGTGCAACTCTGTAACGGATTACACATCACACACACACACAAAAAAGTTTCGGCAGCTTTGCAATGCCACGAAACAATTGCTTGCTTTCATATACAGAAATAAATCCCTGGGTGAACTTTTTGCCGCATTGGGAGTATATGAGAAATACATCTTATTTCATCGCATCATGTTCCTCTTGTAACTTGCGGTGTCGAGGTGAAGTATAAACAGCGGGAGAGTGCCCGCTTATGGGCTTCATGTATCGATATTCGGACCATGGGCTCTGTTGTTCCCTGCGTCAATCGTTTGCGTGGTCGGCCTCTGCTTCCCTCTGGTCTGTACATCATTGGATGTTGTGGTATACTATACTGTTAGTTGGTAACCTGCTTGCATGGCCAAACCATTTGACTTGCTGCCTTCAAATAAAATTTAGTGCAGCTATAACCCTCACTTTAGTCCCGATTTCTTCGTTTCTGATCTTATCTCTTCTTGATGTATTGAGTATTCTTCTCAGGAATCTCATTTGTGTTATGATTTTTCTTTCCTCTTTTTCTGTCATTGTGTAGACAAATGTGTAACTGTGGTGGATCTCCTTGCATCCTTCCCCCTTTATTCTGGTGTCCGCTATTCCCATCAGTCCAATGTTCCCCTCTTTCATTGTTTCTATAAGTTCTTCTTTTTTACTATTAAAACCGCAGACGTTCATTGTGCCTATTTTTTGAATCGTTGATCTATCTCGTAGTCCATTAACATTGTCAGGTCTATATCTATTTGGGTCAGTCCGTTTATACTTCTTTGTTTTTCTACGAGCAGTATGAAGATCCCCTGCCGGCTTGCAAGGCCAGTCACAGATTTTGGACAAAAATCTGACCATAGTGAGTCCATCCCCTATGGCGAGTCATATCCCCGCTAGCCCATGACCTCGCGGTCATGGTTTCCCAGTCTACACCACGTTGAGGTGGGGTTACTAATATTCACTTTTCACCCCTCCTGGGAGGGGCTAGCCGATCCTAACCCTGCTGGTTGCAGGGCCAGGAGCAGTCCACACCTTGTAGACCATGAGAAATACATTCACAGATATTGTTGGAAGTAAAGGAAAGAAGAAGAAGAAATCAGAAGACATATTCTGTCATTATTCACCATCTCATTTGATTATTAGAGTATTGAAATAGGCATAGGTCTGTTATTTCGGCACAGTCATAACATCTGATGGGAGATGCCTTGAAGAGATTAGAACAAGAATTGCCATTGCGAAGGTAGCCTTTTGCAAGATGAAAAACATACTGACCAATAAAAAGATATCAATTGAAACGAGAAAAAGAGTGTTGAAGTGCTATATAGAACCTGCACTTTTGTATGGATGTGAAGCGTGGACAATGAGCAGTCAAGCTGAAAAACAGCTGATGGCTATGGAAATGTGGTTTTTGTGGAAAATGCAAAGAATACCATGGACAGACAGAAAAACCAATGAACAAGTCCTTCAAGAAACAAATGAAGATCGTAAACTGATTAGAGTCATTAGACGTATACAGCCAACATTTGTTGGGCATGTTATGAGAAGAAATGAATTGGAGAACTTGGTGACGACTGGCAAGAGCCAAGGGAAGAGACCAAGGGGAAGTCCGAGAAGTAAATACCTGGATGGCTTGGTCACGTGGCATAGTCGAGACAGGAAAACAGAGTTGATCCACGACTCTGGTGATCGAGTGACATGGCAGAATATGACCGCCCACGCTTATCGGCATGACACATGACGGATGGATAGGTCTGTAATCTTGTCCCGATTATCGTATCATTATTTCATGTGGCCAAGCCACTTTGCCTTCCCCATGCTCTTTTCCCATTATTTTTACTAGATTTCGCTAAGTTTTCAAGTATATTACTCATCATTATGTCCTAACATATTATGGCTGTCTAAATCTAATTTCTCTATCCAACTTAAGGTGTTACATTTATTTCTTGAAGGACCGACTCATGTGTTTGGATGTCGCTGGATAGTTGCATATCCTTAACATGCCGTCGCAGTGAACCCAGCCATATTTTGGCTGTTTGTGATTTCTTTGGTGTTCTGGATCAATTCTGCTGATAATATTCTTCAATGCCAGCGTATCAATCCATCCAGCATCATTTTTCTTGGTCTGTCTCTGCCTCTCTTCCCCTCGATCTTTCCAGTTGTCACGATGTTCTCCAATGCCTCTCCTCTCATCACATGCCCGAAGAAGCAGAACACCAAAGACCGAGATATGTGGAGAGTCATGAACGCCTACGCCAGCTGGCAGGACATTTGATGATGATTGATGATGATTGTGATTTCTTGATAAGTTTACGTTCAGTAGTTTGTCATTGCTGTCTGAACAACAGACACCCTTACTAGTGTATGAAAATCAACGCAAGGTCATCTGCTACCAAATCGCCCGAAGCTATGTTTCGAACGCGGGATTACGAATTGCGACTGCAATCCATTCGCCACACAAACGCTATGGGCACAACGAGATTCCAACCTTCAGCCTCCAAAAGACTAAATCTCCTCGCTGAAGGAACAAGAGTATTTCGACATTGATTAATTAACTAAGTAGGTGCCCCTATCATTATTAGCCAGGTCTACCATGCACCAGAACCTAAAACTATGCACCATGAACAGAATTAGCGAGAAGACATTTTTATGGCGTACATACATGGGGAAGATTACATCCGGGGGCGATTTAGGAGCAGATCGTTTTGCGCTGATTCTCACTTTGATAAGAGCCGTTCAGAAATCAATGGCAAACTACAATTGCCTATTCATGTAGTTTTTCACGTAGTCGATTGAGGGTATGCTTGTTGTTTATGTGCTGACGAACGTTTTAGCTGCAATGTCCATTTTTTTTAATATCGTCTTCTAGTAAAGTTTTCCGATTCCGCTTCTTGTTTTTGTTAACTCATTCAATGCTTTCTTATATACAAAGAGCATCGAATGTGCTCTTGAAAGCGTGATTCATATAGTAATGTTCTTTTACATTATGAATGCTTCCATCCTGACATGGTACCTCATACTACAAGCTCATTGTTGAAATATTCAGTGTTTGCTTCAATGAGAGAAGTCAGGAGTCCGTCTTCAAGGAAGAAATCGATTGCAAAAAGTTCTAGAGTCATTGTCAAGGTCAGTTGAGTCACAGAGATGGTTCAAACAACAACAAATTAAAGGTTTAAAATATTGTGGTTATGTAAGAGATGGTTCAAATAACTACAAGTTAAAAGTTTAAAATATTGTGGTTATGTCATTATTTATTGATCAAGAAATGAAATACTTATTTTTCTTCCTACACCTTCAGATGTCAAGATGAATATTAGTAAAGAAATAGCAGCAGTCAATGTGAATTTTTCGACATTTCCATACAATTTTTTGTTAACCTGAGCAGGTGTAGGCCAAAATCATGTTTCCCCCTGTTCTGAATATGCTGCGCACTGTTACAGCAAATGTTTAGCCGTCATGTTATAGACTTCAGCTAGTATTTTCTCCTTTAATTTATTGAATGAATTATGTGTTTCCTCGAAAATGAGACCTACCCCTATAATAAGCCGCAGCACGATTTTCAGGATTGGTAACATCGTGCATTTTTCGTCCTAAAATAAGCCCTAGTTATGATCGGCAGCTAAAGTGAGAGACTTTGCTGAATGGCCAGTCGAGGTACAGACGCCACGGGTACGGACTTGGCAATGAACGGATGTGGTTCATAATTCAATACGTCACTTGTGTTAAATACAGTTACAAATGCACTGCGAGCAGGCTACATAGATACGAAATGCTAATTTACGGAAATCTTTATTGCTGGAGATGAAAGTCTGGGCCAGTCGTTCTACAGGAAATGGAGTGGCAAGAAATTCAAGCCGGAATTCGGGATTTGGAGAGTTATGACGATGTTCCAGAAGAAGATGACATGACTGTAATTGAATAAATGTGGAAATATTTACATGAATAAATGTAGATTTGTGTATTTGAAAAATAATATAAGACAACTCCCGAAAATAAGCCCTAGTGCATTTTTTAAAGCTAAATTTAATATAAGACCCGGTTTTATTTTCGGGAAAGACAATAGTATGTTAGCCTGTTATGTCGTGTATGATATTCGTTCAATTCGGCCGAGTTAATTTTTTTTCCCCAGGCGCTCTTTCGCTTTGAACTCAAGCTTTGTCATAATATGTATGATCCTTCTGGTGATCTGAAAGCTTCGATTTCTGTTTGGTTCTATGATAAGTTCTTCTTATAAACCACTTGGTCTCATCATAGGTTATATCTATACCAGGTAGTCTTCTACCTTTCTGTGCCTACTTGTCAGTCTCTTCATTTTTGGTGTCGGCATCCGCTGTGTTACAACCATTTTGGATTTTCTTCTAGAAGCCGTATTCTCCTTCGGGAGACTCGGGTTCGAATCCTCGGTAAGGTGTCAGATTTTTTTCTGTTGAGGGAAAAAAGAAAATCCTAACCCGCACAGTTCGAGGCGACTGCACTATCCATCATCATCATCAAGTGCCATGCCGGCTGGCATTAGGCGTTCATGGCTCTCCAGAGATCTCGGGCTTTGGTTTCTGGATCAACTCTGCTGATGATATTCCTCCATACCACCGTCTCAGTCCGTCCAGCATCATTTCTCTTGGTCTGCCTCTGCCTCACTTCCCCTCGATCTTTTCAGTTGTCACAATGTTCTCCAATGCCTCTCTTCTCATTACATGATCAGAGAAAGCTTTTTGTCTCTTTCTTATTGTTGTATATAGTGTTCTAGTTTCATTAGCCTCTTTCAGGCAATCGTTGTTAGTTACTCTGGCAGTCCAAGGAATTCGCAACATTCGTCTTAAAAACCACATCTCTGTTGCTTCTAAGTTCTTCCTAATTTGTTCATTTACATTCCAAGATTCGCTGCCATACAGCAAAACTGGTTCTATATAGCATTTTAGCACTCTCTTTCTTACATTCATTGATAGCGACTTATTGCATAAGATACTCTTCATTTTCTGAAATGCGGCTTTTGCCTGCCCTATTCTGCTCTTAATCTCTGTTGTACATCTTCCATCTGATGTTATAAGTGCCCCTAGGTATTTAAAATTATCCACTTGGTTGAGAATTTCCCCTTCTATTTCTATGTCACATTTTGGTGTCACCATTTTCTTTGATATCACCATTGTTACTGTTTTCTTGATATTCAAGGAGAGTCCTTTCTGTGCACTCTCTGATACTACAATGTCCAATAATTGTTGTAGGTCTGTTGCATTATCCGCCACCAATACTGTGTCATCTGCATAGCGTATATTGTTTATATTATATCCTCCGATTAGTATTCCTGGCTTCTCTTTGATCTCTCTCATTATTACTTCGCTATATAGGGAGAAGAGATCGGGTGACAAGACACACCCCCATCGTACTCCTAGCTTTGTCTGTTCGTAACTACCCTCTTTATTTCCCATTGTAATTGCTGCTACTTGGTTCCAGTAAATATTCTTTATTATTCTTAAATCTTTCCCATCAATGTTGATATCTTCCAACATTTTAATCAGCTCATCATGTTTTACTTTATCAAATGCCTTAGTATAATCTATGAAGCATAAATATACGTCTCTCTGTTTCTCTATTGACCTTTCTATTAGTGTTCGTAATATATATATTGCATTGTTTGTAACCTTTCCTTCCATAAAACCATACTGTTCTTCGCTAATTTCCATTTTTATTTTCTTTCTTGTTCTTCCCATTATAATTCTGAGTAGAAGCTTAGTGACATGGTTTATGAGGTTAATTGTACGAAAATCTTCACATTCAATTGCTCCTGGTCTCTTTTGTATTGCTATAAATACAGATTTTAGCATATCGCTCGGTAAATATCCACTGTTGTAAATATCATTCAGCATTTTGGTTAATATATCTACCCCAAATTCTCCCAATACTTCTAATTCATCTACTGTGATTTCATCGGGCCCAGCTGTTTTTCCTTTCTTTATATGTTTCATAGCGTCAGCGACTTCTTTTAGAATAGGTGGGCCTTCTAAGTTACTTTCTTCTGTGAATTCTTCCCATTCTCCATTATATAAATCCTCCCCTGCCATACACCGCAAGGTACTATATTGGCAGTAAATGACAGTGACAGTTGGATTTCTGACATAGTCCGCGGAGTGCTGCTCTTAGATTTACTAGTTCTGCACTGCTTTTTGCTCTTCAGACTTAGACAATTGATTTCGTCTGTGGGAAGAGAGCTATGTATTTCACTTTATTTTTCTGTCAGCTGTATTTCTGTTTGGAGTGTTCAAAGTCTCTATCTCTGCTCTGCAGTGCCAGCTTCTTAATTGGGCTGATCTTACCTCTGAAATCGGAGTGGGTTCGCCCGATGGCGAGGGACACTGTAGGGAAAGCTAACCCACAGCAACATTCAGTCCAGCACTACTATACATAGTGTGTATGGACTACGCTTGAGTTCAAAGTGAGCGAGACAAACTAAAAGAAAAAACAAAACAAAAACATTGGGCTTATCAGTTTTGAATTATGATTATGTTTCACTTCTTGATTTCGTGAGATTTCAAGTTAAAGACAAGTGCACCATTACACATGTCATACATTGTATTCATTACGGATTCAAAGAGTATGCTTAGTATGGTGGAGATATGAATGTTTCGTGTGGAATGGCTATTGTCTCTTCAGAGGTCACGGATTGTTAGAATTGTATGGATATTTTGCCCTGGCCATGCTGGGGTGCGGAGGAATGAACAAGGCTGATAGGCTAGTAGGGAATGCACCTCTTGGTGGTAGATTGCGTGCGCTTGTGGGACCAGGTGAAGAAGGCGGAGAAAGAGATTGAGAACCCATATGTGGAAAGAATGAGATTGCGGGGGATCGGCAGGGGTTCTGGAAGAATCTCAAAACTGAAAGGGAAGACCAGGAGAACTATTAATCAGATAGCGGTGGGAAAGATTAGTAGCATAACTCTTCGCTGGCTGTTGTAACGAGGGGACGGAGCACGTATGGGAATGTCCTGAGTGCAGTGATGTCGGTTCTTAACTCAAACTCAACTCAACACGTGCCATTGTTGTTTTTGTCAAACCGGTATCGGATCTGACGGAAAAGTTATAATAGGGTTTACATGACAAGAGGATCGTATTAATCGTACTAGATTGTATCCCATATGGATCGGTCTCTTTCCACAGTACGGCACGCCGAAGCGTTGCACAAAAGACGAACTCCGTAGTTTCAACAACGGCGCCCTAGATGGCATGCTGAGAAAACCGCACTCATAAACCGAACGACGTAATCCGCAATCGAACCTACAACCTTCTGAGCGTGAAGCAGGCACCGTAACACCTTCGCCACGGAATCTTTCAGATGATGTAAAAGATATCAGACTTATTAGTATACAATACTGGGAACAATTGGCAACTGTTAGGTAACGAAAATAACGACGTCTAACACCGCAAATGTATTTTCAAGGATCCAAACAATTGAACCAGTCTCTGTGGCTAAGGGCTTGCGAACGCGGTTTGTGAGCCCGTATACCCGGGTTCGAAACACGACGGTGCTGGTTTTTTTCGAAAAAGGTATAGGAAGCCGGTCGTTCAGAAAGCAATGGCAAACTACTGAACGTAAAATTTGCCCAGGAATCACGAACAGCGAAAATGCTGGGGTTGACTGCTACATCCTGTGAAGGACATGCAACTTAATTATTTTAAACAAATAAAGTCTGTACTAAATGCTGTACGTTTCAAGACCTAACATTCCAGAGTATATCCACTGGATCCACAACCGCATAAGAACAGGCGTTGTTGTGCTACAAAAATATAAACTTATTTTGTGAGAAGTCCCTGGTGTTTCGATCGTATCACAGGCTTCAGTTTGTTCACCAGCATGTCACTGTATCGAGTACTAATGAAAGTTTCACCCCTTTCATGAAAATGTACAAATTTAGGGCCCTTGATATTCCAAAAGATGATCATCATGACTTTCTCCGTGGATTCCAGCGGCTTGAATTTCTTCTTAACAGGAGACAACGTGTGTTTCCACTGCATCGACTGTCTCCAAACTGAATCATCCTTCTTCTGTAGATTTCACAAACATTCACACCCACTGATCACACACACACACACAAACCCGAATAGTACATTCTTGTTCTTCCAGAATGAATGTCGATAGTGAGGCAGCCATTTAGTAATGGCTATTGCGCATGAGCACACTTTTCTACCCTCAAGACTACTACATTGGATATTGCTAAAGAAGTCAAGTTGTGTCCTGAAACAGCATTTTCCGATGTCCATACTCGTCCACGACTCTGGTGATAGAGTGAGATGGACAGAACATGACAGCCCACACTTATCGGCATGGCACATGATGGATGGATGGATAATCGTCCATGCATTTTATAATAAAATGCCTGATACTGAATGATTTCCCTCGTGTGTGTATGTGTGTGTGGTGTATGTATGTGTGCGTGTGTGTGCGTGTGCGTGCGTGCGACACTAATAAACGCGCACACACCTGGACAATGAACAAGCAACTGAAGAGTTGCATTCAAACTCTGGAGATGTCAATATACAGAAGAATAGGTGGCCTTTAATGAAAACACACCCAATTAAATACAAAGAAAGGCTGGATATGACACAAATGATGATAAAAGAAATAAAACAAAACAATTACGTATGTTGGCAACACTGAAAGATATAATAATGTAGGCAAGTTTGGACTAGGGGAACGAAATGAAGGAGGCTTCAAACGTGTATTATGAACAAAAGAGCATGATACGATTATTGGAACCACTTGGTATCAACAACATCTAAAGAGATTACGGATATGGAGGATGCCATGCATTGGCTGTGGTTTGTTTAATATTTCTAGCTCGTACCTGTAACTGCCCAATGTACGGCACTCTGACTACACTGAAGACAACTCACTTAGGTTATCGTTACTTTACAATATATTTTTATTGGGCTAATCTCGCTGTCCAACTAACATGCTGACAAAGATAAGCACTGCTTAGTACACCACACTCTTATACGTCCCAGCTGTGATAGTCTGTCAGAGGTGGCTCTAATCTTATCATTAATGGCGTTATAATCCATCGTCAGCTGTTCCCTTCTAGCATTATAAGTACAATAAGTCAATATCTGCTTACAGTTCGGACACCTGCCAACATTCCCCACATACACTGGGTCATAATTATATGTGGTTGTGCAGCGTCACGCCACTCAATGTCGATGGCCTGGCAATCACCCATTGTGATTCCTCCCTGTCTGGCATTCTCGAATCTTCTTTCGTCAATTCAATCAACTACTCTTCGGCTTCATCATTTGATGTTCAGCCGTCGCTGGACATGTTTCACTATAGTGAAATGCTGATGTTATTGCTTGAACGTTAGCACAGCTGATGATTCTCGTCCAGTGCCCTGGCCGCGAGTGAAGTCCCAAATCTCCCGGCTTGTGAGCTATGTGTAATCACACGGCTTTCTCTATTGTGTTACTACCTTACTCGTGGGGCTGGGACCATTTACCATCCGAGCTGAGTTGTACTCGATTCTATTCAGTGATCCTGGGTTTAACTCTTGTCCGCCGTGTTCTTTTATTTCTTTCCCTTATACCAAAGCATTAACTCTTGTCATAAGTTTCTATGTGTCATAGCAGAGGAATCCTGGCAATATGATCATAAACCAGATTGATTACATCCTCATCAATAGAAGGTATTGAAATGCCTTAAAAGTCGCAAAAACTATACCAAACTTAGACTGCTATGCTACCACAGACTGATCATAAGCAATATACATATAGAATTAATGAAGGTCAAATATACACAAGAAGCACACATTTGATCTACGTGCACTGAAGAGTGTGGAGATAAATATAAATTCAACCCATAGATAACGAACATATATAAGGCATTGACTGATCTAGAAATTATATTTCAGGATGTCAGTGACCAATGGCATATATTGAAGAACTTAGTTAGCCAGACTGCATAGACAACTATCCCCAAAAATGAATATGATTGGAAGTAAGAAATGGATGGCGGAAGACATCTTAAAACTCGTGGACATAAGAAATAACAATATAACCATGACAAATGTGAAGAGATTCACAGGAACATTAGGAAATTGTGCAATGAGGCAAAATAAGCATGGCTTGATGGAAATTTCGGGGAAATTGAAAACCAACAGAATACGAAATTAATGCACAAAAGAAGTAATGACAACGATAAGAAAAGAACACACGCATCAGAAGTTGGAGGGAATTCATTAAAATTCATTATAAGTCATATAAGTCATTAAAATTATCCCACTACTCCTTTTATCAATTAGTGGTTGCTTTTCCTCCATTCGCTGATCCTCGAGTGTTTTAAATTAAAGATTTACTCTGTTGACCTGCCCGATGGCTTACGTATAGTGTGCTCCACGCTCTGCTTACCAAATAGTCTGTATTGATTTCTGCAGTGACCCGCTGTTAGCCTATCTTCGGTTCGTTCCTTGGAATAAATTATTAAATTTTCATTGACATCAAGCTGGGAATTTGACTCCTCGTGAGATTGGTCGCGATGACACTTAGTAGAAACAGTAATGAACAATAACAAAAAATGTTACAGAAAACACTGTTAATTGTCGTTGAATTACTCATCAGTGCAGTGATTAATTTCCTACGATAAAAACACTTTTGTAACTTAAATCTGCCTATAGTAAGAAGATAACACGCATTGCAGATCACCACTAAAACACTATTTTAAAAGCAACACACACACACACACACACTCTCACACACACACACACACACACTAGTTAATGAGCCTCCAATGAACGATAAGCAGTGGATTGTTTAAACAAAAAGAATAAGTGCGTGAGTAAGTATGTATGTAGATGATTAAGTAAGTAAGTAAGTAAGTAAGTAAGTATGTAAGTAAGTAAGTAACTAAGTAAGTAAGTCATAAAAAATTGTCATTTTACTGCCCATTTTACATTGTTTAGAGCGGTGGGAAAAAGGGGTGGGGGTGCCAGACGACATCTCGGGGTAAATAATATTAATTCCAACAGTATAACTTTATAACAAATACGAATCCTAAGTAAGAGACATGAACTGCAGATTCAAAAAGCCAAACCTGAACTGAAGAAGGAAATCTACTCCAATGGACTTTGAAGGTTGAAACGTTGTTTATTATCCGCAGTGCTCAGACTTGCAACAATGACATTAATACACAATGATCTACTGTGCCTGTTCTGACCAAGCGGGCAGTAGTATAATTAAAATGAATATTAGTAATATGTCCAAAGCCATCAACACTCGAATTATAAATAATGTCCTTGCTCGCCCAGACAGCATTCTTCTCTCTATCTTCGCAATGTCCTTTCTGCCAATCTTCAGACATCAAGATTCGGCGTTTATCCGCCTGTTTATTTGTAGCTTCCATACACGTTGTGTCCACAGAGTGTTTCGTCCATTCAATTACTAATTCAGCCACTGGTGCGGTATAAAGCCTGTATTTAACCGACCGATATTTCTCAAATCAACATGAGCTGCTGCTCCGAAGAATCTCACAAGTCCGTCTGCCGTTGTTGTTGTTGACGATCTTTGATAACGTTTCTGCGTTGACACGTCATGTGCTTAGTTTTGTTAGCGTTTTGTTTTTGGGATTCTCTGCTATTTATAATTTATACTATTGCGTCACACCTGCTACTTGGCAAGGGGGAGGGGGTGTCTTGAGCCTGAGGAATAAGGGCCGCCTGGTAATTGCAGTCGCCGCAAACTGTGCAGTTTAGGATTCTTATTTTCCCCCAGCAGGAAAAAAAATAATTCACGCCCTACCGAGGATTCGAACACGGGTTTCCTGAAGGAGAACCCGGTGTTCTTAGCCACTCTGCCAGCCGCTCCTCCTAGAAAGTAAGCAACGGATCTATTAACGATATTTCGTGTTTTAAAACCGTTGCATGTTCTTTACAGGATGGGGCAGTCAACCCCAGCGTTTTGTTTTGCTATTTGTGATTTCTTGCCAAATTTTTGTTCAGTAATTTGCCATTGCTTTCTAAACGACCGGCAATCATACCTTTGTATGGGAGCTAACACAAGGCGATATGCAGCTGTGTTTCGAACGCCGTAAACACGATTACGAATTGCTTTTATAACCCCTTCGACACAGAGCCGGTCCACTTACATAATTCATTCATACAGTAGAATGCCCCTTGCAGAACTTTCCTCCCATAACAACATTCAGGAAAACCTCTCGATCATAAGTCCAATACACCCACCTGGAGATAATCTGCCACATCCTGCACCCATCTTTTCTTTGGTCCTCCTCTTCCTCTCTTCCCGGGCATACACCTCTCCATTATTGTTCTCTCCAACTTTTCATGGCGTTTGAAGTGACCAACATATTTAAATTTTCTTTGTTTTAATGTCTTCAGTAGCCAACCTTCTTCAATAGTCAGCTCTAGTCGTATGGCTGCATTTGTTCTTTTCTGTTTCCAAGATACTCTTAGAGCCCGTCTTTAACATTTATATTCAAGGGCATTTACGCGCTGTTCAGCATGTTTATAAGTGTCCAGATTTCAAAGGCGTGTGTTGCAATGGTAAAGATGCATGCTCTTTAAAATCTACATATTACCAACATAAAATGTCATCAAAGCGCGCGCACACGCACACACGCACACGCACGCACGCACGCACGCACGCACACACACACACACACACACACACACCCCCCCCCCCCCCCCCACTCCCTGTCAACGTCTCAAAGACCTAGGAAACAAGACTCGGGTTCAGACAGGCAACAAACTCCATACTGTCGTTTGATACTCGAATTTATTATCATTACTTTGGCTAATAATGATTTAGCAATTCATTACAATATCAAAGTATCTTATTGGTACATTTAACAAAGCATCATACACATGGCTATCACATCTATCAACTATCAAACAATCTCTCTCTTAAGCTAGTTTCTGTGTAGCTAGTCCCCCTAAGCTAAACCCTGCTTCGTGTTCGGTGTCCAGTCGCCGTCTGGCCCTCGACGTGCGTCGGGCGGACACGGAGTGTGACTCCTCACGAGCTTCTCGTGAGAGTGGCTCTGCACACTTCAGGCGGGCTCCACCTGGGTTAACAACGCAGTAGGCAAACTGACCCCTGCGTTCTAGAATGCTCTGTGGTGGTTCCTTCCCTTCTGCGGGTTTCTGTCTCTGTATTGTATCCCCTGATCTATCTCCTATCTATGTATGCTATGCCTCATGTGAGACCCTGACACCCCCCCCCCCCCCATCCCCGCTTCCTCAAGTCATTGTTCAATCACATGACTATCTGCTAGCTATTGGAGGTTATGCTCTCCGCCACAGGCTCAGAGAGTGAAGGGTTAGATCCTTTCATTGGGTTGGGAATGTTTCCTAGAACCTATGGTATCTAATCATGTCGTATTTCCCCTTGATCTTTTGTTCAGTTAGATTGGATATCTTGAGTTCTCGGATAAGGGCGAAAAACCCGAACTCCCGCAAGTTGTGCAAGTTAAAAATCCTAAATTGCTAGGAAAAATATAATCTCACAATTGCTAAGATCTCTATAGCAATCTATAATTTCAAAAAGATGTGTGCATGTAAGATAAAGCACCCCACACTGTAGATTACATATTACAACACTGTACCAAATATAGTCGAGAAAGATCTTTTCTATGGCTGGATGAAACAACACTGGATGTCAAACTGTACGGAATTCTAATGGACAAGACATGATCATGCCTGTAACAGGATATTACAGTACATGATAAAACAAACAAAAAGGTACTTTTAGATCCTGCGACAAACAATAAAAAGAAGCACACGTACATACTCGTACTTGACTAGGGCCGCAGACCAAGTAAACGAAATAATCAACGTTGGGAAAATAAAGGAAAATAATATAATAAAACCAAGACAAATGTGCATGAAACAAGTATGAATAAACACAACACAGCTGCCCGACATTCCGGTATTTAATACTTTTGTCAGGAACAAAACATACATACATATTAGTATCATTAAAATACACAATGAGTGTACATTAAATAATAATAATGTTTAAAGAGGGAAAATGGAAGGCCGGGTGCGTGACTTCTATCACAGCTTCTACAGAAGCCTGCAACATCTAGAGAAGACAGTGCAGCTCATTCAGGAAATACAGTGGTAGATATAGACTTACTCCAGGCCAAAGGAAAGAAGAACCTAGCTAATGTAGCAAACAAGTAGATTTGTTTCTGAGTAATCTATGGCGTTTACTTGATCGATGTAAAGGGGGCGCGCGCGCGCGCACACACACACACACACACGCACGCACGCACACACGCACACACACACACACACACACGCCCAGTTGCATTAGAAACCTGTGACATTCTACCATGTGCGACCCACATCTGACCATGTTTCAGTATATCACACAGAGCGGGTACATACATGTCTATTTAAGTCACGAGTGAACACTATTCCTGCAGCCTCGGGTAGATGCAGAGCCATGAATAACTTATTACCGTGGATCCTATATTTAGAAAGTCTTATTTATAATTCATTGATATGTTTTAGCCTAAGTCCCAAGAAGGTAAACTTGAGAATGGCTTGATCCACAGTTCGACTATTACAGCTTTCACTTTCTCTACACCAGTTTCTCATCAATATCATCTCCTTTTACATTTCACATTAATTTGTACCCCATTTCATGAAAAAAACTGATTCATGCTGTGAATAGATACCACAGCCCCGACGAAGGTCCTTCCCACCCACAGTTCATTTTGGTGCACACAATTACTGTGCAATTACCACCCTAATGGGACCACCTAGTCCTATTGACTCTTATCCTAATTGCATTATAATATATTTATTATCACACGGCATTGAAGTACGCGAAGGTCGTGCAGACATTAAAGTAAAGCACCGGCCATACACAACCGGACAGCTGTGTTATAGTGAACCGACACAAGGCGAGTTAGCGTCCATTTAACAAGCTGTAGATATGGCGCTTGTCAGTATTATTAAGTCTGCTCTTGTTTCTTGTGTGTTCAGGCCTACGGGTTGTGGTCCTAACTTTAAAAGCATTGTAAACCTGAAGTGCGAACTGCACTAGGTTAAGCGGCAATTCACGAATCGATAAAAACACCCCCTACATAGAAACTGGTCGAATTTAATTTCAGACTTCTTTTGAACTCGCCTAGTTGCGCGTACAGTAAAGGCAATCAGTGGGCGTGTGAGATTAAAAGGACTTCACTTATACAAGGTCCCGATTTGACAAAAAGAGTGACTGGTTTATTTTCTTGTCCTGTTTTGCGTTCGCTCGCTTGTATCCATAAACTTGCTACTTCTTCTAATGCACTGGGCTGATTTTTGCGTGTGGACTAGCTTTCCCAATCACCAAGTGTCCTTCGCCATCAGGCGAACCCACTCCGAATTTTGAGGTCCTTTTAATTTACGTCCCCAAGTCAAGGATGAGAGGTCAATATTTGAGTCCAACTGACTCAATGTAGGGGTTGACATCGCTATCTTGGTATCAGCACACCGGATGTTTAAGAGCGAGCGCCCTTATACATTGGGTCATGTTGACCTCTAGTAATATGTATTTCTTGTATTAGGAGCGGCAAGTAAAGCAAGGGGCAGAATTATCGTAACACGCTTGCCTTGTCTGTGTCATGACTAATGGCGGTTGACTTGTAACTGGATACGGTACAGTAAAAAGCTTCATCCGTTTATTCCAACTATGTCTGTTCATTCCACGTTAAGATATCTATATGTAATATGGGACTGTAACATGAAGGATCAGGGTTGGCGATAACACATTTTCAAAGCTTATCTTTATCCCTTAAAACTCCACACCTTGATTCCTAGCCGGTTCTCTCAAGCTAGAGACGCCGCCTTACCCCAAAAGCCACATCGCTATGAATCAATGAAGCGCGGAACCCTTAAACAGTTTGCAAACTATCGCTGTCTTTCATTGATATACGACAGACCTCCTAGGTCGGGGTTATCTAGAGGTTAGCAATCCAGCCTACCCCCATAGATATATAATACCAACTTGAGTCCAGTACACTTACCATTCAGGGAATACCTTCATGGTTCCTGTCAGGCAAGATCTTAAGAAGTTCATCTTCTGGTATAACATTTAAATAGGGAAATCCCGTGGGTTCTGGTTTCCTTTTATAGTTAAGTGTGATTGCAAACGCAACCTCCCGTGACAAACAAAGGAACTCAGGCCTCCTCAGAGCGGACTGGTATAAAAATCAAACACACTTGACCCAACAAGAAATCTCCCACGCGGGTTTATTTAGGCAATGAAAATAGTTAACTAAGTAATGTGGTTTTTCTTTTTGTTTTCGTTCGCTCGTTATGAACTCGATCGTAGTCTACGTTAGACTGATTTTTGCTAGTGGGCTAGCATTCCCTATTGCCAGTGTCCCTCGCCATCAAGCGAACTCACTCCGACTTCTGAGATACTTGCAATTTACGTCTTCAAGTCAAAGACGAGAAGTCAACATTTTAGACCAACTGACCGGTGTAGGGGTTAAACCCGTTACCTCGCCATCAGCACACAGGAAGTTTAAGAGCAAGCGCTTTTATCTATTCGGCCACGCTGATCTCCGGTGATATATATTTCCCCCGTGTGATATTGGGAGCGGTAAGAAAAGCAAGGAGCTGTATGGCGGTTGATGTGTGGCTGGATACGGTACAGTAGAAAGCTTCATCCGTCTATTCCAACTACGACTGTTCATTCCCCTTTAAGATGAGAACTATTACTCAAACAGTTGAGACAGATAGAAATCTGGGAGCGAACGAACGAACTTTATTTTCACACGTTCACAAATTACCCGTTTTACACCCAGCTCTTAAGGGGAAAGAAGAATTAGAGAAAAAAGATGAAAAATATGAATAGATAGAGGTCAGCTTGGCTGATAGGTTTAACACATTCGAGCAAAAACTTTAATGTGCGCTGACGACAGGGGCAGAAGGCTCATACCACACACCGGTCAGTTGGCCTTTAACGTTGACCTTTCGTTCTGAAAGCAATGGCAAACTACTAATGGAAGTAAAATTGTCCAGAAAATCAACCCGGAGTTGAAGGCAACATTCTATAAAGGACATATAATACTCTGGAAAGGACATGAAATTTTTTTTTTTTTAAATGATAGACAAAAGAAGATGCGAGAGATGGCAAACATGTCTGACGCTGTCACATTGCAAACTCGGACATATAATTTAATACATGGGTTGATTTGGTTTGTGAAGAACACTTTAATTGCACACAGATATCTCCATAAGTGCTCCAGCCTCCTCCCATAGATCACACACAGATATCTCCATAAGTGCTTCAGTTTCCCTCCATACATTACACCCAGATATTTCAATAAGTGCTTCACTCTCCTCCCACACATTACACACAGATATCTATATAAGTGCACCAGTCTCCTCCCATAGATCACACACAGATATCTCCATAAGTGCTCCAATCTCCTCCCAAAGAACACACACAGATATCTCCATAAGTGCTCCAGTCTCCTCCCATAGAATACACACAGATATCTCCATAAGTGCACCAGTCTCCTCCCATAGAAAACACACAGATATCTCCATAAGTGCTCCAGTCTCCTCCAATAGATCACACACAGATATCTCCATAAGTGCACCAGTCTCCTCCCATAGATCACACACAGATATCTCAATAAGTGCTTCAATCTCCTCCCATACATTACACACATATATCTCTATAAGTGCTCCAGTTTCCTCCTATACATTACACACATATATCTCTATAAGTGCACCAGTCTCCTCCCATAGATCACACACTGGTATCTTCATAAGTGCTTCAGTCTCCTCCCATACATTACACACATATATCTCTATAAGTGCTCCAGTTTCCTCCCATACATTACACACATATATCTCTATAAGTGCTCCAGTTTCCTCCCATACATTACACACATATATCTTTATAAGTGCTCCAGCCTCCTCCCATAGATCCCACACAGGTATCTCCATAAGTGCACCAGTCTCCTCCCATACATTACATACAGCTATCTCAATAAGTGCTTCAGTCTCCTCCCATACATTACACACATATATCTCTATAAGTGCTCCAGTTTCCTCCCATACATTACACACATATATCTTTATAAGTGCTCCAGCCTCCTCCCATAGATCACACACAGGTATCTCCATAAGTGCACCAGTCTCCTCCCATACATTACACTTATATCTCTATAAGTGCTCCAGTTTCCTCCCATACATTACACACATATATCTCTATAAGTGCTCCAGTTTCCTCCCATACATTACACACATATATCTCTATAAGTGCTCCAGTTTCCTCCCATACATTACACAAATATATCTCAATAAGTGCTCCAGTTTCTTCCCATACATTACACACATATATCTCCATAAGTGCTCCAGCCTTCTCCCATACATTACACACACATATCTTCATATGTGCTCCAGTCTCCCCCCCCCATACATTACACACATATATCTCTATAAGTGCTCCAGTCTCCTCCCATACATTACACACATATATCTCTGTAAGTGCTCCAGTTTCCTCCCATACATTACACACATATATCTCTATAAGTGCTCCAGTCTCCTCCTATAGATCACACACATGTATCTCCATAAGTGCTCCAGTTTCCTCCCATAGATCACACACATATATCGCCATACGTGCTCCAGTTTCCTCCCATAGATAACACACATATATCGACATACGTGCTCCAGTCTCCTCCCATAGATCACATGAGAAGAATCTCGACTCACTGCACGACCTCCGTAACACCGGTGATAATTCACATATGTGTATAGCAGAACTACATATATTATACATTCTTTAGTAAACTATTTTTCTGATTTAGAAAATGTGTCCAGGCAGAGGCCCATACGACCTGCTGTTTCCTGTTTCAAACTGCCGAGGGATTTGTAACCTCTACACTGGTCTTCGGAGTTGATCGATCTTGTCCGAGAAATCAGTATCACGTCTCTCTTGCTCAACCTCAGTGGCCTCACTGGAGGTAACCTGGAGGCCAGCCAACGGCCAGTTCAATTTCGCACACACCGGCATAGCCTTGACACTTTAGCTCTTGACGGTGTAATGGATCTTATTATTATTACAGATTTGTGACAGAAATATTTAGTTTGCACCTTCCGGGACATTGCCCTAACAGTCAGTTGTGGTGGCTGCTTTATTGAATAGAGTCCCATAAGAACATTGCAGAATCACAGTGACGTCTCTACTTCCATTGTCATACTGAATGTCATCTTTGAATTAGTTCCACTCTGTTCTGTAAGGTCATTGCCACTCCGTCTTAACTGTGAAGCCGCATCTCGATCTCTTCTTACCTCGCTGCACTGCTTCGACAGTGCATACTACCGTATTAAATCACACCCCACAGTAATGTCTTTCCCATTGCACCACTACCTACAATATATGCCAGGGATTATACGGGCTTGATATTTGCCCTGACTTTGCTTGTGTATTTCCATTCCTCCACCGTAGGCACATCCTCAAATCGTATCACTTGGTGAGTGTCCTCTCCGCCATCTCCATCCATGACCTTTATCTCTGGGTCATGTTCCTAAGCAGAAACTTATTTCTACGATGTCGCCTTTGACACTCAAATAAGCCTTAACCTTGATCAATGCGTATCTTCACCCGGTTGTAAGGAGGCCAAACATACGCCGCATTGTTTCGATTGGAGTAACTCTGGTCTAGCCCAGTATTATTCGCACGCCTTTATTTTAAATATGTTATAATCTGTCACACTATGTTGCTGATAGTGAGAGTACACACATCCCGTACTCAATAACGTACAGGACTGGTTGCTGATGTAGCAGGAATAGCAATCTGGTCCACTTCAGCGGCTACAATAATTCTCAGTCTGCCAATTCATGTAATCCTGGCTGTATACTATTGCCAGTGTGGTATTTGTATGACAAGTTGAGATCAGAGGTAAATCCCAGACATCTCAGCCTGTCGTATCTATCAATTGTTTGCTCGAGAAGTAGATAGACCCACCCACCCATCCATCCACTAACACATCAACGGACCTACCGATGAACCGACGGACCCACCTACCAACCGACCGACTGATCGATTGACCGACCGCAGACAGACAGACAGACAGACAGACAGACAGACAGACAGACAGACAGACAGACTGATGGTTTGATTGATTGATTGATCTTTATTTTAGAAGGGTTACAAATTGGACAGACAGACAGACAGACAGACATACAGACAGACAGACAGACAGACAAACAGACAGACAGACAGACAGACGGACGGACGGACGGACGGACGGATAGATAGATAGATAGATAGATAGATAGATGGATGGATGGATGGATGGATGGATGGATGGATGGATAGATAGATAGATAGATAGATAGATAGATAGATAGATAGATAGATAGATAGATAGATAGATAGATAGAAACCATGAAATAAGAAAAACATTCACATTAATTTTCGACCCGTAAATGAGAAAACAAGCTGGCTTCCGTGTTGATGTTTGTAAAGCATTTCTGGACCGCGCGCAGGATGATAACAGGCGATTCAACCAATAGGGAAACATTGATGTCCAGGTCGCTGGTTATAAGTCTGCGTGCCAAGCGACAATCAGGTTTGCGTGCTATCGTTGAAGCAGGGATAGATTTCAATGTTAGTGCCAACAATTTCAGTTACCCACCTGGCTCAATGAAAACTCAGTTATAACAGGGAGAAGGTAAGTACGTCTGCTCCAGTTAACATTAATGGGACTATTTAAAATTACTCTGAGATGTAATTATTATTCATTAGCAGGCACAGGAACGGGACCCAAGATGGCATAGTGGCTGGACGCTTGTCTCACGGCCCGTATGTCATGGATTTGATTCGCATAGGACGGATTAGTACTAATACTAGCTAAATTGGCGCGCGCTCCCAGATCAACGCAGCCTAAAATATGCACCAAAAATGTCTTGGAAGTAAAGTGATAGTTAGCTGTGTCATAATTCTTGTGAAAAGAAGTGGTTGCACACGGTGTATATATAAAATTGTGTGTGGGGTGTGGAATACTACATATAACTCTTCGCCGTGTTGTAGAGGATCCTAGCTGTAGCATGTTCCTAGACTTTGCTAAGACGTGTATTGTAGCTTCAGACTTGTGCTATTGCGGTATTTGTTAGTGTTTCTTATTTGTGATTTATTTGTTAACATATGAATCTCATTAGATGTAGAGACTACCTGGTAGCAAGTCTGCAGCAGGTAATATGTACCTATCGTAGTTTTTGTGGTCGGCAGTGTAACCTCCTCCTTCTTTCATCCTTCAATCCCAGTTGCTCGCCAACTTACTCCAAGCACTCACTTCTAACCCATGCAGCTCCGTCCACGTAATCCCTATATTATTAATTTCTAGTCTCTACTTCTCTTCTCCATCTGTTTTGATATATTCCTCTATTTCTTTTGCCCTGTGGATTTCAGACAATAACTTTCCAGTTTCACTGTTCTCATGTTTTCTTAATGAATGTCATATCCATCGGGGGCTGCGGGGTCTTGAGCTATGGTGTCCGTCTCGAGTGCTGGAGGTCCCGGGTTCAAGCCCCGGTGAGGACTTCTAGTAATAAAATTTCCCCTGGTCTCTGGGTAGTGAGATCGGACGCCCATGTTTATTGTTGCGCACGTAAAAACTCCCTTGGCAGTTGGAAATCGAAAAAGAGTTGCCTAACGGCGCTGCCCGGGTAAAATTTCGAGTTAAAAATCTACCCAAAGTATTTCAGGATCCTCGCCGGTGCTACGGAGTTGGTGCACTGAGCTGAGTTTCTCTAGACAAAGAAAGAGAGAAAAAAAGTTATGGGTTACACCCGTGTGCCGTGATTGTTATCCATCGACTAAACTAAACTATCCATCGGCTTTTCTTCAGCTGTTGGTGCCACTGTTAGTATATTGTCTAGCCCTCTCACATTGGTAATTCACGCAATCCCGTTTAACCATTGTGTTCTACACAGACACGAGTTAATGAATGTTTGTAGTTTATTTGTAATCGTTTTAGAATTCCTCCATGTTTCCCATCCATACAGCAGTAGTGATTTTACATCATTTATTTTTTTAAAAACTTTTATAATTTGCTTGTGCTATCACATCTCTTCTTGACTTTTATATTCTAATATCCGTACCTGTTTCTCCATCTTTCTCTACAGTGCTACCTAAATAGGTGTATGATTCCGTCTTTTGAGGTGAGATTTCACCAGGGCAATGCTGTAACTCAGAGAGTTACATTTTGCAGATGATGCTGCAATTACCAGCCACTCTGAGGAAGAATCACAATGTTTACTATCTGCATTCTCTAATGCTTGTTCTGAATTTGGTTTAACAATTAGCAAAAAGAAGACACAGATTATGTCACAGGGTGCACATGGGGTACCATCAATCTTTATTGGCGACGCCAAACTGGAGATAATAGACCATTTTACATATCTAGGATCAGAGGTAAATAGCAAATTATCCTAGATCAGAAAATTAACATCAGGATTGGTAAGGCAGCGACAACAATGAACAGGTTAACAAAAAGAGTCTGCGAGAACAGGAATCTTGTTGCCAAAACCTGTGTCCTTAGTACTCTTCTTTATGGCAGTGAAGCCTTGTCAACTTATTCACACCAAGAGAAACGTTTAAACAGGTTTCATATGCGGTGTCTGCGAAGAATACTTGGTATCAAGTGGCAAGACAATATCACAGGTACTGAAGTATTGGAAAGATCAGGTTGTGTGACGGTTTGTTCCATGCTCAGTCTTCGTAGACTTAAATGGATAGGACGCATTAGGAGGATGGATGATGGTAGAATACCAAAGGACAACTTTTTGATGAATAACAGATGGATAAGAGATCTCGAGGTCGGCCGATACAAAGATATGTGTAAGGGGGATGCTATGCTGTTATTTTGTGTCTTCAATCCCGCTCGCTGTCCAAGCAATAACAGCTTAGCAAATTAACGGGAACCAGAATTCCAACTTCAACTAAATTATCGCAGGAACGACGGTGCTCCACGTCAATAATGATCTTTATTAATGGCGATCTGCCGCACAGACTGATATATGACTGTACCCATGTTAATGGGAGGGACAGTAAAAATATAACAATAAATAATAATTTATACATACTCTACTTCAGCTGCCGAGCTAGATCCCTCTTAATATGTAAATAAATGACGAATAATTCTCATCCTATCCATCGTTCTCTGATTATCTGTCGTTCCGAATCGCTAAACAATGTGACTTACGGACTTCTGCATATAGCTGATTTCATGACTTCGAGCTGACATTGAACCGGCAAATTATGACGCCATAAACTCTATCATGTTATCGGTCTTCAACGTCCTTCTGCTAAACATCCTCCTTCCTGGAGGTTGTGCCCTTATTTCCTCCTCTTGCTGTAATCTCATATGTCATATTCATAAGGTCTTTCAGTTGGCTAATAATGTTCTTTCTGTGTTGTCAGTTTGTGCCTTTCTCCATGATGTTTCCCAACTCGACTCCCTATAGTAACGTAGTCCCCTGTGACGTCATATAGCAATATTTGTATTCACGTGCTTCTCGGTTAACTATTTCGCTTCGTCTGCCACAATTTTCGTATCTCATTCTAATCAGTGACGTTTGCCTCCGACGCTACATGTCAGGGGACATGATTGATACAGGCATTGATACTGCACATTGGGAGCAAGTCACCGCTGAACTTGTTGCATTGAGGGCAAAGATCAGAAATGGAATAACGACAAAAGAAAAAAAATCATTGCAGATAGGTCATACACTGAGCGTGTGAGACTTAAGATGGTGCGTGATGGTGGAAATGACCATGTGTTCACATGCATCCGTTGTGGATGAACATTTACATCGCAAACTGGTCTGATAAGTTACATTCGCTACCACCATGGGTTGTAGTTATTATGCCGTTTTGAAGCACAAAGTAACAATCTATCGCTGTCAAGACGGTAAGGTTTCCGAGGAAATTAATGCTGTTATCATTTGCTTGATTTATTCTCATTATGTCTGTCTCTCCACTGCGCATGTTAAAACCTTGTGGTGACCTCCCATGCAATATGTTTAGTTTACTGTGTATCCGATTTCGTGTGTGAGACAGGAGGGCAATTTTGTCAACGAAATCCAGATAATCGAGATACTTTATAGGGGAAATTTATGGAATTCCATTTCTGGCAGTGCTGATTTGAGACTGTAACTATAAATTGTTCGTAAGTTTCTTGATTTATGAGGTACATCACCTCATAATTAGTTTTATGTTTATGAGATATTACGTATCTCGTGTGCTCAGTTTAGATTTACTTATCAACAGATGATGATTTGCATATACGTCTGCTTCTTCAAAAATTATTACGTGTTACATAGATAGTTTAAATTTCTTGTTGATTCAGATATGCTGAATCTGATTTTCTACTTTGTGGTAAGGTGAAGATCGCATTATTTTGTGTATACATTTTTTTGGGGAAAAAAAAAACACTTCTGCGTGGGACATACTTGTCAACGTCTCTAGGAGTTTATGTAGTGAGTTCAGACAGGCAGATGATGCGAGTACAGATGAGGCATGAAAACATGAGTACATTGTTAACGACTTTAATGTCCATTCATCATTACGATAATAATTACATAAATCAATTCATAAACTCGCACAGCTCTCGCAATACTCTTGCTCGTTCACAGAGATTAACGTAATCGTGCTTCAGCACCCACACTAACACACGGCTAACAGCGGCCACATTCACTCTTATAAACGAAACTGATGTCCAAGCAGATGGCCTATTATCCCTCTCAAACACAGGCACGCATCCTCTCTCATCCACAGTCCGAGTCCCGTCTGAGGCTTTCTACTCGGTGAGGTGGTCACGAGGTTCTTGACCCTCGTGGGGTCCGTGGAGGTCATGCTAGTCGGGTCTGCCGCCCTGTCCTTCACTCGTCTGTTGATGCAGGCGTACTGCGTCGGACCGTCCAAGGTGAACCTGTCCTGTCATTCAAGGGCACAGTCCCGTCTGTAACCCCCCTGTCATAGGCGTAAGGATCTGTATACTATACCCGCAATATTCCCATGTCCTATGTCTGTCCTCTGTCCTCTACGTCATGTCATTTGGAGACCTTGACAGTACTCATTAACTGCTTAGAAATTAGCAAATAACAATCCATTTTCGATCATTACACTATATGTGTGTTTCGCCACGATCTCTTCATAACTCGTGTTATCCTATCTTATCGTAGCATTTGTATAATCCACCAAAATTTTGATTTCTTTCATAGCTCTCAATTATTTTGAGTTTTATGCAAAGTTCTCAATTAATGTATTCATCCTTGTCACTTATGGATGCGTGAACATTGATTACACGCATGCTTTTATTATTATTATTATTATTATTATTATTATTATTATTATTATTATTATTATTATTATTGCTGTTATTATTATTATGGTGTTTCCACCTTGTCGTGGTGGGGGAGTTTGAGTTTCTCAATGACCCTGAGAGCTATGCCAGCGGTAGCGTAGCTACCAGCAGGGCCTCCCAAGCCGGACAGGTCAAAGGGTAGAAAACAGATAAAGAAAAACACCCTGGTCCTCCAGGTTGGGGGTTGAAGCATGGGGTTAACATCCCCACCTTTGTAAAAACTATTTTGTTACGAAGCAGATACATAAGCCTCGAATTCGGATTGACTTATTTGGACAACGATCTCGGAATGTTAAAGGACTCTTGAGATTTGGAACATGGAATGTACGGACACTATATCGAGCTGGAGCGGCTGAAGAACTAACCCGGGAGCTGGTTGAATATCAAATGGATATAACAGCAATTCAAGAAATAAGGTAGCCAGGAGAGGGTACTTTAGAGCAAAATGGAATGATTGTAATATATGGAGGAAACACCCACAATAAACATGAATTGGGAACAGGTTTTGTCATCAAAAAAGAGTTATAGGGGAACGTTCTAAACTTTAAAGCTGTTAATGACAGAATTAGTAAATTACGAATAAAAGGTAAATGGAAAAATATAACGATGATTAATGTAATGCACCTACTGAGGAGAAAGAAGATGACGTTAAAGAAGACTTTCTTAATGATTTGGAAGATGTCATAGAAGAAACCGCCAAGCAGGACATCCTGATTGTGCTGGGTGACTTCAATGCAAAAATAGGTAGAGAGCAAACTCATAAAAAAGTGGTCTGTATGGAAAGCCTACATACAACTTCAAATGATAATGGATGGAGAGTCATCAACCTGGCAGAAGCCAAAGGACTGCAGATTAGCAGTTCCAGAGTACAAAGAAAGGATATACACAAACAAACTTGGAAATCATGTGACAAGAGAACCTATAATCAAATAGATCACATTTTACTTAACAACAGATATGTATCAAACATACAACAAGATAGAAGTTATAGAGGAGCTGAGTGCCACAGCGACCACTTCCTCGTTGGAGCAAAATTTAACATAAAACTTAAGAGAGCTTTCTATACTAATTTACGAAGATTACACCTAACATATAACAGAGAAAATCTACAAGAAATTACAGACAAAGAGAAATTTACAGATGAAATAAAATGTAAACTTGAAACTCTGCAAAGCCCTTTGGAGGAAAGCGTTGACCAAACTTGGTTGAACATCAAGAATACAATTCAATCTACCGCAGAAGAATGTCTCGGTGTGTTAACCACGCATAGAAAGAACAGATGGTTGGATGAAAAATGTGAAGACGCAGTCATTAGGAAAAAGAATGCCAGACATTTATGCTTAAATGACATCAAGAACATCCAAAAGGAAGAGCAATATAGAAATGAATGTAAAGAGGCAACAAAAATAGTTCGACAGCAGAAGCGAGAATATATGAGTAATATAATCAAAGATATGGAAACTAATCACCAGAAAAACGAATCCAGAAAGTTTTTTAAAGAAGTGAAGTCAATAAAACGAGGGCACCAACACAACACATTAAAACGTGGATTAACACATGGTTTAAAAGACAAAAATGGGAATATGATAAATACCAATGAGGACATGTGCAACAAATGGAAAGAATATTTTGTTGAATTACTAAATTGTGAATCTCCAAGTAACACTTTCCCACAGGAAGAGGTTCTAACGTGTGAACCATAAATTGAAGAACCTGCATTTAAAGAAATCCTATATGTAATCACACGACTTAAAAACAATAAGGCAACAGGGGATGATGGAATTGCTGCTGAATTTATAAAGGCGGGTGGCCATGCATTGTATCTAAAGCTATACGAAATAATAATAAAAATCTGGAGGACAGAAGAATTACCCCATGCCTGGAAAGAGTCGTTATTGTTACCTATCTTTAAGAAAGGAAACAAGTTCAAATGTGAAAATTATAGAGGAATATCACTATTGTTCACAAGCTATAAGATACTATCCGCAGTATTACTAAATAGACTAACACCATATTCAGAAGACATATTAGGTGACTACCAGGCGGGTTTTAAACAAAACAGATCAACAATAGATCAGATATTTATCTTACGACAAATAGCCGAGAAAAATTGGGAATATAAACTTTTTTTTTTATATAACATTTTTGTGGATTTTAAAAAGGCTTATGATAGTGTCCATAGGAATAGTCTATGGAATGCTATGCAGGAATTTGGAATACCAATGAAGTTAATCAACATGACCAGACTATGCATGGAAGATACTTATAATATAGTAACACATAAAGGCAGGAAATCAGACCCTTTCCAAATAACATCTGGCTTGAAACAAGGTGATGCACTATCGCCGCTACTCTTCAATCTGGCTCTAGAGAAAGTTGTAAGGAAGATAAAGGAGGAATGTGATATTGGAGGAACATCCAAGCTGCTTGGTTATGCAGATGATATAGATATTATAGGGGAAAATGAGCAAAAGACATTGGAAATATTGACTCACTTAAAGTAAAAAGCCCAACAGATGGGGCTGGTTATCAACCAAGATAAGACAGAATATATGGTAATTTCAAGAGAAGGAATGGCTAAAAACTCTGGCCACATACAAGTAGATAATACGACCATTAAAAGAACGGAAACATACAAATACCTGGGTACAATCTTCAACTGCTCCAACATCATAAGGGAAGAAATACAAACTAGAATCAATTCTGGAAATAAGATATACTATGCACTACAACATCTACTAAAATCAAATGCGCTATCTCGTAACACCAAAATCACAATATACAAAACACTGATCAGACCAGTTGTGCTGTATGGCTCTGAAACCTGGAGTGCAATGAAAAGAGACGAAGCCTTGTTACAAACCCTTGAGAACAAAGTTTTAAGACGCATCTTTGGACCCATTAGGGATACACAAAGTGGAGAGTGGAAAAGAAGAAGTAACAAAGACATTTATGATCTGTTTAAGTCCCCACCAATCACTGGTATCACGAAGGCTAATAGACTACAATGGCTGGGGCATATAGAAAGAATGAAAGACAATAGAGAAACAACACTCGCTTACACTCAGGAAATAAATGACCGTAGACCCCGAGGTAGACCAAGAAGACGGTGGAGAGATAATATATATACAGACCTACAAGCACTTGGAATCAACGACTGGCAAGAGAAGGTCAACCAGAGAGACAAATGGAGACGGATTGTATCTGCAGCTAAGAACCTCAATGGCTCGGAACGCTGAAGAATTATTATTATTATTGGTATTATTATTATTATTATTATTATTATTATTATTATTATTATTATTATTGTTGTTGTTGTTGTTGTTGTTGTTGTTGTTGTTGTTGTTGTTGGGTTTGATTCTAAACGTTGTAATTATCATTCTCAAACTCAGCGCTTCCCATTCTTTTAGTGCATTCTCTGCTTCTTTAGATAATATTTATGGTGCATATCCCTTTCTCCCTGGCCTAGGGGTTAACGACTTTCTCCGTAATCCCGTATATTCTCGTGAGTAACGTAACTTGCGCGAGAATCGGTAGCGGTTCTCGCCGCATTGGTAACTTACGGGGTATGTGAGCCGGCCGCTCAGTAAGCAATGGCAACCTACTGAGCGTAATCTTGCCTAGTACAGGACTTTGCAGTCAACACTAGCATTTAAATATTGAGCACAACCCACTACTGGCAACGCCGATCGCATTCTGGTATGAACCTAAGGCCTATCCACGTCAATATGGAAGCACTATACTCGAGTTTCGCCCTTGTTTGAGCTCGTCAGTAGTGCATATCCCTGACCGGATCCGGAAACAGTCCCGGATCACGCGTGTGAAGCGGGTGTGTAACCACGCGGCACACACTGGACACACCAAATTATCACAACAGAACACCACAACGCTACCCACGCACTACTGACGAGCTCAAACAAGGGCGAAACTCGAGTATAGTGCTTCCATATTGACGTGGATAGGCGTTAGGTTCATACCAGAATGCGATCGGCGTTGCCAGTAGTGGGTTGTGCTCAATATTTAAGTTTCAAATCCAGAAAAACCACATAATCAAGTTATTATTGCTCACTGGATTTAGGAGGCCTGGTGTTCCTTGCCAGTGAGAACTCCTGATCGTTCGGGTCCCATCGATTGACGGACGTGGGTCGCGGCGATTGGGCTATCTTGAGCATAGCCTACGATGGGTAGCGTTGTGGTGTTCTGTTGTGATAATTTGGTGTGTCCAGTGTGTGCCGCGTGGTTACACACCCGCTTCACACGCGTGATCCGGGACGGTTTCCGGATCCGGTCAGGGATATGCACTACTGACGAGCTCAAACAAGGGCGAAACTCGAGTATAGTGCTTCCATATTGACGTGGATAGGCCTTAGGTTCATACCAGAATGCGATCGGCGTTGCCAGTAGTGGGTTGTGCTCAATATTTAAGTTTCAAATCCCGAAAAACCACATAATCAACACTAGCATTTATCAGCTGCTGTTGAAGTACTAGATATCAACATTGAAGGGAAAGATGTAAGAATAATAAAGAATATTTACTTGAACCAAGTAGCAGCAATTAAAATGGGAAATAAAGAGGGTAGTTACGAACAGATAAAGCTAGGAGTACGACAGGGGTGTGTCTTGTCACCAGATCTCTTCTTCCTATACAGCGAAGTAATAACGAGAGAGATCAAAGAGATGCCAGGAATGCTAGTTGGAGGTTATAATGTAAACAATAACAACAGTATTGTTGGCGGATAATTCAACAGACCTTCAACAATTGTTGGACATTGTAGTAACAGAAAGTGCAAGGAAAGGACTCTCCTTGAATATCAAGAAAACAGTAACAATGGTGATATCAAAGAAAATGGTGACACCAAAATGTGACATAGAAATAGAAGGGGAAATTCTCAACCAAGTGGATAACTTCAAATACTTAGGGGCATTTATAACATCAGATGGAAGGTGTACAACAGAGATTAAGAGCAGAATATGGCAAGCAAAAGCCACATTTAAGAAAATGAAGAGTATCTTATGCAATAAGTCACTATCACTGAATGTAAGAAAGAGAGAGCTGAAATGCTATGTAGAACCAATTATTCTGTATGGCAGTGCATCTTGGAATGTAAATGAACAAATTAAGAAGAAATTAGAAGCAACAGAGATGTGGTTCCTGAGACGAATGTTGCGAATTCCTTGGACTGCCAGAGTAACTAACAACGACTGCCTGGGTAACTAACAACGACTGCCTGATACAGGCTAATGAAATGATGATGATATATCATAGATGATATTTGGACACTGCAAACATGTAGATCAGGGGTGGCCAACACGAGGCCCGCAGGCCGCATGCGGCCCGCGGGGGGTCATGTTGCGGCCCGCGGAGCTAGGTCAAATGAACATAAATGTTAATTTTTTTGTGCATATCACCAAAAGAACATTACATCATGAGTCGTTGTGACATATTTCCAATATTTTATGCCTATCAACGACACTTGGATTCCGTATTAAACCGTGTATTCAGAGGTCACAATGTTAATTCGAGGCCAAGCCCAATTTTCTAACCATAACACTTAGCCACCGGGACGTCTGAAGTTGACAGGAGTTGGAAACTGCGTCCACACGACATAGGAACAGAACACATGTGACCATCTTGTCGTCCCGGGAGGAACGTGGAATGAACAAGCAGCACACCTTATTACTTCTTCTTCCTTGGGATTCTTGACTGACTTCTGTCTACACTCCTCCCTTCTGTCTTCCCTTCCATATATCTATTCCTTTCTCTCTCTCTATCATTCCTTCATCACATACTCCGACAACAGTTTCCTTCAACAATTAATAAAATATTTATTAAATAAAACTATGTCTGGTGTATGGATGGACTGTGTATATGTAGTTGGTATTGTCTATTAGTGTGAATGCAAGATAGGACTTTTGACTTCGTATGTGCCGTAGATTTTCTCGCCTCTTCTGTCGGCTAAAACACAGGACAGCACACATAGAAATGGAGTGATCTCACCCTGGATGATCTCCTCCTGCTTGAGTCTGGACTTAATCCAATTCTTGAAGAAAACAACTGTTCAATGTCTTATCACCAGAAAATAATCCGATTTGGTAAGTCACTGAAATTCATATATTTCCCGTTTTGGAAGGTATTATAGTCCATCTCTGAAAACACACCGCCACTATCCATATTGTCTAGAGTTACTATAAATGTTCTACACAATGTCTCTTGTTAATAAAGTTTAATGTTTCTGCACAGTGCAATTGCCTGCAGTTTTAAGTATCCCTGCTTGCCACAGGTTACGTCTTTTCCTTTTAAGGGCTTTAGTTGTATATTCGTTTGAACATACAGTGTTCTGTATTTGACGTTACGTTATCACTTCTTCATATTAAAACATGTCTATGTTCTTGTTGGTTCTAAGTAGGTACTTTATTTGCTCAAGTGAAGTAGCCTTCATTTCTTCTCTGATTTCAATAGGGGGATTGGAACCTGTGAAGGAGATAGGTAATCCGGTGATATGAGTCTACTTCATATTATTTTCTTATGTGAGAGTCCTTCTCTAGCCATACTGAGAAGCCTCCGAAAAACATACGGACATACGATTTATGAGTGCACTAAAGTTTACACAATTAGATAAACGAATGCAATGCCACAAGTCAAGAACAAACACCTATATCCCTATGCTACTATTACGCTAAGATTATTTTACCTTATATCTTCTATTATCATCCCGGAATCGAAATTAATAATTAAGCACATCGGCACTAATATCCCATTGCCTTAAACAATACGGGACTATAATTTCTTTTCCACACCTGGGATTAATAGATATCTCTGTCCAGTTTGGAACACACACTAAAACAGAAAACCCAATTTCTACTATTTATATCGAGTGGTCCATCCTCCGTTATTGTTTGATGTTCATACCTCAACACTCGTCTCTTGACGTATCCTGCACATCAAAAGGCGGTGAAATCACGTAGTGATTAGTTGATCGTTTCGTTCCGTTGTTACGCTGTTTCCCTGGGTTCCCCTTACGCTAATACATCAAAGCGTCCGAACCCGTTGATCGCCTTCTCCGTTCATTTTCCCCAACGCGATCTCCCCGTTTCCCGTGTCCGTCCGATCAGATCGTCAGGCAATGACCTCTGCGAACACCTGTATCCTATTTTTAAATCCGTCGGTCAATGATCTTTAATTTATCCTCCTCTCAGACTGAAGTACACGATTGTTAACCCTCCTCCTACATTGTAGTTTTATATGTAATTTATCAAGGAATCACTAAACTGCAGTTTTCCCGTGACAGTGACAAGAAAACGGTAGATGGCAACACTACTGCCCCCCCCCCTCTCTCTCTTTCTCCAGCCCGGCCCTTTCCGAGACACCATCCCCATCAAGCTGTCATGTTCCGTGCTAAAAGTGCGCTTAGGATAGGTACATTAAAAGAAATCGAGTGGGTGAATTGAATTGAGAAGTTTTTAAGGGATGACATTGAGAACTGTAAGGAGTCTGAAAAATGCTTTTCTAGCTGTATTTTCCGTATTGCATACAGTGGGGTTCTTTGGACTCCAGGATGGAGGACTGTGCCTTAGCCGAACATGAAGCATAGTACAAATGCTCTGGCTCTCATGTGGAGTAGCTGATTCATCGGCACAGGATGAAAAGGATTCGCCTTCATATTGCTGTAAGAGCAGAATTTCCCTAATATTATTTGCTCTCCAAGTTTAAGGCAACCTCAACATTACAGAAGTCCATTGAGTGAATGATCAATGTGTATAAGAGGATGGCCTGGCCAACACCAATGTATCTACTACTCAAGTAAATGCACCGGCTGAGTCCTCCCTTCATTGCTAGTTGTTAAATTCAGGAGAAGGGTTATGAACATTGTCGAAATCTGGCAGTTATCCAGACGGACATTTACAAAACATGGATTGTTTCCACCAAGACATTTTTAAAACCTGAACTTTATCTACGAGGACATTTTGAAAACCTGAACGGCAACATCGTTGATATTTTTCACCGCCTGAAACTTATTACAGCCCGTCGTTTATCATGTATGGATAATTTCCATCTTTGACTGGTATCATTATGGATATTTATGACTCTTGAAGTTTATCTGCCCTACGGATGTGTATAACTCCTGAAGTTTATATGCCCTTTGGATATTTATAACTCTTGAAGTTTACCAGCCCTGTGGATATTTATAACGTCTGAACTATGGCCATTTATAACTCCTGAAGTTAATCTGCCCTGTGGATATTCATAACTTCTGAGGAAATTTATTACCAGGTATATTTCACCGCTTGAGGAATGTTGCACTGGATAGGCCCTACTTCCAAATCCGGAACATTTAGCAGAATGAATATGTGCACCTTGGGAACTTATTAACCTGACTAGTTCTACTCCAGTGACTTGAACATGAACATTCGTAAAGGGAATATTATGGACCATAGACTGTAGGAACTATGGTGGTTTAGTTTGTGAACAGACCTTGTGGTATTAGATATAAACTCTCTGTTCCTGATATTTCTTTGGGTGGATGTTGTTGAAGGAAGAAATAATATTGGTTGGATATTGGCTGAGAACATTAACGAGAAAGGTATGATTAATATAGATTATAAATATTATTTTGATGTGGGTTTTTGTTATGTGAATATTCATTATGTGTATTTGAGGTATTACGTAACCATGGCGTCAACTAGTAAAGACGTTGGACCAAAGAAGAGAAGAATCACAGAAGAATTAAGAAGTATTCAAGACAGGTGGACTGTATACTATTTTTTCGTGGAAATTAAAACAAAGCTCATATCCAACAAACCTGTTTCTGTCTTGAAAGAGAATAACATCAAACGGCACTACGAGATTAAACATGCAAATAAGTTTTATAAGTACAAAGGGCAATTTCGACAAGACCAAGTACATGACTTTAAAAAAAACCAAAGCATTTCTGCACAACAAAGGATAATTACTAGAGCGGGTTCAGAGTCAACATGCTATGTAAAAGTTAGTTAAGCGGTATTAAAAAAAAGAAGCCATATTCAGATGGTGAAATGGTTAAGGGATGTTTGGAGAGGGTCGTTGAAACTCTGTGTCCAGAAAAGAAGCATTTCTCAAAAAATAACTCTGTCTCGTCAGGCTATTACTAGGCGTGTGGACGACATTTAAAAAAATATTGAAGATAATTTGAAAAGTCGAGCATCCGAGTTTATATTTTATGCTCTAGCAGTGGATGAAAGCACAGATATGGCAGATACTGCCCAACTGGCAATTTTTATCGTGGGTGTTGATCATCATCATCATCATCATCTTCTTCCACTTCTGCCGTCAAACGTCGTGGGGAGGAATAATTTGCGTTCCAGCGCCCGGTGGGCGGCACTGGATAGTGTCATTCGGTGTGGCTGTACAATGTATTTGATGTCGTCAATCCATTTTCTTCTTGGACGTCCTCTTTGTCTCGTCGCAGATGATCTTTGATGTAAGGCCAGTGATGGTAGTTCCTGGTGTTACATTCTAACAACATGGCCAAACCACTTGATCTTCTGTCTTTCAATAAATATGGCACAAGGTGTTGATCCCACAGTCTGTCTGATAATAGCATAATAGTTGACATCCATTTTAAAAAGACAGAAGAATTAGCGGCGCTGTATCCACCTAAGGACACTACTAAGTCACGAGATTTCTTAGAGACAGTTACATCGACATTGAATTGCTTTTTGTTACAACTTAACAACTTATCGGGCTTAACAACTGATGGTGCCCCAGCAATGGTTGGGAAACCCGAAGGTTTAGTAAAATTGATTGAAAATGAGGTCTCCAAAGTCGGTAACACTTCAATGCTAAATTTTCATTGCATTAATCATCAGGAGAATTTATGTTCGAAGGCCCTCAAAATGGACCATGTCATGAAAGTGGTCGTCAAAATAGTGATCTTCATGAAGTCCAACGGGTTGAATCACCGTCAGTTCCAAGAATTTCTAGTCTTTGGAATCAGATTATCATGACGTTACATTTTATGCAAAAGTAAGATGGCTGACCCGTGCCAAATTGTAGAAAAGAGTGTTTAATTTGCAACACGAAATACAATCATTCTTTGCAAGCAAGTCGAAAAGTATCCCAGAGTTTGAACACAAAGAGTAGGTTTGCGACTTTGCATTTCTTGTCGATATAACTAGCCACCTAAATGACGTTAATACTCCTGCTGAAAAGGTTGGCCAACCCTGATGTAGATGATCTAAACCCGAAGCCGACCGACTCTAACATGAACAATCAGCCTACATACACTTCTGCTGGTAGAGATCGAACACATATTGAGGTTTATTGGCCTTTAACAAGCCTGACAAAAATTTTTATTTTCAGAGAAAATGAAAGCGCGTTACAAAACGACGAAAGCAAGAATGGTATATCCAGGAGAAATAGTAAACTGCGATATAAAATTCTCATGCATGTAAAACAATGCCATAACTTTTATAAACTCTTTGAATATAAATTAATTTAGTATGCTATTGTTTATAAAACATGTAAACACCATTAATTTATATAAGAATATTATAAATTAAAATAAATACTACAATTTTTATATCACATAATACAATCCTTAATATTTAGTATTGTCCCTTTAAAAAAGTGTATGTTGTTATGTCCCTTTCCATTATTTTAATTATATCAATAATGTGCCGTCTCCACAATGAAGGTTGGCTACCTTGGATCTACTAACACTGTCTGTCTCTCGCCCTGACTGTACATTCTGTCAGGCTGGTGTTCGTCCATCTCTTGATGTTATCTTCCCACTTGTATGGTTGTCTACCTCTTGCTCGCTTGCCCTCAACCTTGCCCTCCAGCATGGGTTTTACAAGAGTATCTCATGTCTTTTAGCGTTGGTGGTTTTATTCCGCACACATGTTTTTTTAAAAATAAGAAAGCATAGTTTATTTCATAAAAAAAAAAAAACTTACGCGCTTTTCCTGAGCACAGTGACGCCGTTTCTTTATCAGTAATAGTTAAAAAGTTAGTTGCATATCCTTTACAGGACGTCGCAGTCAACTTCAACATTTTTTGCTGTTGTGGTCTCTTGGCAAGTTTACGTTCAGTAGTTTGCCATTGCTTTCTGAACGACCAGCACCCATACCATTTCATTAAAAAAAAAAAACACACACAAGGCGGTCAGCTGCCACATCGCCCGCAGCTGTGTTGGAATGCTGGTATACGGTATTACGAACTACTTCCGTAACACCCTCGCATCCGGAGCCGGTATCAGTAATAGTAATTATATATAATTTCGAGGGTAATACACAAATCTACATTTGAGGCAGTCTCCAGTGTGTTGCCGGAGCCCATAAGGGAAGCAAAGAATAGCAACACTGTAGCCTACCACGCATGTCGTAAGAGGCAACTAAGGAGGCTATGGTTCCGTCGCCCTGCTACTGAGTGAGTGCGTGGCGCGACACTGTGAGCTGTGAGTTTCGTGTGAAATGCTTTTGAATCTGCCTGAGGTTTTTTGGAACGTGACTGCATGTTCGGAGCGATGGCAGGTGGCTATGTCCCAGAGTTGACCAGTTTTTGCCTTATGCAGAAATGCGTGGCTGCTGGGCTTCTGGTTGACTGCCACTGCCATCAGCGATGAACTGTATTTTCGTGGACTGTGTGGGTGAACATCTAGGAAACATTCAGATAGGAAAATGACTGCCGATTCCATCAGAGATGAACATGGTGTTTCGTGGGGGACTGGTGTGTTGAAATTCTGGTGGCGGCATTATGCACAGTGTATCTGTGCGGGCTGTTGTTTGTCGAGACTCCTGTCTTTTCCACTTTTCACATTGGGCAGTGGGGAGCGTTTTGTGTGATATTCACTGGCACAGGAACGGAGCATAATGGGGACGACCCGTTGCTGTGAAGTTGGAACTGCGACTAACTAACTAACTAACTTTGAGGAAGTGTTTGCACTTTCTATTGTGGTCTTTCAGTCTGTATCAGGTGAGGCAAGTCTTGTGGATATTTATTTTAATATTTCTATTATTGTTACGAGAAGACAACAACTGGAACATGTTGTGACAACCGGAACGATTTGCGGAAAGAGAGATAGAGGAAGACAGCGTGAGAAGATTCTTGACAGTCTTGTGTCATGTCACAGAAGGGAGCCAACACACGAATTAAGCCATGCCGTCGGAGATCGCAATTTGTGGAGTGGCATGATCGCCCACGCCAGCCGGCAAGGCACTGGGTGATGATGATTATTGTTAAGTTTAGCAAGCTACTCTGACAATGGCGTGATTGCGATCGGGCGAGGGTTTGATGTCTGCAGTCCCGTTTCGCTTTACGAAGAAAAGACTGATCACCTATTCATCCGTGCACTCATTCCTAAAACCTGTTATGGTCCTAACACTTCAAATACCTACAGCAGGCTCCTGCTACTGGACTTGATGAATTTATTTTGTTTTCTTTACTATTGTTAACAGGTTCAGTGCCAACAAAAGATAGGTTTGGACTACACAAAAACGGATGCAGGAAAATGGGCAGTAGAGGGTGTGTCACAGTTATGAGTTAAAAGTTGTTAATATTGCAGCAGATATGTTGTATTATATATCAAATTAAAGGGGGTTGCTTTGGGAAAACAACTGTATATAAGGCTATGACAGGTATAGGAAGCCGATTAAGACGATCAATCATCCCATGACACTTATTCAGTTAAAATGGTAAATTTGTTATTTCTGAGCCGCTCCCAAAAGTCTGCAAAAGTTTAGCTCTAGAATACAAATGCTACAAGTTAATGTCGTTGACAATCTGGAACACTGACTGTAATGATCGTGTTGATCATCTGAAAAACATTTTTCTCATGGGTCATCGGCCCCTGAAAGTTGCGTGTCCTACAGTAGCAGTTATTGACATGTCTGGACACACAGTGAACACCCTGTCCAGGACGGCGAAGATCAATGTAATCAGGCATGTTGCCTTTGTGCTATCGCATTGGAAGCGGTGAAATATTTAGTACTTTCTTCACTTCGAGGGCAGATTGATAGGAGAACGGGCAGAAGACTCTGAAACAGGCAGGCAGATAATGGAGAAACAGGACATATCATACAATAACGTATCCTTATAAAGAAAACTATGCTGGGGGTTAAACTTACGACAAACAAACAAAATGATGAAATAGATTGATATACTGAGGATAGTTGGAATGAAGAAGCTGCCGTAGTGTTGTTGCTAGACATTGGCCTGCCTGCACGGTGGTCGTAGGTTCGATCCGTATAAAGGCGGATTCGGATTTTAAAAATTGGCCTGGACTCTCAGGGCTTCTGAGCAGAGTTGAGTTGAATCAAGAATTGACGTCACAACACTCTGGACATTCCATACGTGCTCCGTTCTCATCTGCAACAGCAAGCGAAGAGTCCCAATGCTAAAGGTACCAGTAGCAGCCTGATCATGTGTCCGTCTGGTCTTTCTTCGGAGGTTTCAGTGTCGGCCAGATCGTATGATCACTTCCTGCAGCGCCATTTTCTCCAAGACATGATTATCTGCCTGTTCTTCTGTACTATAACACGATTCTAACGGGTTCCGACCACATCTGCCTTAGCACGAACCAATACCCCACCAAGGGGTGCAGACCCATCCAATCTGATCCCCTGCTCGTTTCCCACCACACCAGCATGGCCTGCAGAAAACAATCCAACAGATGTTCTCTACTTTTTATTGTTGAATGGAAGCCTACCACTCTGCCTGACGCATACCTATCTTCACCGATCTCATCATACTTTGTGAGTCCGTCACAATCACAACATGCATGTCATGTTTGTTCTCCAGCCAGCGGAACGCCGCCATTACTGCACCCACCTCCATTCTCAGACTAGATGTGGTATCATATGACATTCTCTCCTGCACCAAACACCGCCCATCACCCTTCGCCACGAACCCCCAGGCACTTCTTTTACCTCTTTTCACAGAACTATTCGTGTAGATATTGCATCGCGTGAATTATCGTGGATCAGTTGTTGCAACTCTCATTCAGTGCAACCTGTCGGCCAATCCCTGCATTCCGGATCCAATGTTATTATGACTTCGCACAGGTCTGACTTTTCCTCGAGCATTATGGCACACTCCTCTCCCTTACCATTTTTCTCAAGCATCCATACTTCTCTGATTGTGTCACCTGCCTAAGCCATTCAAGATTTTCCTCTGATCAGCCTGTGGCCCTTAACTGTGCCCAGGGCTTCATACAGGGGGTGTTCCGTGTCTACAGCCACTCGGAAATATTATTTAGCCTGTAGCATACTGTGCCTGTCTGCAATCGAGGGTCACTTGTATATCACAGTATCACCCCCATACCTTCATTCTGTAGGCGCTATAGTTTCACCAGCTACGATCTTTCCCCAATGCAGTTCCAAATGTAGTCTGCAAGGTTATATTGCCTAGATGGCATAGGGGAATTAAATAGCTGTGCACCCACTCTTGGGGTACTATTGTCATGCTAATGCTCAGATTAAAACAAGCAACCATCTCCTCAAAAACGGCATAGCTGATATCTTTCATATGGGAGTACATGACTCCGTCAGATCCTGGCGCAGTGTCCTTTGCTATTTTCAATATATACTTTATCTTCTACTTTTATAATATCCTTATAGCCGTCGTCCTTTATGAAAACTGTAAGTTGCTAACAGCCTCCCTGGTGTCTCCATTGATGTTATCTGTTTGTGTTATAAATGTCTCCAGGAAAGTTTCTATTTTATCTTTAGCATGCCGTTATTCATATATACTGTTGGCATTGTGGTAGGCTGGTCTTTTCTACACATTTGTCTGTGTAGTTCCCAGAGTCTACCCAATATCTTATAACATCCCAGCACACTCATGAAATTATCCCATGTAGCGTTCTTGGTCTCTGCTGGACGCAACTTGAACTCCTCATCGTTCTCTTTGTTTACCATTTTCCGCCATCTCCAGTTCCTCTTGTGTGCCGTACGGTGACTTTCATAATTGTCTGTAGCTGCTTAGTTGCCGCTCTCTTAGACTGCCACACAAGTTCAACTTCGCGGGTCCACCATGGGAGATGCACAAAAGTGAGTCTGCCTCGGTCTAATCAATGCCTTCTGTCGGATGCGTCCAACAAGGGTATTGGCCCTCTCATATTCGAAGACCCTGCGTGCTCTAGTAGCCTTGAACTTGTTCAAATTGGAAATTAACACCGAGCATGACAGGTGTTCACTTCCATACTCCCACAAAACGGTCCATTTCGTGTCCAACACCGCCGACTGAATGACAAGTGCCAAGTCAATAGCAGTATCTACGTTCCCAGTGCCACTCTAGTTGGCCTTCCATCATTAATGCAGATAACCTCTGTCTCAACTATGGCATTCGCAAGGCCTTACCCCTGTCGGGGTTCCCCTGTATAGTCCCATTATGTGGCCCTAGTGTTAAAATCCCCACAGATGAGAAACCTACCACATAGGATGTCCTCCAGCTCCTTGAGACAGTCTCAATGCTCTTTAGTGACAACAGTCCACCGCAGTATATACACCTATAATAATCCAACCGAGGCCGCCAGTTTCTAACTGAACTCCCTGAGCTTCTCTTGTCTTATCATTCCACTTGCTCATTTCCAGCACCGCAGGATTCACTGCTTGATTGATAAACAGCCCTTTTCCATGTCTTTCCTGGAGCAGACATAACCAGGGCGCTGCTAGGGATTAACATTCAACTCCTGTATCAAGACAATATCGAAGTTGTAAAGCAACTTCTCCAGTATGGACCCTCTCTGCCTGGCACTACGGCAGTTACAATAGCCTACCAATGTGTCAATGCCATACGCTCCATTTTGCTTCTGCATCTTCTGATCCCAGTTCGTCTGTGTCTCTGCCTCATTTTCTCATCGTCCCCTCGTCTTATTTTCTTCACTTCCCCATCGCTGTTGAAGATGACATCGAACATAGAGCACGGGCTCCATAGTTCCAACAAAGATTCTTATATATTGTTTCCATATAAGAACGTAGTCTAATTATTATAAAGGCGCATTAACTTTACAATCAGAGTGAGATAGCAGAAAGATCAGTCACGTAGGTAGACACACAGATGGGCACTGGGTAGAGGTACAGTGGTGAACCCTTAAGGTAGGCATTTGGTTAATTGATTATTTTGTAGAAACGTAGGTAGATAGATAGCTTGTTTAGTGATTATGTAGACAGAACGAAAACCGGATTGGTACATATGTAGTCGGACAGACAGAATAGATGTTAATGTTTAGAATATCGCCAGCTATTTGAAGTGGTTCAACTCATTCAACGCCAAACAAAAAGTAGGTTTTTATCAAACATATAACACAATCAAATGAACACGTATCATAGTGTAAAGTTCCATTCACTGAGCATTGAAATTGTGGAAAATACAACGAAACAAAGTAAACAAAACGATAACCATAGTATGTCGATATGTTGTCATTCTGTCCACATGGGAAGTCACATATGGCGATATATTATCATTGGGACGCGGAGGTGTTTACAAGGCACCAGGGCCGAGTTATATACTGGCCAAGACCTATTGACGCGTCCTCGTCGAGCGTCCTGGGCAACAGGTCCCTTCGGGGTCCTGGCTAAAGTCAGTAGGATCGCCGATTCCTCCGAAGTCGGAGAGTGTCTGCCTGTACGACGAGGAACCACCAGTCTGCACACCAATAAGCCAGACATGGGACAATGGATACTCATGCAAACTTCAGGTCCTGTATGACATCACACTGATGTTGGACAACAGGATGCCTTCATCCGACATACAGGACTTCGCGTTGGGGCTCAAGCCAACGAACACAAGCAAGCAAGCATATTATCATTCGGTGCTGAATCAGTTAAATTTGCTCAGAATTTACTCAATTTCGTTTAGAGTGTTTCCGATCATTGCGACTCTGGGTACCAGGATGTAGTAAAGTATATTCCTCTCAACCCATCCACCCATTCTTCATGTGCCATGCCGGTAAGCGTGGGCGGTCATGATTCGCCATTTCACTCGATTACCAGAGTCGTGGATCAGCTCCGTGTTTCTGTCTCGACAATGCCGTGTGGTCAAGCCATCCAGATATTTACTTCTCTGTCTTCCCCTTCGCCTTGAAGGGATTAGAACAAGAATTGCCTTGGCGAAAGTAGCCTTTAGCAAGATAAAAAAAAAACATACTAACCAATAAAAAGATGTCAATTGAAACGAGAAAAAGAGTGTTAAGGTACTACATAGATCCTGTGCTTTTGTATGGATGTGAAACTTGGACAATGGGCAGTCAAGCTGAAAAACATATGATGGCTGTAGAAATGTGGTTTCTGAGGAGAATGCAAAGAATACCATGGGCAGACAGAAAAATCAATGACCAAGTACTCCAAGAAACAAATGAAAATCGTAAATTGATTAGAGAAATAAACGTAGACAGTCAAAATTTTTTGGACATGTTATGAGAAGAAATTAATTGGAGAACTTAGTGACAATTGGCAAAATCGAAGGGAACAGAGCAAAGGGAAGACCGAGAAGAAAATACCTGGATGGCTTGGCCATATGACATGGTCGAGACTGTAACACTGAGCTGATCCACGACTCTGGTGATCGAGTGAAATGGCGAGTCATGACCGCCCACGCTTTCCTGCATGGCACATGATGGATGGTCTTCCCCTTGTTCTCTTCCCCTCGATCTTGTCACCAAACTCTCCAATTTTTTTTTCTCATTACATGTCCAAAAATGTTGACCGTCTACGTCTAACTTCTCTAATCAGTTTAGGATTTTCATGTGTTTCTTGTAGGACTTGGTTATTGGTTTTTCTGTCCGCCCATTGTGTGCTTTGCATTCTGCTCAGAAACCACATTTCCAAAGCCATCAGATGTTTTTCAGCTTGACTACTCATTGTCCACGCTTCTGATTGACATCTGTTTATTGATCAGTATGTTTTTCATCTTGCAAAAGGCTACCTTCGCCATGGCGATTCTTGTTCTAATCTCTTCAAAGCATCTCCCATCAGATGTTATGATTGTTCCGAGATAATTGTACCGATTCACTTGTTTAAGAATATTCCCATTTAACTGTATATTCGTTCATTAATTCATTATGTGCCATGTCAATAAGCGTGGGCGGTCATATTCTGCCATCTCACTTTATCACCAGAGTCGTGGATCAGCTCCGTGTTTCTGTCTCGACCATGCCACGTGGCCAACCCATCCAGGTATTTATTTCTCAGTCTTCCCCTTGGTCTGTTCCCTTCGATCTTGCCAGTTGTCACCAAATTCTCCAATTCATTTCTTTTCATAACATGCCCAAATAATTTTGACTGTCTGTATATTACATTGTAGTATTTCGTTCTTCTTAATACATCACAGTATTTTACAAGTCATGCCTAGTAATCTGTGTGTTGATGTGTGACATGTGCAGTATTGGAATTATAATTCGGTCGGAAAGAGTGAGCTTCAGATTTACTACTACGAATCAGGGACCGACAATTACTCCCAAAACTAGATTGTCAAAAAGTGGTGTTTGAGAGCAAATTAGATCTACGTGGCCTAAAGCTTAAACTTGTATTTTTGGTGACCGTGGTAGTGGGTTCGTTTCACAGACCGGTCAGTTGGACATAAATGTTGACTTCTATTTCTGAGAGCAGTGACAAACCACTGGACATAAAATTGCCTAGTTAATCACAAACAGACAATAGGGGCCGCACCGTCTTGCAAAAACACACGCAACCTTTTGCTCGAAGTGTTAAAAAGATAAGTTGAGGGAGAGAAGAGAAGCCGCTGTGGCATAATGGCTGGTGCGCTTGCTTGTCAAGATAGCTGTCCTGGTTCAATCAACCAACAATGACAGGATAATTCTTTCCCCACACTAGAATCTCTCTTGGGTCGACAGAACCCTAAATGAAAATGGATACTAGGACATTTTCGGAACTTTCTGGAAATGTTTAAGGAGCGAAAGAAGACGAGAAAGCGAAGTGACCACCAAACCTCATATACGGTGGCCTAGATTACGTAAAGGCACACCCGGACGGCAGTATCTGATGTGGCACTACATGTACCTTCTAGAGAGGCAAGTCGCCATAGAGAAGGCAGTGGGATACGCGGAGTTACCGTATTTAATATCAATCTTATCGCCGGCTCTGCGGCCAAGAAGTTACGAATGCCATTCTTAATCCCACATACTGCGTTCGAAACACAGCTGCGGATGATTTTGAAGCAGACAGCCTACGTTGGTTTCCATACAATGGCACTGAGTGCCGGTCGTTCAGAAAGCAATGCAAACCACTGAACGTAAACTTGCCCAGGAATAACAAACAGCCAACAAATGCGGGAGTTGACTGCTACGTCCTATAAAGGATACGCAACTAACTTTAAGTTATGTGGTAATCCAGGATTGTTTATTGTTACAGCTTGGCCAGGCATGATCTCAGGGCTAGGAGAGTAAATCCATTTATATTTATTACGGTCGGCAGTTATTTGATAGACTGGAAACACGTATGATAAAAATCAACAGATCAATCACCGTGTGACTTCTGAAGATCACCGGGAACAACGCGTGAGGGCTTGTTGAACATTGGATTAGACGGCGAAGCATTAGTTGCCTGTCAGGGTAAATAGTTCGTCTCTGTTTACCGTTTGAAATTTTTGACCTTGCCACTTCAGAATGCCCTATAATGCTTCGAGCAGGTAAATGAGCTCCGTGTTTTGTTAGAGGAATGACCTAATTCAGTAGCGCGGGGCATGAACTCATTCTTTCAGGGCCCGTGGATGAATCACCAATAATTGAGAAGTAGACGGTAAGCTTGACTAGAACACGATCACACGTAACAACATGAGCGTTACTTCGTCAGCACACAGATAACAGACACACACCGACACAGCCTCACACACACACACACTCACACACACAGACACACACACACTCTCTCACACACACACACACACACACACACACACACACACACACACACACACATATACACACTCTGGTAAAAGGTGCGTTTCTATAAGTTTGTAAGTAAAATTTGGTGCTAGGGTTTATAAAAACCATCCCTAAATGTTCTTTACAGTGTCACGTGCACGTGTTGACCTGAATTGCTTTCGTTTTTGTAATCGTTACAATACAGTGGTCACTAGTGTTTATGACTAAAACTTTACCACAGCTCATGATATGCGCACATGAAAGCAACAACATTTGGGGTGATCACTATTCACTGACTACGCAACTGAAACCCTATAAAAGGATAACGCTACACAAAACAATTCAGTTCATTTTCAAGCAAACATCTAGGGTGCCTCAATCAATAAATATAAGGGACATTGCTATTGGCCGACTGCATGCAGGAGAAAGTCAAAGTCAGGTTGCCAGGCATATAAACATGCATCAGAGTACCATCAGTCGACAGTAGCACCGGTTCCAAGTCTCTGGCTCATTTGAAGACCGGCATCGCAGTGGACGACTCAGAGTGGCAATAGCAGCGGTTGATCGCTTTATTCGGCCTCGTCATATCAGATACAGATTTACAACATCTTCCTTAACTGTCCAGCTATGGCCTGCAGGACGTCATGTGTCTGATCACACTCCAGATAAGACTGCATGATCCTGGACTTCGGACACAACGACCTCATCGCACGGTCCTGGAAGTGCAATGTCGTGGGGAATGATCAGTTACAGCGGAAAGAGTAAATGGTCCACATTGAAGGATGCATTAATGCGCCACGATACGTCAATGAAATTCTTCGACCCCATGTCCTTCCACTTTTGGCTACCCAAAGGTCTGTGTTTCAACAAGACAATGCCAGACCCCATTGTGCACGGTTGACCACACAGTTCCTGACTGCCAACAACATTCTCACCCTTCCTTGGCCATCCCTGTCTCCAGACACGAGTCCGATTGAGCACCTGTGGGATGAGCTGCATAGACGTGCTTGTTGCCCAGACGTTGCTCCAACAAATCGTCGTGATCTGTTCCAGGTACTCCAGGAAGTTCAGCAGCCATCCCACAGGCCCACATCAGACGTCTGATCTCATCCATGCCCAGGAGATGCCAGTCAATAATCGATGCAAGAGGAGACCACACACCATACTCACGGGAAAGCCCGTACGCCAAATATCTCTCGTGACCCAGATGCAAAACAACTGTCAATTAATTGTCTGATCCCTAAGGTTTTCTTGTGTGCAATTTGAACAATTAACTCATTATATTAAATAAGTTATTTATGGCTATGTGTGTGAATTCGACAGCTATGCGTTACTTTTTTTTTAAAAGTATATATACATATATAATGATTGTGGACAGGAAACCTGCTGGAATCAGCCAGCTGGGGATGTAGAGACACGTCACGTGTGTTTGTTATTGTTTTTTTTTTAAATTGTGACGTAATTAAGAAAAGATCGACCAGGATTTGCATGATTGTTAGCCAATGAGATCCCATTCTGACATATACCTTTCATTGTATATTCAGTATTGTTTATCGTATTAATTTTCGTTTACTGAAGCTTTATAATACCAGCAATTCAAAGTTAAAATGTAATGTTTGTTTTAAATTCTGATGTTTGTTTTCTTTGTTGCGGTTTTACTCGAATATGCAAAAGAAATATCTGTTTGATATATTTAACACGCACGGATTTTTACGAGCTGGCCGAGCCATTTGATCTTCTACTTACATGTGGCACAAAATGTTGATCCCACTGTCTCTCTGATAGCATCATTATTTACTCGGTCTTGGACTGTTAAGTTGGCAGCTCTCTTGAAGCAATCTCACCTCGCAGGTGTTGATTATGCGGAAGTGCGAATTTGGATAATGTCCAAGTTTGACTTTGATAGTATAGGGTTGATGGTATGCTTTTTATTGTTTGTTCATTTGTGAACATAGGATTATTTGGATGTTTCAGTATGGGTGATAGTCGATATATAAGCACACTTATATAATATATGTGTGTTTGTGAAATAAAGGGATTGAATGTAATAGGATCGACCTCATTGAACCGAGTTCTGTACTATATGGCTTGGTTGTCTGTCCATAGAGCAGTCTACAGGAAATCGTCCCACAGAGCTGGAACACTGTAGCTCCAACCACGACTCCACGGGAATCTCCGAAAAAAATTAAATTGCACTAATAAACCGAATGAGAGTCCAAATCAAACCCACGACATGTGTAGCTCAAAACAGCCGGCTTGGCCACTTCGCCGTCGACACTCCTAGAAGTTAAATAACAAAGTCGTTAATAGTTTTTAATAGAAGCAGACTTTAAAAAAATATCATACATCTTACACAATAAAGTCGTGAATTGTTATTATTAAAGGTTGTATTTCTTTATCATGGGAGTTAAATAAGATCCTAAATCAATTTTATTAGATACGGGCTTCCTGTGGGATAGACGTTGAATAGCAAACCATGTAATCTTTTTTTGGTGGTTGTATTTCAAGCAAAGGCAGGAGTGAATACTACAGGATTAACGAAAACAAAGGAACAGGAACCATAAACTTAGCAACGCTAGAGGAACAATGTGAAATGTGAATCAATATATTTGAGACGTGCATTTATATTGTGGTTACGTGTTGAAACAAAACACAGCTCGCGTAAAATAATGAACACTCAGTGGATCTAGTGTACATGAATATATCTGACTGTACACGTTTCAACGACGCATAATTGGAATGTTGACTGTTATACGAGATGGGGTTTTAAGATTGTGTACTTTTCGTACCGTTGCTTCACGAATAGGCTAATTCAGTGAACAAACGACAGGACGATATCTCGACGGTATGGCCCACATATTCCAGCTCTACTGTAAGCAATGACGTCGGAAAAAAAAGAACAAATATTGGACGAATAACAAGGAGAAGAAGAAGAAGAAGAAGAAGAAGAAGAAGAAGAAGAAGAAGAAGAAGAAGAAGAAGAAGAAGAAGAAGAAGAAGAAGGAGGAGGAGACGTGGAAGAAGAAGAAGAAGAAGAAGAAGAAGAAGAAGAAGAAGAAGAAGAAGAAGAAGAAGAAGAAGAAGGAGGAGACGCGGAAGAAGAAGAAGAAGAAGAAGAAGAAGAAGAAGAAGAAGAAGAAGAAGAAGAAGAAGAAGAAGACATTGATGGAGAAGAATCCTTGCTTCAATAAAGACCAGCGACGAAGTGGGGTTACATCACTCGTCTACTAACACAATAATCCTAAGTGTCGACCTGAGCTCCGCAGTTGCACAAATAAATAGTAAATAAGCAATTAAGGCGACCCGCGATATATTAACATATTAATCCATAGTGAACGCTCTCAAAACCACGTTTTTACAATCTGACTTTCTGGAGTACATATCGAAACATGATTGACAATAGTCATTTGAAACTCATTGCTTAAGTTCGACTTAGAATACTAGGTTCATCACATGTCAACACACAAACTAACACAAGGCTCACCTCATCGCATCTGTTCCTCTTGTACCTTGCGGTGTTGAGGTGAAGCATAAACAGTGAGAGACTGTCCTTTTATGGGCTTTATGTATCGAGATTCCAACTGACTCTGCTATTCCCAGTGTTCCATATTTACGTGGCCAGCCTCTTCTTCTGCTACCATTAGGTTTGTACATCATTGCTTGCTGTGGTATATTGTTAGTTGGTAATCTAGTTACATGGCCAATCCTTTCAACTTGCTGCCTTCTGATCAAATCTAGCGCTGCTATAACCCGAACATTTTTCCTAATTTCTTCATTTCTAATTTTCCCTTTTACAGTGAGCAGTCAAGCTGAAAAACATCTGATGGCTGTGGAAATGTGGTTTCTGAGGAAAATGCAAAGAATACCATGGACAGACATAAAAACCAATGAACAAGTCCTTCAAGAAACAAATGAAGATCGTAGACTGATTGGAGTCATTAGACGTAGACAGTCAACATTTGTTGGGCATGTTATGGTAAGAAATGACTTGGAGAACTTGGTGACAACTGGCAAGATCGAAGGGAAGAGACCAAGGGGCAGACCAAGGAGTAAATACCTGGATGGCCTGGCCACGTGGCATGGTCGAGATAGAAACACGAAACTGATCCATGACTCTGGTGATCGTGTGAGATGGCGAAACAAGATCGTCCACGCTTATCGGCATGGCACATGATGATGCTACTGTTTTCCGGTCATCGAAAACATGAATTTAGCTTCACATCTCCTGGAGCCCTGATAGCGCTGTGCTTAACACGCTTGCCTGCCTAGTGGTCATATGTGGGAACACCACTCGAGGAGGCGATATTTATTTCACTCATTTGGGATCCCAGGTGGATCAAACCTAACGTTGGTACCGGGAAATCTCGTGGGGAATAAAGGTTTACGGTGCGAGAATGGCCACATCTCCAGTCGAGTGCTGTTTGGCATAACAAATATGGGGCTAGCACAATATTTCCAATGGCGTGAAAGGGGGTCCCCACTCACTCACTCACTCACTCACTCACTCACTCACTCACTCACTCACCCACCCACCCACTCACTCACTCATTCACTCACTCTCTCACTCACTCATTCACTCACTCACTCACTCACTCACTCACTCACCCACCCACCCACCCACCCACTTTGTTAATGAATGTACTTACTTTCGATGATAGCTTTTCTAAATTCAAGGACTGCTCAAAGCAGATGGCGTACTAAATTTAAAAGGGCTATAACAGTCATTTACCAGTGAAAAGATGGAACTAAAATGTGTATTTGAAAACCTGGGCAACAAATACAATTTACATTAAATTCATTAAACTGAAAGATGAGAGAGAGAGAGAGAGAGAGAGAGAGAGAGAGAGAGAGAGAGAGAGAGAGAGAGAGAGAGAGAGAGAGAGAGAGAGAGAGAGAGAGAGAGAGAGTGAGAGAGAGAGAGAGATCTAGGAACCGACATCACGGGATTCGGGGCATTCCCATAAGGCATTCCGTCCCCATCCTCAGCAGCCAGCGACAGAGTTCCAACACCAATAGTACCAGTAGCAATCTGATTATATGTCCGTCTCGCCTTTCCTCTGAGCGTCGAGCGTCGGTCAGATCCCCTCGTCACTCCTCGCTGCCTCATTCTTGCCAGAGCATGATGATCCATTTGCTCCTCCGAGGTGTACATGTGATCCCACAAGGCCGCAACCACGTCTGCCTTGTCATGCATCAATACTCCACCAAGTTCTGCAGAGCCAGCCAATCTGTCCGCCTGTTCATTCCCCAGCACACCGGCATGCCCGGAGAAAAGATCCAGACGATGCTTGTCCACCCGTGACCTCCGAAGCGAAGCAAGCCTCTCTGCACGAAGCATGCCTGTCCTCACCTTCCTCACCATGCTTTCTGAGTCAGTTACAATCACGATGTGTGTGTTTATCGTATTCTCGATGCAGCGGAAAGCTGCAGTGACCACCTCCACCTCCATTCTTAACCTTGATGTTGTGGTATCATATGCCAGGCTTCCTGCACCAAACGTCGGCCATTAGCTTTTGCTATGAACCCCCAGGCACTTCTCCTACCTCTCAACACCGAACCATATTTGTAGATAATCACATCACCCGAGCGAGCATTATGCCTGAATTAGTTGCTGGAATCCCACTTCCCTGGCCCCTGCTGACCACTCCCTGCAGTCCCGGCTCAATGTTATTATAACTCTGCACAAGTCTGACATACCTCTCCTCGCCTAATGCTCTCCAAGATGCACACATGTCTGATCGCATCCTCCGCCTGAGCCAACCATGATTTCCTTCTTATCAGTCGCTGACCCTTAACTGCGTCCAGCGCCTCATGCAAAGGGTGATATGTGTCTGCAGCTACTCTGAGGTGTGCCTTCGCCTGCATCGCCTTGAGCGTACCTGCAACAGTCGGCAAACCAAGGATGTAATGCATATACACCACTGGGGTGTCTCTGGTGCATCCCAGAATAACCCGCATAGCTTCGTTCTGTATGCGCTTTAACTTCACCAGGTGACTCTCTGAGACAGTGAGCAGTCCTAGCCCATAATCAATCACCGAGAGGATCAAGTGCTGGTATAGTGTGAAAAGCATTCTCTGCTCTGTGTCCATTGCAGCCATAGTTTTAAGTGCATTGAGTCCTTTTGAAATCTTGTCACAACCGTCTTCACATGGTCCTCGAAGGACAGGCTCCTGTCAAATGTGATTCCCAGATACTTCAGTTTGTTCTCTCTGTTGACGTGTCTACCATCTATCGTGAGGCTTGGGACATCAGCACTCACATTCTTGTTGTTCAGAGAGCACCACAAAACAGCCTACTTTTTTCGGGTGGATAACATCACTCATTTCAGTGCACCAGTCAATCACTTTGTCTACTGTCGCCTGTAGCTCCTGGGCTGTTTGTACCCTATGTGCAAGAATATCATCTGCAAATGTTGGTATCGTTCCAACCCCTGGTGCTTCTAGGTTTGCAATTTTGCTCGTATACACGTTAAAGAGCACAGGTGAGATTCAGCTCCCAGCCGCACCATTCTCTCTAGGCTATGATGATTTATCTGTTCTTCCACAACAGACACATGATATTAACTAACCCTGGCGTCTACCTTATTGTGCACGAGCTCCCCACCCAACGGCGCAGATCCAACCAATCTGTCCGCCTGCGATTTTCCCAGCACACCAGCATGGCCTGGGGTAAAGTCAAGGTAATATTAGGCGGCGTGATCGATCATTTTCCTTGCCACCCGTCTCTTTCCCAATGAGATCTCTGGTGCTCATTCAGTGCGCTTTAGGCGATAACAGAAGAATGCGGTAGAATAAAAATTAAAATTAACTTGCATGTCCTTCACATGACGTAGCAGTCAACCTCAGCATTTTCGCTGTTCATGATTCCTGGGCAAATTTTACGTTCAGCAGTTTGCCATTGCTTTCTGAACGACCGGCTCCTATACCTTTTTCGAAAAAAAACCAGCACCGCTGTGTTTCGAACCCGGGTATGCGGGCTCACAAACCGCGTTCGCAAGCCCTTAGCAACTGAGACCGGGTCGAATACCAAAAAAAAAAAAAAACTCTACAAGAGGAGTCTAAATGTATAGACAGCCCTGAACACTATACATTTCATGAACACAACTTGGAATGAGCGTGAAACTCTAACAAACTTCTTCTTCAGCCCTTAATCTGCCAATGGAGCACAGGCTCTCAACCAAAACCTGCCAGGCAGTTCTACCTTTTTCCATACCCACCAGCCCCCTTTATATCTTCTCAAACATTTATACTTGTATAATAGATGAGAGCTTTACGATTTTCACGTAACCAGTTCAGTTTCTAATTGGGGTTTCCTAACGAAAGGTAAACACAAGCTGAAATTTACCATTTTGTAGTGGGAACACTGTTAACAAGTTGACAGACAAAGAACGCACTTAACAACAGTATTATAATTATATAGAAAAATATCTTAGTGAAAAAAAAACAAAAAAACAATCGATTATCGCAATCGCAAGATATAGAGAATAAATATAGAGGTATCGACAGATCTGCTGGGCGCATCTTTTCAGAATGTTTTTAAGTTTTCCAGTTTATTTTTCCTCATAATGTGTCCCCAAAATTTTAACTGTCTACGTCTAGTTTCAAAGATCAGTTTGGATCTTTCATGTGATTATTGGTTCTGTTCGTTTAATCTATGGAGCATAATAGACCATTAACCCAGCTCCCTTTGAAAATAAAGTTTGTTCATTCGTTCGTTCGTTCCCTTTGTTTCGGGAGTTAGACCGTGTCGTTCTGGTTTTAACGTGTTGGTATGGGAGCCGGTCGTTCAGAAAGTAATGGCAAACTACTGACCGTAAACAAACTTGCCAAGACATCAACAAAGGCAGTAAAATGCTGGTGTTGCTTGCTTGCTTGCTTGTGTTCGTTGGCTTGAGCTCCAACGCGAAGTCCTGTATGTCGGATGAAGGCATCCTGTTGTCCAACATCAGTGTGATGTCATACAGGACCTGAGGTTTGCGTGAGTATCCGTTGTCCCATGTCTGGCTTATTGGTGTGCAGACTGGTGGTTCCTCGCCGTACAGGCAGACACTCTCCGACTTCGGAGGAATCAGCGATCCTATTGACTTCAGCCAGGACCCCGAAGGGACCTGTTGCCCAGGACGCTCGACGAGGACGCGTCAATAGGTCTTGGCCATGTCGTGTCCTCCTTTAAAGTGTCGTCCCTGGAGTGAGGAGATCCGACACCCACATTATAATATTTTTTTCCTCTCAATATTCTGGAGAATCCACCAGCTTCCGTCCAACACACTCCATCAGCCTATGGACACCTTTTCCTATCACTCTCACACTGTCGTACTATGCCCCCTTCTCATACTTCCCCAACGCAACATACTCAACAACTCTTGCTTCTAGAAATTAATAAAGAGTAATTTATTAAAAGAAAAGTGTAACGTGTATGAGACGTGTATGCGAAGAAAATGTGTGACGTGTTCTATAAAGTGTGTAGACTCTGACTCTCAGACAGCAACCCAGTCAGCTGATCCCAGCAAAGATAGACCACAGCACGGTACGTCAGAACATGTACTTCTCACCCGTTGCCGAAACCATCTTGCCGGATACTGCTTTGCCTCTGTAGACCTCTGGTAATCCAATTTCATGAACATCCGAAATAGACACCGGTGGTATTAACAGTTACTCATGGACCGGTTGCACTCTACACAATGTCCGTTCCTAACGTTCCTTAACAAACTGCACAAGTCTTTTGTAGTGTGTACGCAGTTAGTTAGTTAGTTAGTTAGTCGACAGATCATCCTCGTTGCACATCGAACCATTCCGTCCATAAGTGCTAATTACTAATGTTAATTGTTACTGTACTAACACTAGGTACTCTTAGCCGGTTCTCGGTTCGTTACTACTGTCTGATGCTGTGTGGTGCATCAGTATGCATCACTCTCTTTGATGAATCAATTTCCTTCTAGCGTAAGTTACGTTTCTGTATGCCACTTTATTGACTCTTGAACTGGTGTTCTTCAGAATGGGTTTTTTAATTCTTTCCCAAAACTTGTAGAGTTTCCTTGGATCTGGTAGGGAACCTAGGATAGAAACAACACATCTGGTGATAGTACTAGTCACTGATCCCTTCGGCTGAGTGTAAGCCTATCACCTTGCTTAATGATCTTTAGCTACTAGACTTAGTCACAGAGCAGATTAGCTACCCACCTAGAGCCGAATCAGGCTATGACAAAGAAAAAATCAGCAACCAGAATGCGGAACCCCGCCCACCAGGGACACCTACGGGAAGATCCCAATTATCCCTCATTACTCAATTCTCAACTAGTAAAGCTTATCAACACTTCACTAATCTATTCTTAACTAGCAGAGTTAATATCACTATTCTACTCTAACTAGTTTCCACTAACAGTGCTAATCATCACACTATAGTTTAACAAGGCTACTGCCTAAAGTAATTATAACGAATATATTATAATAGGTTATACCTTAAATGGCACTACTGCAGTCCTATTAATCATATCTACATCTGCCATTATAGGCACGTGCAAAATTAAGTCACGAATTAACACACGATAGATATTATTTCCACTAAGCACTGCAGTGCCCTGGCACTCCGACTAGAGCATTATTCAAGTCCACCCTAGTTGATCTCAACTCGAGTTTATATGGCAAACTACCAAAGTTGGCCACGTGACGTTATCCTTTATTCCCCCACACAGGTGGCACAGTGGCAAATCATCCCCTGTCAAGAACTATTTTCCTGGCTTAAATCCTGTCAAAGTTGTCAGTAATTGCCTAGATTCTCAAAACAAGCCAGCTAGTTTCTGTATACTCCCAACAAGAGTTTCGATACCAAGCTGCCAATCATCTTGATGTGCCGGAAACCAAGAATTGACAGATGCACTGTTTTCCGTACTAGGTACTTCCGTTTTACATCTGCCCCTGTGATCTCACGGCTTCCATCTGCATTCAAATGTTGACAAACTTGTCAATCTTCTGTTCCGTGGTGACAATCCCAGCAGCCATTTTCGTCTGATGTCCGGCCGTATAGATGACAAACGGAACCATTCCATATCCTAAGCTGACAATATATGTGATTCTACTTGTTAATGAACTGCCAACTCTGTGTATCCATTCCTACTCACTCACCACCAAATGTGTATATGGGCTGACACGATGTAACCTGTACAGCTGTGTTTACTCTGTTAGTACGACTGTTGTGGCCCAGAAAATATACGCCACGCAAACGTCGGTATTATTATCTGGGTTAACTCAGGGAGCTCGTGACATAGGCCCCCTCTTAAGAGAGTAGTCCATCTCACTCTTCTCCACCGTGAGTTTAATCCAGATGATTCATTCTTCTTCTTCAGGAGCTGGGTGTCTTGACAAGAAGTCCGCTCCAACATTTTCCTTCCCAGGAATGTACTCTACTGTGAAATTATACGGTTGAAGTAACAACGACCACCGCATCAAACGTGCGTTGAGCTTCTGAGAAGTAGCCAGGAACATCAGGGGCTGATGATCCGACTGGACCCGAAACTTAACTCCATACAAATATGGCTGAAATTTTTGCACTGCCCATACGAGGGACAAGCACTCTCTCTCGACGGTTGAATAATTCCTCTCCGCCTGTAGAAGTTTCTTACTTGCGTATGCCACAGGTTTCAAAACCGAAGCATCGTCTTTTCCTTCCTGTAACAAAGCGGCTCCAATTCCAATCGCACTCGCATCCGTTCTCAACACAAATGGTTTGGAAAGGTCAGGGAGCTGTAATACAGGTTTGCTGACCAAGGCCTCCTTTAACTGACTATAGGCATTCTCACATTCTGGTGTCCAAATGATTTGATCCGGTAATCCCTTTTTCAAGGTTTCCGTCAACGGAGCTCCCAGTTCAGTGAAATGTGGGATAAATTTGTGGTAGAACCCACACAACGAGAGAAAAGATCGCACATCCTTCTTCGTTTTTGGCCTTGGTGCATTTCTGATTTTCTCCAGGTTCTTCTCTTCTGGACAATGTGTCCTGGAGTGATGGTGTGACCTAGAAATTCCAGAGTCTGGTAACCAATCATGCACTTGGTTGGACGAGCAGTAAGCCCTGCTTCCTTGAGTCTATTAAACACTCTCTCCAAGGATTGTAAGTGGTCATCCAAGCTGTCACTGGAAATCAGAATATCATCCATGAATGAGATGATGGACGGATCCTGTAACGGATCTAGTAAAGTCCTCATCATGCGTGTAAACACACTAGGTGCATTGCTGAGTCCAAAGGGCATGACCTTGAATTCGTAGTGTCCACTGGGTGTACTGAAAGCTAACAGTGGTCGAATCTCCGGTTTGACTGGTATCTGATAGTACCCCCGACTCAGATCCACCTTTGAAAAGTACCGAGCCTTATGGAGCCTAGCGAATAACTGAGTTGGATTCGGCAAAGGTTCCACCTGAAACTGTGTATGACTGTTCAGCAGTCGGTAATCTATACACAACCTGTGTTCTCCACTTGGTTTGCGTAACAAAACTACCCCCGCATTGTATGGGGATGTGGATGGTGCAATCACGTCATCCTCAAGCAGTTTTTTTATTTCCTCCTCCAGGGCCTTTTCTTTAGAGAATGGCACTGGGTAAACCTTTTGGCGAACAGGCTCCTGTGTGGTCAAAGTCATCTCGAACTCAACCAACCTCGTTCGTCCAGGTTTATCAGTCAGTATCTCCTTATGAGACTTGAGAACCTGGGTTATCCTTTCCCTCTCCTGGGAGGTCAGATCAGGGTTCACTTGCACATCCCTATAAGTTTCCTGGTGTACTAAGGGATATTCCCTGCCCTCGCTGGTTCCCACTTCTGTCTCCACTGCAACTGCCATTGCCATGAGGTGAGCTGCCTTGTCTCCTGGTCTCTCTTCGTATTTCCGCAAGAGATTGATATGGAAAATCTTCGACTTTCCCCGGATCCGGATCTGATAGTTGGTTCTGGATATCACCCTTTCCACGGGAAATGGTCCTTGCCAACCTATCTCCAGTTTGTTGTTTCCCGTTGGGAGTAACAACAAGACTTTATCTCCTACCTCTAGAGATCTTTCTTTAGACCTACGGTTGTAGTAAGCCGCATGTCTTTTCCTGGCCTTTTTCAAGTTTTGATTCGCCAGAGTCCATCCCTTGTGGAGTTTTTCTTTCAGTTCCTCCACGTATTGATAGGATGAGATCACTTCTTCTGACGTCCCCTCTTCAGTCCAACTCCTCAACATGGCTTCCAACGGTCCTTTGATTGGACGACCAAACAGCAACGTAGCGGGTGGTAGTCCTGTTGAGCCATGAGGAACTTCCCGATAGGCAAAGAGTGCTGCTGGGATATATTCATCCCACCTATCAGGTTTTTCCTGCGCTAGTTTCCTGAGCATTGTCATCAACGTGCCGTTGAAACGCTCCACTTGTCCATTGGCTTGAGGGTGGTAAGGGCTGGTATGTATGTGGTTAGAGTGAAACACCCTAAATACCTCCTCCATGAGTTTTCCACAAAACTGAGATCCATTGTCCGTCAGAATTTGATCCGGAAAGCCTAATCTGGTAAAGGCCTCCATCAGTGCGTCCACCACTCTTTTCGAGTCAATCGTGGTCAACGGTATCGCCTCACCCCACATTGTACAGCAATCCACCATTGTGAGTATATACATGTTCCTCTTCCTAGTCCTGGGAAGTGGACCCACGATATCGATGGCTACCCTCTCGAAAGGAGAGTTCATGATGGGCATCTCACCCAACATCACCGGTGCTGTCCAGTGTTTCGGTGCCACCCTCTGGCACTCAGGGCATGACTTCACATACCGACGCACATCATCTGTCATTCCCGGCCAATAGTAGTGGCAGGAAATCCGCTGCATGGTGGCGGCAATACCCATGTGTCCACTAAAGGAGATGGTATGCCCCATATGAAGAATCTGGGATCGGTGAGCTTTCGGGACGACCAACTGACCGTATAGGTTGTCTCCCCTTCCTGCTCTCCTGTAGAGTATCCTATTCTTCATGTAGTACTGCCCCCGTCCTGGTGGATCAGCACTTTTCTGCAGCTTTTTGTAGCAAGGACGTAAAGTATCATCCTCACTCTGGGCAGTTCGTAGCTCCCCCGGCATTGGGTTAGTCACAATTGCGTCTGCCTCTTCCGTTTTCGTCTGAGAGTGAGTCTGCATTGCTCCCATATGAATTGGCTCCCTGGGCATTCCCAGAAAGACATACCGGCAACCTAGGATGACTGGAAAAATGGGATCGGTCAATACAGCGGCCTTGATGGTGCCGGTGACGTACCGTGACCGAATCTCCACATTAGCAATGGACAACTTCATGACTACAGCACTCTTCTGTGCAGGCTGTATATCCAAGGTTTCACCTGTGAATTGTTCTGGATGTACTAGATCCGCAGAAATCACGGCCTCCCCGTCCAGTCCTGTGTCGTATAAACACTCCACTTGACGACCGTTAACCTCTACCAATTCCACTACAGGTGGTTTTTCCTGGTCTGGAGTCTCTTCCTCGGCCTCGACCTGTTCGGTGGGCTCCACCTTAGGTTTCCCTGAGCACACGACGAATTGAGTGTCTCCTGACTTTCCCCTGCAGTCAATAGCATTGTGCGTGTTTGACTGACATTGGTTGCACCATTTCCCTGTCCTAGATTTTCTATTGTCGGACTTGAATTAGCTCTCCTGGTGGCGAGCTTCCTTGTTGACCTTGGCATTTTCCGTGACAACCTCCTTGGAAGTCACTTGACATGCTGCAAAGTGAGGGTTCTTAGCCTTCGATTTGCAGTCCCTCGTATTGTGAGAGGGTGACTTACAAATTGAACACCACTTCTCCGACCACGGTCGTTTAGGTGTAGAGCTTGAAGTGCTCTTGCTTCCCTCCTTCTTCTTCTCTGAACTATCCTCTGATTTTTGCACATAAGGTTCCCACTTTTTTGTTCCTGAGTTTTTGGCTTTCTTCTTGTCATGTTTCTCTTGACTTTTGGTGTTGGTTGAAAGGTTTTCCCCTGCCTCCCCATGTACCTCGACGAACCGTTCTGCTAATTTATTCACGAGATCAATACGTTCCGCTCCTTGTTCTCCCAGGAACGTCCTGAGAGGTTTAGACATTTGCTTCTTCAGCTGGTCGACCACCATGAGCTCTTCCAGACTCTCATAGTCATGTGCGAACCCAGCCAAATCCATCCACTTATGGAGATAAGATTTAAGACGCAAACTGTAGGCGGCAAACAACTCCCCCGGTTCTCGTTTCGCTGCTCGAAATTTTTTCCGGTAGGTATGTGACGTAACCTCGAATCGTTTCAGCAGAGCCGTCTTTAACTCGTCGTAATTGTTCTCATGTCCTGGTGGCAGGCGAGTATAAACCTCATATCCCGTCCCGCGTAATCCCTGGGATAGCTTAAGATTCCATTTGTTACGCTCCAGACCCATAGCAACTGACATAGCCTCGAAGCGTTGAAGGTACTGGTCAATCTTCTCTTTGTCCTCCTCGTAGACCGCTAAAGGAAACTTCATAGCATGGTACCCATGTCCACCTACTGGTGTTGATCCTGGGATGGAGGAACCTCCAACTGCTCCCTCAGTTTCTCCATTATATTGACTCTTCAACTCGAGTTCCCTCATCCGGTACTCGTGCTCCCTTTTCTGTGCTTCTTGTTCAGCTTCTAATTTCCTAGCTGCTTGTTCAGCTTCAAATTTCCTAGCTGCTTGCTCAGCTTCCAATTTCCTAGCTGCTTGCTCAGCTTCCAATTTCCTAGCTGCTTGCTCAGCTTCCAATTTCTTAGCTGCTTGCTCAGCTTCCAATTCCATCCTTCTCAATTCCAGCTCAGCCTTTCGATCTTCCCTTTCTGCTTGACAATACTCTCTCTCTCTCCACTTCCTGTATGTAATCCGTTAGAGCAGACCCAGCCAATCCCATTTCTTCCCCCCTTGCCTTTAATTCTGCGGTGCTAAGTTTAGGGGTGGCCATTATACAGAGAGGTAAGCTAGCAGGTCTAGTACAATATAACTGCAAATTACTATACAGATATATGAACAAGTACTATAAATCTAGATATTACCACACACAGCACATTCACTCAGTGACAAGAGTAGAATCAGGACCACAGACCTATGCAGGACGTGTGAAGTGTGAACAGGTAAGATAATAGTCCTAACCCCTATCCACATTCACTCTAGCTGGATTCTCCAAAATGATATCTCCCTCTTATAACTAAGGATCCCGTGTCAAAAGACCCCGTTGTCAGAAGATCCCACTGTCAAAGGTTCCTGCTTGCAGGAGATCTCGCTGTCCAAGGATTCCGTTTACGGGAGATCCCGCTGTCCAAAGATCACGTTTACGAGAGATCCCGCTGTCCAAGGATCACGTTTACGAGAGATCCCGCTGTCCCAATATCACGTTTACGAGAGATCCCGCTGTCCAAAGATCACGTTTACGAGCCCCCAATAATGTCGTGTCCTCCTTTAAAGTGTCGTCCCTGGAGTGAGGAGATCCGACACCCACATTATAATATTTTTTTCCCTCTCAATATTCTGGAGAATCCACCAGCTTCCGTCCAACACACTCCATCAGCCTATGGACACCTTTTCCTATCACTCTCACACTGTCGTACTATGCCCCCTTCTCATACTTCCCCAACGCAACATACTCAACAACTCTTGCTTCTAGAAATTAATAAAGAGTAATTTATTAAAAGAAAAGTGTAACGTGTATGAGACGTGTATGCGAAGAAAATGTGTGACGTGTTCTATAAAGTGTGTAGACTCTGACTCTCAGACAGCAACCCAGTCAGCTGATCCCAGCAAAGATAGACCACAGCACGGTACGTCAGAACATGTACTTCTCACCCGTTGCCGAAACCATCTTGCCGGATACTGCTTTGCCTCTGTAGACCTCTGGTAATCCAATTTCATGAACATCCGAAATAGACACCGGTGGTATTAACAGTTACTCATGGACCGGTTGCACTCTACACAATGTCCGTTCCTAACGTTCCTTAACAAACTGCACAAGTCTTTTGTAGTGTGTACGCAGTTAGTTAGTTAGTTAGTTAGTCGACAGATCATCCTCGTTGCACATCGAACCATTCCGTCCATAAGTGCTAATTACTAATGTTAATTGTTACTGTACTAACACTAGGTACTCTTAGCCGGTTCTCGGTTCGTTACTACTGTCTGATGCTGTGTGGTGCATCAGTATGCATCACTCTCTTTGATGAATCAATTTCCTTCTAGCGTAAGTTACGTTTCTGTATGCAACTTTATTGACTCTTGAACTGGTGTTCTTCAGAATGGGTTTTTTAATTCTTTCCCAAAACTTGTAGAGTTTCCTTGGATCTGGTAGGGAACCTAGGATAGAAACAACACATCTGGTGATAGTACTAGTCACTGATCCCTTCGGCTGAGTGTAAGCCTATCACCTTGCTTAATGATCTTTAGCTAACTAGACTTAGTCACAGAGCAGATTAGCTACCCACCTAGAGCCGAATCAGGCTATGACAAAGAAAAAATCAGCAACCAGAATGCGGAACCCCGCCCACCAGGGACACCTACGGGAAGATCCCAATTATCCCTCATTACTCAATTCTCAACTAGTAAAGCTTATCAACACTTCACTAATCTATTCTTAACTAGCAGAGTTAATATCACTATTCTACTCTAACTAGTTTCCACTAACAGTGCTAATCATCACACTATAGTTTAACAAGGCTACTGCCTAAAGTAATTATAACGAATATATTATAATAGGTTATACCTTAAATGGCACTACTGCAGTCCTATAATCATATCTACATCTGCCATTATAGGCACGTGCAAAATTAAGTCACTAATTAACACACGGTAGATATTATTTCCACTAAGCACTGCAGTGCCCTGGCACTCTTGACTAGAGCATTATTCAAGTCCACCCTAGTTGATCTCAACTCGAGTTTATATGGCAAACTACCAAAGTTGGCCACGTGACGTTATCCTTTACTTCCCCCACACAGGTGGCACAGTGGCAAATCATCCCCTGTCAAGAACTATTTTCCTGGCTTAAATCCTGTCAAAGTTGTCAGTAATTGCCTAGATTCTCAAAACAAGCCAGCTAGTTTCTGTATACTCCCAACAAAGAGTTTCGATACCAAGCTGCCAATCATCTTGATGTGCCGGAAACCAAGAATTGACAGATGCACTGTTTTCCGTACTAGGTACTTCCGTTTTACATCTGCCCCTGTGATCTCACGGCTTCCATCTGCATTCAAATGTTGACAAACTTGTCAATCTTCTGTTCCGTGGTGACAATCCCAGCAGCCATTTTCGTCTGATGTCCGGCCGTATAGATGACAAACGGAACCATTCCATATCCTAAGCTGACAATATATGTGATTCTACTTGTTAATGAACTGCCAACTCTGTGTATCCATTCCTACTCACTCACCACCAAATGTGTATATGGGCTGACACGATGTAACCTGTACAGCTGTGTTTACTCTGTTAGTACGACTGTTGTGGCCCAGAAAATATACGCCACGCAAACGTCGGTATTATTATCTGGGTTAACTCAGGGAGCTCGTGACAGGCCAGTATAAAACCCGGCCCTGGTGCCTTGGAAACACCTCTGCGTCCCAATGCTGGTGTTGACTGCAACGTCATGTAAATGATATGCAACTTTAAAAAGTGTGTTCTAATAACGCTCATAACAAACATGTTTAATTGTCATCATCATCAATAACATCATCATCTGCCAAACCGATGCTCGTGTGCGGTCATTTTTCGCCATCATCTCAGACGATAACCAGTTTTGGATCAGTTCTGTATTCTTATTTCGATCAAACCATGTGGTCAAGCCATTCACATATTGATCACTCTTCCTTTCCCGTGCTCTTTTTGCATCAACCATGCCAGATGTTATTGTGCTTTCCATTTTATTTTTCCTCATAATGTGCCCCCAACTACCAACTCAATCTTCCTACCAACTCTGTGCTACCAATGCCAAACCTGGACAATGACAGAAAAAGAGAAAAGAAAAATCACAACAACAGAAATGAGGTTTCTGAGAAGAATACTCAACGTATCAAGAAGAGATAAGATCAGAAATGAAGAAATCAGGACTAAAGTAGGGGTTAAAGCTGCTCTAGATTTTATTAGAAAGCAGCAAGTCAAATGGTTTGGCCATGCAAGTAGGCTACCAGTCAACAGCATGCCACAACAAGCAATGATGTACAGACCAGATGGAAACAGAGGAAGAGGTCGACCACGTAAACGTTGGACTGAGGGAATAACAGAATCCATGGGAATGTCGATATACGAAGCCCATAACCGGGCACTCTCACGAAGTTTATACTTCACCTCGACACCGCAAGGTACAAGAGGAACATGATGAGATGAGATGAATGTGCCCCCAAAATCTTAACTGTCTACGTATAGTTTCACGAGTCAGTTTGCATCTTTCATGTGTTTATTGGCTTTTCTGTCCGTTTAATCTGTGGAGCATAACAAACCATTAGCCCATTCCCTTTGTTGCGGGAGTTAGCTCAATGGCTAGCACTGGGTTCAATTCCCATAAAGGCACATGCAAAAATAAATAAATAAATAAATAAATAAACAATCGACTTGGGGTCCCAAGTTGACTCGTATTAACATTTGTACCAGAAAAGTCCTGGGAAGTACCGGCTGCCGGACCACTTCACCTCCTCGGGCTCCGGCTGGTCTATACAAATATGGGGCTAGCACTATATATATTTATAACACCTCAAATCGTGTAAACTTTACTTTACTTTACTTCACTTTACTTTACTTTATTTCACTTTACTTTACTTTACTTTACTTTACTTTACTTGGTCTTTATACATGCTCATTATACATACAGTCGCAACCTGTTTGAACACTACCCCATGACAGACTACATGCCCCCATTAAAAAAAAACAACAACAACAAAGACAATAATAATGGTAAATTATCTCGAACGAGAACTAGCCAAAAAAAAAAACATTCCCATATGTATGGTACGTTACACTTTCCTTGGGTATTTATAATGCCCATGTTAAACACTGCTTCAGTGAGTCATGTATTATAGATTAATTTTCATGCGTTTTAATGCTTATTGCTCTTTTGATGTCAAAGATTTGTGTCATCAAGCGATGCTTCAGGCATTACGGGATAAACTTCTCTCGCACCACACAAAAAGATTTGTCAGTCGTACGAGAGGAATTGATTACACATTTTATTGCCACTGGCTCTTTACATTACATCAATGCACAAAAACGGTCGCTAATAAATCACACATGAATACACAGAATTGCCTATCACTAGTCGTTCCTAACCCTACTACTAAATCTATCTACTCGGCTAAAGAAATACGCATCGACGCTAAGCGATGTGTTCCCTACGAAGTCTGTCCCCTGTCTCACTATTCTCCGCGTGCTGACTACACAGTACGCGGAGGGACCTTGTGCGCACTTCGGCTTTTGCGTGCTGCATCATTCAGCACGCTTAGAGTAGTGGCCTCTCTTGAGTTTCATTCTAGTTCTCTGTGTCTATCACGTTGGCGTGATTATGCCGTGACCAGAGTGCTTACTCTCTGGTTGACACCTCCGTGTCTCATGAGGGAACTATTTGATAGTTCCCCTTCCTATATACTCCCTACACCTACCCTGCCCTCATGTAGGGGCACTGGGTTACCTCTAATCTACTTGAGGTAGACCACTAATTCAGGGTGGTCTTCCCTGAGTCTTTGACACACACCCTCCCCTCCTGTGTTGCGTTACAAACTTTGACTCATGGTTGTGACGCAAGAGGTTTCTAAAAAATTAGTGTATCTAATTTTTGTCAAAGACTACTGACAACTTGGTTCTGGGTAACTTAATAGACTTCTACTGACTATTGTCACAATGTAGTATCACTTTATTTGGCTACTGGTGATCGCCACAAACTTGTCTGGTTGGCGTGAGCCCTCTTCTCAATTGCAATATTATATTAATTAGAGGTTTGTCTGAACCGGACCATTGTCTTATAAGACCTGCCCTCAAATAGTAAATTAACTTACTACCCATACAAAGTTGACTTTCTTAGGGTCAACACATGAATTGCTTCATGTCCCCCCCCCCTATAATATTAAACACCCCTTGCACAAGCTGTGTGCGACAGGTTTTACCTCTCTCGCTTCCGCGTGTAAAGTTATCTTTCACTGTTAAGTTAGTGTTTCGTTGTCTATTGTGTCCCCTGACCCGGAGTTATCTCCCTTTGTTCTAACAAATGTATGTAATTTACATGTTTGTTTTCCTGGTTGTTTGCGTGTTTGGATCTACCTAATAATATAATTTAACTTCTAACATGTGTGTCTGCCTATAATATGTATGTAAGTTAGTTTTCAAGTGCCATAATTCGGTTAAATGTGGCCACAAACAAGTGTATAACACTAATTCGTGACTACGTTTCCGTCTTATGAGACTTAAAATACTTTATCTAAGGTCTACACTAAACTACACACAACACATTCGAGACAGCATATTTCAACATTGAAAGCAAACGCTTGACGCAGTCAAATAATAAAAAAGTCGCGCTGAGCGGCAGAAAAAATCCGCTGGTTGTCCTCACTCTCCATTGTATATTTTCCATTTTTCTCTTACTTTCACACTTCTGTCACACATCTTTTATTCTCCCATTTATTTAAAAACCTTGAAGTGACACTGTACAAGTTTGGCTCAGTTTGAAAAGAGTTGAGCTTAATGACTGTGCGTAACTTACTGCACGAGTCATGTATTTACAAAATATTTACATGGATGAAATAGGGTTGATAGTTTGTACCTTGATATTATTAAACACTATATTCTACTGAAATACTAATACTACTTTTATCAATATATATATATCCTAATTTGTTGTACAGAATCAATCTAATTTAAGGGAAGTAATCTAACTATCTAAAAAAAAAAATGAAAATGATGTGAGATGAGTTATGTACCTTTCTGAAATGGGAAATGGGAAATGTAACAAAATTATAAATAATGTTTTCATGTTTAAATGAAAAAATATGATTGATATTTTTACTCTACATGGTGTAAATGATGTATGTTAAATGTATAATCCTTTTATCCTATAAGGTATAAACTAATTTTAATCCTAAATGATGAGGATGTTAAAGTGTTCATGAAGATGGAATGACATAAAGTGAAATGAAATGAACTAAATGGTGCTGTTCTTATCTAAACTAAATGGTACTGTTCCTATCTAAACTTTTTATCCTAGTCTTTAATTAGCTGTTATTAAGTTAAAGTACTATCCTAATCTACTTTTATGCTAAGTAAGTGGGTAAATTAATGATTTATCTAAACTACAAAAAAAGATCTATTATATTCCCTAAATCTAATCTAACTCTATATTAAAGTAACTAATCTAACTATAATTTATCACTATATTAAAAACGTTATAATACATATCACAATAACTAAATATATATACATGGTATTTATTTACGGTTGCCATAATGTTCAGAAATTGCTTTCGTTGGCATAGTTTATATATACACAATTGTCCTGGGTATACTAAATACACTACACAGTCATACTTGTGTCTTATGGGTATTCTTCCACTCGTAGAGTCCGCTGGTGTCGTAGACAAGTATATTCGTGTCTGTTCCTTATGCATTGTTCTGACACTGTTCTTCCCTGATTAACACAGGTGATTCACCGGAACACCAATGGAGCATAGTAAGTAACGAGCTGTCTATGTACACACGGTGATTCACTTGTTCTTGGAGTAAAGTTCTTATGCTGCTGTCTACGGACACATGGTGGTTCACTGTTCTTAGCACACAGTAATGATCATGATGTCTATGTATTACATAGGATATTTTACACAGGATATTTTAAGTGTACTAAATTATCATTTGTTACACTACCTTTTCATGTGGAATATCAGGTATTTCTACCTCAGATGGTCGACTAAGGGTATCAGCAAGAATGTTGTCCCTACCCTTAATATGCTCTATACTAAAAGTATAATTCTGTAATATTAATGACCGTCTGTAGATGCGGTCATTGCGATGCACCCCACTTTGTATGACCGTGATTGGGGAATTATCGGTCTGGACTACGAAGTGATTACCCACTAGAAATCGATGCAACTTCCTCACCAAATAGATGACGCTTAGGGCTTCCAACTCTGATATGGAATATCTGGACTCAGCAGGTGTGATCTTGCGGCTCACGTAGCAAATTGGATGGAAGATGCCATCATAAAACTGGCCTAGTACTGCAGCGATGGAAATCCTGCTGGCATCTGTCCTAAGATAATAAACGAGCCTAGGATTAGGCAAACGGAGGATTGGTACATTACTAAATAGGGGTTTCAATTTTGACAATGCAGAAATTAATAATGCATCTTTGACATCTAATTTTACTGATGCTTTTAAAACATTTGAAAATACACTTGTAATTTCAGCTAAGTTCGGTATGAACTTACTATAATAATTTACTAAACCCAAAAGGCTCCTGACCTGCTTCTTTGTTGTAGGCATGGTCAGGTTCATAATTTTAGTAATAATTCTATTGTCAGTTTTTAGTTGTCCTTGTGAAATGACATGACCCAAAAAATTAATTTCTTGTAGGCCCAATTCAACTTTGCTCGGCTTGACCGTGAGACCGAAGAGTCGCAACCTATCGAAGACATGTCTGAGTTTCAGTAAGTGTGTTGTCCAGTCATCTGTATGGACACAAATATCATCTATATATTTCACCGTATTTGTCACTCCATGTAGTAAATCTCTAGTTAAGCGTACGAAAGTGGCAGGAGCGTTACGAAGTCCGAAAGGAAGAAACCGCCACTCGTAAAGACCTAAAGGTATTGAGAAAGCAGTAAGATGGATGGATTGCGTCTGCATAGGGACCTGCCAATATCCCTTAGTAAGGTCTAATTTGGAGAAGATTTTGGAGGTGGACATATCAAGAATCAGATCCTCGCAGGAAGGAATTGGTTCTGCGTCGATCTTAGTGACATTGTTGAGTTTCCTATAGTCCACACAGAGACGAATTGTGGAGTCTTTTTCTTGACCAAGACGATTGGAAAGGAGTACTCAGATGTAGATTTTTGAATGATTCCACTAGCTTCTAAATTAAGAATTTCCTTATTTAGACTTTCTCTGTAGCTAAGTGGGATAGAGTACGGTCTGCATTTGATAGGCTTAGAGTCCGAAAGAAGGATGGAGTGCTCGATCCTGTCCGTCCTACCTGGAATGTCGGAAAATATGTCCTTATACTCCGTCACTAATTCTATTGTCTGTCGTCGTTGCTCTTCTGTTAGTCCCGTTTCTAACCGTATACAATCTAATGTCGCAGTCTTGTCTACAATTGGAACAGGTAGTTCCATCCCGTCGTCGTCTACCTGATTCAGTACGGTGGTGGTGCTAAGTGCGTTTTCTGTAAGCTCACTAAGTGTATGTATATTGTCGGCTTTGCCAGTCTCGCTAACTAGTGTAGTTGCGTTGTGTATGTCTGTCGTCTCGATCCAAAGGTGTGGTGCATTGTGTTCGTCTGTCTCTAATTCTGTCTCTTGTCGTGAAAAGTAGGGTTTCAACATGTTGATATGAAATATCTTTAAGTGTCCGTTTATCGATATTTCATAATCGACATCTGAAATTTTTCGTACCACTTTGAATGGCCCTTGCCATGAGGTCAATAATAAATTCCGTTTGTCTGGGAGTAAAAGCAGTATGTCTTGATCTGGTTCAAGATTAATAGTTCTCGCACCTTTATTTGCGTATTGGCGGTAGATTTGACCCTTCATCTCCAAAGCTGCCTTGGCTATGATACACGATTTCATAATCTTATCTCGTGTTTCTGTTACCATTTCATAAGGTGTTTTAGGGGTTGGAATTTCAATCGTATTGGTTACTAACTGATGGTAAATTGTTAGGGGTCCACGTGGGTTAGCCCCGTATACTAATTCAAACGGTGAGAAACCCGTGCTTGAATATGGAATCTCCCGATAGGCGAACAGCACTGTTGGTAACAGTGTATCCCAATCAGCTGGGTTTTCTGCTGTCACCTTAGCCAGCATATGCTTTAGGTCTCCGTTAATTTTCTCTACTATTCCATTGCTGGCTGGATGATAAGCCGTTGTAAAATGCTGTTTAATTCCTAACATTTTCGTAAGGGCTTGCGTTGCAGCCGATATGAATTGGGTTCCACGGTCGGATAAGATGGATACGTGGAAATCCGAATCGTGAGAACAAGGTGTAGAACTACATTGGCAACGTCTTTGGAGGTGATGTATTTCAAAGCTACTGCCTCAACCCACCTTGAACATAGGTTCTACCATCGTTACAGATGAAGCGATTTCCTTTGCTGGACACCTGGTTTAGGGGTCCAACAATATCGACCGCCCACACTCTCAAATGGCCTAGAGGCCAGTGTTGAAGGCTGTACTTCAGCTGTAGGATGTTTACCTATGTACTAGTTGTTGACAGACATTACCTGAACGACAAAATAGTTTTATGTCATTATAAAACCTGGCCAATAAAATGAGCCTGAATTCTGGCCCTGGTTTTGTCGTATGCAAGGTGACCCAGCAAACGGCGACTCGTGTGCAATCTTTAGCCACAGTTTGGCGGTGTTGTACAGGTAACACCGTTTGCTGAATCTCATGGTTACCAGTTGTATAATAACGAGTAAGAATACCCTACTAAGTCTAACGACCATGATGCGTTTTTGTTACTTTGGCTTTTTCTTTTAATAGCTTTAGATAGGAGACACACTCGGATCAGCTTTTTGTAGTCTATGAACTTTTGTCTGGTGGTATCATCCGTGCTAGTTGGTGATAGCAACAGTAGTCTTTCATCCTGTAGTGTGTCTTGGTGTTTCATAGTATCTGCTCTGGTTGTTGCATTAGCTGCATTTAATTTTTCCCATGCAGCTATTCTTCGTTAGTGCAACTGTTTCAATTGGGGTAAGCATCCCAAAATTAAATCAGTACAAGGGTTATCTAAAATCGCACATGTAAAGGTACCAGAAAGGAAAGGAGTGTTAATACGGGCTCTTGCCAAAGGGTAAATTTCGATATTACCCGAAAAGGTTCGGCATTTGACTGAGTCACCCTGTATAATCATTTGGATTCACCAGTTCCTTTCTAAGACCAATAAGAGTGCTCCCACTGTCCAGCAAACATTGGCATGGTATTTCGTTGACCAATTGCATTGTGGAACACCAAATTGCCTCTGGAGGCTAATGCTGCATTTACACTCCTCAGGTGGAGAATGGTACTGTATGTCCACATTCTAATTTCCGTCTGGCATGGAATTGGTGACATCGCTCACAACTGTCAAAGCTTAATATATCGTTTACACAACAAACATCTTCAGATTGGTTAAAAGGTAATTCATTCTCGACCTCACACTCAGTCTCACTCCCACTATCAGAAGATGTATCAATTAACATTGCACTGTTGGCCTTCATTCTTGGCGGCCAGGCACTTATTGGAATAATGCCCGTAGCTAGGAACAGAAGAAGCATGTGACTGCACGCTGTATGCAGTTCTCTTGTTTTGTTGTTTCTTAATGACCATCTCAAGATGTGTCGGATAGTTTGGTGATTTATCACACATAGAGTAAGTATCATGAAAAAGTTGGCAATACACACATTTAGGCAATTTTTGTCTTTCTTGTCGACTCTCTGAAATGGTTTTTTATTGCTACGATAGCTTTTAGGTTGGTCCTTAACAAAAGAGACTATTTCAGAGTCGATACTTGATGTTAAATATATCTCTATTTGAGGAAAAATATGCGGAGCTTTTTTCTCAATTGTCTATGGTTTCGATGTCTGACTGCTGAAGAAATTTAGCGAGAGGAGATGGTATTGTGGATATGACTTTATCCATGGCTATAAATTTTTAAGTTTTTCAAAGTCCTTTCTATTTTTGTGCACTAAGCCATCTATTTAGTACGCTTTGGACATTCGAGACATAATCGATGAAAGTCTCACTTGGTTTGGTTTTAAATTAGAAAATTGCACTTGATACCCAGGGGCATCAAGTAAGAAATGTTGCATATCCTATCGTGAATGTACTGATAGTTAGATCTAAGATCAGTTGGTATTGATTCTATAACTTTAGGGCTCCCCACTGAGGTTCTCATGTAAATCATAGCCCACATATCGATTGGTACTTGGTGGTATTAAGCTGATATTCGAATTTTCTGTCCAAGTGATATGGAACCTTCTTTACAGAATGCTTAATAATATTTTGTATTTATATTAAGTTTATTCTCTTATTGCTGACTCTTAAGTTTTGTAGCGGAGATCTCTAAGTGTGAGTCTACTCCATACTTTCATCTTAATTGAGTCTCTGATTCAATCTGTATTTGTTTTTCTTTCACTCTTGCCATTCATCTATCTCCTGTGCTTTAATTCTAATTCTTTTGTTTAATCTCTAATTCTTCTGTTTAATTCCTTATCTTGTTCTAATTGTTTTGCTAATCTCCTTATCTTGTTCTAATGTTTTGTTTTGTTATCTCCGCTAGTTCTACATTCCTTTTGGTGTTGTCTTCTCGTGCACGTTATCTCTCTCCAGCATCTTTTGCTTCCCTAATTTTTGATCAGAATATGCTTTAATTCCTTTCCTGCGTGTCCTAATGCCTTGCCTGCTTCTATAAAATCAGCTAAGTTGACATGTTGTTGGATAATTAGCTAGCGTTGCTAGGCACTCAAAGTATTTATTCGAGTTTATTTATATTGGCGATGTTACGTTCTTTAATCCCTGTGTACAAACATCATACTCTCTAGATTACACCCTGAAAAATAGATCAAATATATACTATATAATATAATATATATATATATAGATTCACTAGATCACACCCTGAAAAAGAGATGCATTATTAATCTAATTGCATTCAAAATAATTGGGTATACTCATCTTAAAATTGCCAGAAAATCAGGTTCCATCGTTGAGCACTCAGGTCAATCGTCGGCACTTCGACATACAGCTGAGTTAGTCTCATAAATAGCTCTGTGTACATCTGCCGTTCACCGAAGAGCATCAACAATTAACATTTGTAAACGACATATGACTTAGACAATTTTCGTACAATCACATGCCCCCAGGACAACACCAATGTCGTATAATTAATAATAAATTTCATATGTCCTGTCTTCGTTCTAACGTCTCTTCTGCACCTGCCCTCACTATCGCTGTTGAATTATGACGTGCGGTGCAGAACGAGTCTTATTGCATCAGCGAAAGTAGTGCCATCGTGACGGTAACAAATAGAAAAGGTATACAAATATTAAATACAATGTGTGTGAAATATAATATAAGGCATATAATAATGTTCAAATAAATAAAATATATATTCAATAAATAGCTTGTATAAATAAAGTACATATAATATAAGCCAAAGATTCAGAGCGAGCAGCGATTGGCGATTTGTATAACAATCGTCGCGGATTGCAAATGGCGCGTGGGGCAGATAGCTGTTTGTCAGTCGCGATACGTCATCAGGCGCAGCGCTATTTTTAGATTGGAAAAACCGAATATTGTCGCCGGCTCATTCTTGTGTATGCTCCGCGTAAATCATTTGGACACATACTCTCATAAATAAACTCAGTAATTAATTGTAGAAATAAATGAAATGATACAAAACTATAATAATAATACGTACAAATCAGAAGAAAACAGGTTCATAAAGCACAAAATCATTTCAATAGCATAAATAAACGTAATCGGTCACGATGGCACAGCTCGCAATTGTGTCTGAGTCTGCACACGCATTGTTCACGCTAACTATCAATTAACCCTGTGATCAAACTGACAGTAATTAGATTTGAGCCGTGGGTGAGTGTTTTAGCTTGAACAATTGTCCAAGCTACACTCTGACACACTTTTGTCCTAGCCTGTCATCAAGCGATGCTTCAGGCATTACGGATATAAACCTTCTCTCGCACACACAAAACAGATTTGTCAGTCGTACTTTGGGAGGAGTGATTACACATTTATTGCCACTGGCTCTTTACATACATCAATGACACAAAAACGATCGCTAATAAATCACACATGAATACACAGATTGCCTATCACTAGTCGTTCCTAACTACTACTAAATCTATCTACTCGGCTAAAGAAATACGCATCGACGCTAGCGATGTGTTCCCTACGAAGTCTGTCCCTGTCTCACTATTCTCCGCGTGCTGACTACACAGTACGCGGCAGAGGACCTGTGCGCACTTCGCCTTTTTGCGTGCTGCATTCATCAGCACGCTCGAGTAGTGGCTCTCTGAGTTTCATTCTAGTCTCGTGTCTATCACGTTGGCGTGATTATGCCGGACCAGAGTGCTTACTCTCTGGTTGACACCTCCGTGTCTCATGAGGGAATAGTTGATAGTTCCCCTTCCTATCTACTCCCTACACTACCTGCCCTCATGTAGGAGGGGCACTGGGTACTTACTACTTGAGTAGACCTCATGTCAGGTGGTCTTCCGGAGTCTTGACAATTTGCTTCATAGTGGATGTTGAATGAAAGAATGTCTGAGAGGAACTAGAGAGAAGGTACCATGAATGTTAGACGCGCCTGCGTGCCAATTCTAACACTCTTGAAAATAAAGATTCGTTCGTTCGTTTCTCCCCATTTCGTTCGTTTGTTTGTACTTGTACTTCACTTTAGTTTACTCTACTCTACCTTACTTTAGCTTACTTACTTTACTTTACTTTACTTTACTGATATAACTTATAAGGATATAAATGTGTATAGCAATAATTAGAGCTATGTGGATAAAAGAAATAACTGTTTGTTTGATACTGGATTAATTAAAGTAACAAATATTTTCAAATAAGACATAATTATGTGTAGTAACAACATAAGAAGGGTGGATACAAATAACAACTGTCAGAGACTGAAGGAATTCCAGTAACAATATATACACTAGTCTACCTACATTTGGTGCCTTACATTTTTTAAGCTGTTCTTGGGTAATTTTGTGTTACTGATTCCAAAAATGTTATCAGGTTTTTTCTACCAGCTGTAGATTTTGAGATAACTTGGAATGACCTTCTTAGTAGGGTAATTGTTATGTACAAGCCAAGAGTTTGGTGCCATCAGTGGCATTTTGACTGTAATCTAGCATTTATTGTCTTCATATAAAACACCAAAAATAGATTAAAACTCTAGCATTATTTAACATCTGAAGTCAACACACAAGAAAGCTTCTTCTCGAGGACTTCCTGGAATGTGACATGCCCGGATAGTCATTCTTAACGGTCCAATTGTAATCTGCCATACTGTGGGCATCCCAAAGTACCTGATATATTCCATTGATTTTATATCATCGTGAAATCTTTCTTCCTGCTTCCCACTAAAGTTGCCAAGATTCTAGGGAAAAAAATGTAAATGGTTATTGAGGTAGTGCAATTTTATGCTCATGTTGCAAACAAAACCTCGACAGGAAATGTTTTCAACAATTAGAATAATTGTCTGCTTTCAGCTGTACCCAGAAAGTTTTCCACAACTAAAACAAATGATGATCAGGCTGTGGACTCTGTTGTGTTCATCGAATCAATAAAGTGTGGGTCATTTAGTAACTTTCTAATTAGAGGTCCATCAAAATTTCCAGCATTAAGTTTTTCTATGCTCAGTTCCGAAAACTTTATGCATAAATAATTAAACAGTACCATCTTTGTTCAGTGCCATCAAGGCAAACTTTATATGTAATGGTGGCAGTAGAACTCCTTTTCGATCAATGAGAGGATTGTTGACAATACTTTCTTCTCCGACTTTAAATTTATCCTATATCGGCCACCATTTCTTTGTCCAGTGCGTATCTTTTGCCCTGCTATCCCACAAACATAAAACGCACGGATATTTGGTGAATTCCAAGCAAGAAGTCCATTATTTAAGATCTACACAAACCTTCAGTTATGATCGAACTACTTAATATTTTTCAGAACTATGTTTATTGTAGCATACTCCTCCTTCATTGTAGTGGAATAGGCAATTGGAATGATTGAGCCATATTCGTTAATATTGTGTAATAGAAAACTTTTCAAACTTCTTTTTGAGCTGTCAATGAAAAGTCGCCACTTATCTGGTGTATAGTATAACTTACACCCATTTAGTTTACAAGACCTCATACATTAATACAAAATCCAGGTTGTTTTCTTACAATAATGGAAGAGAAAAATCTAGCTATCTGCCAGTGGCGTGCAGAGCGTGCGTGGTGCGACGGCACCGGGCATCAGCGGGAGGGGACGCATCCAGTGAGGGATGGAGGGGCAGCACAGTGCCGTCGGAGGGAGGAGGAATGAATGAGCGGAACGAAACAATTAGGGGCATCCAATCAAGGGTGTGGCCCCGCGGCATCAATAAGAACCTCTGCACGCCATGCTCTCTGCTGTAATACAGTGAACCTGTGTTTCAGAAGTCAGTAATTTGTGTGCTTTCAATCTAGAGAAACAAAAGTCTGAAGATTCCTTAGGAGAGACATAGCTCTGGATTAGAGCATCTCAGTTGCACGCTGGTCGATAGCTGTTGGGCAGCTGGAAATCATCTAGAAATCACTATCGCTGTCACTTGTGCTCAACATGCCACTGCTGTTTTACCTATTTAGCTGTGGATCGAAATCTGACTGAAAGTCGGAAGTGGTATGTCATCTCCGTTTCCATTTATGTGGTGATTCTCACACTCATAATTCCTATAGTGACAACATAGAAATAACAGTCATCAGATTGGTTCTTGGGCTCTCTCCAAACCATTAGAATTCAAATTTTTAAGGGACTAGATAGCAATAGTTCACACGAGCAGTTATAGAAAAAACTGTAATAGTATAATTAAATACACAAATGTTTGTACTTAAAAAACTAGAGCTGCTATAGACAAATACATGTTATATTTTGATTTAGCAGGCCTCATTTATGCTAAATCAGGTGTAAAATGTTTGGCACCCAAAAAGATTTTTTAGGGTTGTGTAATCAACACTTTGAAAGTGTTTTAGAACACGAGTTACTGTATAGTTGTTTCACATCTTGAAAGGCAATTATCCATGTTTCTTCTTGTGCATGCAAAGTAATATTTACTGCTTACACTTTTGGCATATTAAAACACGATAGTATTCTATTTAACAGAAACATAGCTATTTTAATCTAATGCAATGAAATGTCTTTCTATTTGTTTTTCAGACGGCAAGCATATTAATCTTCAGATGTAATAGCAGAACGCGGGAGAATAACTTGGAATTTAACACCACATTTACGAACGAACTACAATTCTGAGTACCTTCTTGAACTTGTAACCTTACATGTCGGCCGTTTAAAACACCCCGAAGGAGCTCAGCCAACCGTTATTAGCGCAACTAAGAAAGCTGTTTTAACGTTTGCTTAGTCTGCATGAGGCATTCTTCACATCAGACACCGTTAACATTCGTTGATTAAAGACCATATCTAAGTACTCGTATTTGCATAGCATTTGATTATTGTAGTCTTAAACGTTATGAAAGTTTAGTAGTGTTTTGAACTCACTCTTGAAGAGGTGCAATTTTACTTCAGTGTGTTATACCGTTTTATCAGATCACCGATTAATTTAACCTGTAGTGATAGATGTGAAAGAAAATACAGGTTAATTCTCCGTTTATTAGTCTCGTTTTTATAGCCGGACAACATTAATTTAATTGTGACATTATAATACAACATTTATGTGTTCATTGACCTAATCGAAAAACTAATTTATTTGTCACTGTGTTACTTCATCTGAACTGGAAGCTTAAAATTATAATCAATTTTGTCGTAAATATAGTTACAATCCATTGTTCTGAAATACGAGACTGACAATTTTATCATAGACGAACCAATAACGAAAATCTCAATAACGGTGGACTGGCACAAGGATTACGTTTATTGTATTATAGGCAGAATCAGAGTAGCTACTTCGCTTTGACAGCTTGATTTAAGCGATCTGTAACCAAGTTATCTATCCAGTGAGTAGAAAATAGCCATACTTAATCATACACAAGCATGTTGTCATCCAACAGCTAGAATATAACGTGTTGTGTGATGAGATTTCCAACAGTCCCTTCACTAGTGTGTTGTATTTCAGAACTAAAGTTATAACT